>OZ022517.1:48520919-49120919 GCA_963989415.1 Cerceris ruficornis
TAAATGTACAATACAACGAATCATAGGATCGTAATCACCGTTGCAAAAAAAAGTGTTAACTACGATTCGTATTTCTGTTGCCAAATAAAAGAGGTGCGTCTTTATTCACGACTGCCGTGTTACTTTCTGCCAATTTATGTAAATTTGAAATTTATGATTATAGACTTTAATCGGTCATATAAATCCAAGTGTAAGAACCGGTGTGCTAATAGTGGGTTATGAAACGTAATTTTTTTTATTTTCCCAGAGGGGAAACAGGCTTGTGATTCTTACCATGCTGGACATCGAAATTATTTAACTTTCAGGTTTCGTTGCTTGTATTGTCCTTTTTTTTCTTCGTTAATGCATCCACTGCGTCATTAATCATCGATGACCGACGTCGTAATATAACGTTAAAGTATATTTAACCAAAATTTACTCGCTGGATTTGCAATTTTTAAGTTTCCCCCAACAGCAAACTTTGGAAAAGAGATTCTGTAAACAATTTTATGGATGACAAATACCATTCCATGTTATATTTTCCAGGGAGTAACTTCATCTTCTAAAACTGGTGTTTCTATGTTCAAAAGGGTATTTGAAAAAATCCTTCGTGTACAGACTGACGACGGCAGTATTTGAAAGAGTATAAACCGAAGAAGAGTTTTTAACCCATTCATTGCCAACTACGAGATATCTCGTGCTTACACTGCAAATTTGAATTAATAAGTTAGCAGTAGTGGCCAAGCGTGTATAGTAATTTGGGAATGAAAATGTTCTTCGTATCATTACAAATGTCAATTCATTATATTTTTAATTAATTAAATTAATGTTCTAAAAACTTTTTGTCGTCTTCCCAAATTTTAATGCGGAAGATAATATTTGCTTAGTTTCTCTGTCAGTGAATGAGTTAAGTAGTTCTGTAGATGTAAAGCAGGGATGAAATTTACGTTTAAACTTTTTGCAAGAATTCTTATCGTCTTCAAGTATTTGGCAATGACGAAAATGTCATATTTTAGTGAACGGCTGATTTCACCGCCAAAAATAGTGTAATGTTACAAATACAAAATAGATTTATGTCCCTATTTCCCTAATTTCTCTTTTCATCTTTCTCGAACCAAATTAAATCAATCACAAAGATATCTGGAAATTACTAAGCCCACACAATTTAATTTTATATTACCTCTTGGAAAAAATCGCGTGCAATTTACACAGTAATTGAAGTGTCAAGCAGCAATTTTTAACACTAGAACTACCAAACCAGTCAAAATGACTGGTACACAATTTTTTCCAAAAATTTTCCAAGTTTATAGAAGGGTCTTAGAATAAATATTCTTCGTCCATCTTGAAAAACATAAATCACCGAATCGATTATCTTTTCCGCCTCTTGATTCCTCCTTCTTGAAAATACTTATTTAATATTTCGAAATATGACAGATTTAACGCCGGTAGTTCTAGTGTTAATTTATATTGGTGCCTCGTGCAATTCAATATTATTCGCTTGCAGGAAAAAAAACAGAGAACGCGTTCGAAACGAAACAAAAACATTCGCCGCGCCGCATCACCGAATCAATGATTAATTTCCAAAGAAGCTTCGATTTTCGAAACTTGGCCAGTTGCTACGTCATTACCCGGTATTATTGTGTTCTTGTAAATATTATCGTAGGTGTTATTGCTGCTAAATATGCAAACACATCGATTGCTTTTCTATATTGCATGAACCGATAATGGGCTCGTTACGTACATTTGTCAGTGGACAAACGAGTGATTCAACCCATATTCTTGCAGTCACATGGACATTGCTCTATATTCATGTCGACGCAGAAAAGAACGCATAAAGTTCAATTTCAGTTGCCATGCTCGTCGAACGTTCGCATTCAAAGTTCAGGTTTTAAATGTCGATTTCCTTTGAACGGCGAAACATCGAATCTTATATTTTTCCGTAGCTTCGTATTCATTGCAGGGTATTTTTCTTTATTTATTGTGAGTTATTCATATTTTTATTGGCAATTTAAATCGAATATTTGTGACTGTGATTATGAATAGGATCTACATAACAAATTTGAAGAATTCAGATTATCATTTATTTTTTGTAGCACCGATATAAAGTACGATATGATGGAACTATGGTACTTTGTGAGAAAGATAGAAAATTGTACAGTTTAAAAGTGTTGAGAGTTATATTGTTAAACAGGGCGTAACGCGGAGTCTAAAACTGAAATCAAAATATATCAAAATAGAGATTAAATGGTCTACAATTAGAGTACTGCTACAATTAGTAGCCAATTTGACTCTCACCGTGGAGAATCAAAGAAAAAGCAGAGACTGACGTTTGATAAATTCGTGCGATGCATGATCATGAACTTGAGGAAAAGGATTTAACAGGGATAAAACCGAGAAGAGTTATTTGACACAGAATCGCCGTGCCACTTCCGTTCGGCATCATGTTTATTAATGAAATCATTATTCACGCACCCATTGACAGGTTAAGTGTGTTTCTTTATATGTGTTTAACACGAAACGTCATTGGATTGCAATCTCTGTAATGTAGTCACGTAAAAAGATCATTTATACTGAAAGAAGAATAATTAAAGCGAACGAACACGGAAATCTATTCTCCTTCTCGTATCTGCCGGATCATCGAATATGTGTATCCGATAAAAATGTTGCTCCAACTCTGTCAGAATTTTTAATTTCCTTCTGCTGAATGTATTTTTCTTTTTTTTTGCAGGAACATACACAGTTCTCACTGTACGCATCTGCGTATAAATCTATTTAACGATTTTGCCGAGAATATGCAAAACGGATCGATTTTAAACTAACAATGCATTTCATGTAAATGCAAAAATCTTTCTTGGGAATGCTTTTTTTGAAATGATACGTTCTCATCCGAAAGGAACATCGCCTAAATCGAAGTAATAATTAATAATTCGTCAATAACGTGTAAATATCTATGTACGTCCTAAATTAACGCTGCATAAAAAATGATACCCCGTGCAGAAAGAGAATAATTCATGTATCACAATCGTGTGATCCGTGTATGCTTTTGAACCGTATTTAAAATTCAGTGGCTAAAGTGGCATTTAAAAAGATGCAGAATTTTTTGTATGGTGAAATATTTAAAAAGTGCCGAGCGATTTTGATAAACATTTTCAACAAAATCTGTCGTTTCTGCAAAGGCGTTTGTGTTTGTGTTTCTGCAAATCTTTTGAAAAATTGATATTACTTCTAACAAAATTACTTCTAGCAAAGATCCTCTACTACATTTTTTTTAGAAATTTCTGCGAATGTGAACGGGCGATATAATTGTGTTATTATAAATCTCACTAATTACATTATGATAGAAACAATAAATAAAATTAATATCATCCATGAAATATTTAATTTATAAAAGAAGCCTTGGACTCCGAAATTTTTAAACTTTCCCGTAAATCATTTTTTACACGAACCGCAGTCATCCGATAATAACGGCGGGTAAATGCAATTAATAATTTTATCGACAATGTAGAAACGTTTCGATGCTAAACTAACGATGCATTTCGTGAAACTGCAGAAACCATTCTGAGAAATTATTCAACATTCCAAGGAGTAGGTATCATTAGCAAAGTCTTGCACAACTCGAGAAACTAACTTCTTTCATAAAATCGCATTAGGTATCGTTTATACGCATAGGAATTTTAACACCTCACGTAAAAGGAGAAGATAAGAATGGAAGGTACGATTGTACCGAGGTTTGCTTTCGCTTTTACACGCCGGTTTTCTTAGTCGCTCTTAAGTGAATATTTACCAACCATTGTTTGAACGTCGTTTTCTACATCAATTAACTGCTGAATTATCTCAGTTTAGTAAAATTCGTCTCTGGCGATTGGAAGTGTATTATTAATTGATCGAGGAAACGCAAATAATAAGGAAAGCGGATTCTGTTTGCCGACGATAATTTGTGTGTTACTGAATTCTCTTCGATAGATAATATTCCAGTTTTACGCTTTGAATAATTTTAGCCAATTTTACGTAATTGAAATTTGTTTTATCGATGAAAGAGATAATACTTTCCTCAGTGAATACTCTGTGATAAATTATTTTTGTTGGAGATTTGCTGAAAAGTTTAACGCTAAAACTACCGGCCTCATGCTTATTATATTTAAATATACTAATTGTAAGTATTTTGAATAAAGGGGAGTCAGGTGGTGAAAAAGATGATCAATTAAGTAATTTAGGTTTTATGAGATAGAAGTGACATATTTACTGCCTGGCTCTCCTATCAGTTCGAGAAATTTTCTGAAAAACTTGGGGTGCAGTCATTTTTACCGCCTTTGGTAGCTTTAGTGTTAATAATCGAAGATTCCACTTTACTTTATTAATACGTTATCATTCACTTAAATTGATTTTGAATATTCCATTAAATTCCGTTTGCGCAGAGAAATTAATTATATTTTGAAATTTCTACCGATGAAAATTGTCACTTAATAGAGGTTGCGATAATAATTTATCCTATGCTTTATAACATCTTGTTAAACTTTAATGTAATTTGATTAAAATTAGCACGTCGATTGCGACATGACGCCATCTGCATGCATGGTTAACGCCATTCGAATTATTTCATCGACAACGATTAAAAAACATCTAGTAGACGAAAAATGTGCTACTCAAGTTATACGCTGCCTCCTATGGATATAAATTAATTTACATTAATTTATATTAATTTATATCCTACATCCTACTATTTTCTATTAAATTATTCCCACAAGGAAGTGCGATCTCAATTATAAATAAAAAAATTATTTAAACCATGCATCGGGTCTGGTTGATGACCTTGATGATAATATTTTGTCTGACTGTCCCAGCGGCACATATCTTACTGATTCAAAAGATTATCGTTTTTCAGTATATAACCGTGCTTCAAGCGGCAGGAGTTCTAGGCCAAGAAAAACCCAAGAAAAATCTCAAAAGTCAATGATCGGTTCACAATCACTTTCCTTGAAAAATAGCCGGTAGCGTAACAGATTCCAGAAAAATCCCCCGATCAATAATGTGTTAACAATGTCTTCATCCTCATGCGATGCAGGCCTAACGATAATGCACATCGGCCATCGTGTATACCATTAAATCGAGTATCACTCATTGTCATGTACACTACCGGCCAAAAGTTTGGAATCACCTGCTGATTTCCGTCATAATCGACGACATCGATAAACTTTGAAATGATCCTTTGCTATTATATTAGATATTAACATACTGCATTGTGATTTTAGAGATTTCGGCATGTTCTTATGTCCATAATGCTCTTATATAGGTTATACACCCAGTTGAAGACAATGCGCGGAATGAACTTTCATACTATCGGAAAAGATGTTCTGTTGTCGGCTTATATAGAAACCCCTGATTCTCTTGTTCGTCAAGAAGCAATGAATATTGCAACAGTAGATTCCTATTGGCTGACTTCGTGACAAAAAAAAATATATAATTAAAGCATAAAGCATAAAATTAGAAGCACTCGAAAAACTAATTTCCAGGATGCCCAGAATATGTCAGGCTGTCATTAAAAGTCAAGGTGGCTTTTTTTATGAAAAGGCAGTCTGAAGAGAAATACTCATCCCCCCATAGAAACAAAATAATGCAAACTGCAAAACATGCTATTTGTATTTCGATAAATACAATGTCTTCAGTTACTCTAAAGCCATTGATTGTTTCTTATAAATATCCTGTTTCTCCTTTACGTAGCGATTCCAAACTTTTGGCCGGTAGTGTATATGATACTCTAACCCTCTGTACAGAATGCCCGGCGGGCATACTGTATTCCCGTTGACGAATAATCCATGGAACGGAGTATGAAGTTACCATGGCACATTGACGCGTTAACACGAGGAAACTATATTATTAGATGGCTCACCTGTATCGCCGAGGAAATCAGTGATGAGCAAGGTCTCGTCGTCTAGTGCAGTGACGAGGCTGTCGGTGCAAGTATTGGTGTTCTCGATGCTGATCTTGATGCTGTCATCTTTGTTAAGCCTTGGATGATTGTTCGCGGCGGGGTTATTTCCGGCGTGGCAGTTATTATTGTTGTTGTTGCTGTTGTTGTTATTGTTATTGCCGCCCTGCTGCTGTTGCTGCTGCTGGCCGAGGTGGTGATGGGGTGAACGTACGGATTCTGTGCTGCTGGTGTGCAAACTAACCCCCGTAGTGGCTCTTCCGTTCACCAGTCGTAGACTCGGTGCCCGTCGACCGCCACCTCCTCCTCCACCTCCACCAGCGCTTGTCACGGAACGCCCGCCACCGCCGCCACCCTCGCCCTCCCTGAAATCATTCCATCGTAATTCGTTATCATTACGTCGAATTTCACTCTCGATGCAGAGCCGCTGCTTTTTATCACTAAAAACATTGAAGACTAGTCTGATCTATTAGGTTGGTAGGGAATTAATGTCGGCTTTCAAACTTTATCTTTAAATACACATGTTGAGAATGAGAATAATTTTTTTAACCAGTTAACTGTGATTGACGAGTATACTCGTCATGGAGAAATGGCTCGATTTTGTGTATTGACGAGTATACTCGTCATGCGTATAAAGTAGTGACCATTGGCTACTTAAATTGTAATTTTTGAGAAAAACAAAACATATTCACAAATTGCAAGATATTTAGAATATTTTGAGGCCATGCCGGAATAAAACAAACAAATAAAAAGTATAAATAATTTGAGATGAACTTTATGCGTCCCCGTATGCACTGGTTGAAACAGCTTACCAGTTCACACAACGAATTTATTTATGTGCGATGAGAACGTTTTTTAGATGTTAGCCTAAAAGGGGCAAAGGCAAAAGTCAGAAAGTTCATTTATAATAGGGTTCCTTAAGGTATGGTCAGTCATGCGACAAATGCGTGACGCCGACCAGGCGCTGAGCCTATTGATACCTGCTGGCCCGAAGTTACCTAGTTATCGAGTGGTGTAAATGTCAATTGTTTGATGTTAGAACCATGTGCTGAGATTAGAGTAATGACGGGAATTTTGACGGTCACTAAAATTCATAGATATCCGGCGGGAATCATGTTCCGGATTATATACCCGGAACTTCAAAAACAAAGAACCCTACGCGAAGGTGTTTACATTGCTATAAACGTAAGATCAGGAAGGAATCGCGTTACTGGTGTTCCATTTGCAAAATCCCATTGTGTATAGTACCCTGTTTCGCTGAATACCACTCCATAGCAGAATTTTAAATTCTTGCTCTTATATGTATAATATTTAATTTTTATTGCGTTTTTAGTTTAATATGTATGTAATATATGTGTATGTTAACCAAATAAGTAAATATTAGTAATAAAATTGTCAATTTTATAAAATAAACCCATCTTTTTGATCCGATATCTTTCCAGCGCAACTTACTCTGTGATTGACGAGTATACTCGTCATGGCTCGATTCTGGCGACACAAAACGGTGCGCACTCTCAAACGAGGGCGCCACAGTTAACTGGTTAAATCAAAATTATTTCCATTACAATTTACACATTTTTCCCAACGCGAAGCAAGTTTTTCAATATATTTTTTTCTTAAATGATGTAAGAAGACAAACAGATTAAAGTGAACGGCTATGTCAAAATTAAGCGCCGAAGTTTGAAAACTCGAAAACCGACATTAATTTATTACCAACCTAATAGTTATATATCGCTGTTATATGTGTCGGAAGAGGAGGAAAGCAGGTTTTGGGTTGGCAACTAAGTGATTGCGGATTTTATGTAAGAAGGAATTTCCTTAACCCCTTGTACAATAACGAGTGTCACTCGTGACGCGAGAAATGGAATAGGAAATTTGCAAGTTTTTCAAAAACTATTAAGTTAAAAGCATCAGTGGGTCACGATACGATAAAATTATTTCTATGCTATTAATATTGCGTTAAGTTATATGTTATATGAGAAATCATGGGTAGATTGTTATTTCAGCAATTAATTCTAAATTATTGCGCATTCAGTCACAAAAGAAATGGTACGGGAAGGGGTTAAGCTGATGAGGGATCCTTAAATCGAGATTTTTAACATAGTAAAGCTGTTTTAATTTTTTTTGAATGCATGTATGCGATACATTGAGCTTATCTGCAATCTCAAGTGTTGTGCTATGACGATCTGAATCGATAATAGCGACTGTCATCAACTGTAACTGGACGGCCAGATCATTGCGCATTTTGGAGTGAAAAATCACCCGGAAGAAATTTGGCAAACCAATTTTGACACTGCCCATCTTTCAAGGCTTCATTCCCATATACGGCACATAACTTTTTGTATGCTGGGGATTGCGTCCCTGCCTTTTCGGAAATACAATGAAATATGTCTGACATGTGCGTTATGTTCTTCGATTTTCAAATTGGGATAAAAACGAAACTAAATAACTCATCGACACGATTTTTTTTACTAATGAAAGGCGGAAGTTCAAATAACAAGAAAACTATAGAATAGGTGCTTTGAACATGTTGACGAAACAATAAAAAGTGCTGAAACCATCTATCGTCAAAATCCGCAATCACTTAGTTGCCAATCCAATAGAAAGGGACAGTGTCATTTAGCTTAATTTTACTTAGTTTCTATTACGATTAGTACTTCTTTTTTAATAAATGTAGTTTATTAAAACCCGGGCTGCTACCCGGGTGACACTTAATACGTAATATTAAGTGTCGCATTATACTCGCAGTTACCAAACGCGGAAAATGCAATGTTCCACCCCCAGAGGATATTGTTCCCTGGGGGAACATTAATTGAAAATAAAGAAACTTTAATCTCATTCACGAGGTAAGGACCCCAATTGTCGGACTTCAATTTTAATGAGATTTTTGCAAGATGATAGTTTTCAGGTTTGTTATGATGATATGCAAAATAGTAACGGCACTTACGCAGTAGTTTTAAAGATGTAAGCAATTAAAATCTGCTTTGTTGTAGCTATGGCGGTAAAGTAACGTTGGCGTAAAGCTCATAAATCGAAAATTTTAATTGCTTATGTCTTTAAAACTACTGCGTAACTACGGCTACTATTTTGCATATATGATGAGGGGCCTGTATCGCATCATCTTGCGAAAGCTTATTAAAACTGAAGTCGGACAGTTCGGGTGCTTCTCTTGTGAGGGTAAACAAGAATTCTATAGTTTCAAGTAATAACAAATAATGGGTATAATGGTTTGCCGATAGATACTATTGCGTGTTTAATACGGTTGGTGAAAAAAGAGGTTTTTTGTATGTGCATTGAAATTAAATAATAATACAGTGGAGCTGCCACTGTATTGCATCAGCCACTTCAATTAATCGATGGAATAGATTGTAAAATGCAATAAAAATCGGAGAAATCGCAGGGTTACGGATTTGAGAACTTTTTTGAAAAAATGATGGGTTATTTTGACTACCTTAGCACATTTCGTTTTAAAACGGTGTAAAGACTGATCACCACAGGTATCAGTACTTGCGCCTAACATTGCTCCAGTTTCTCATGAACGCGAAATGATAAATGTGAGAGATAGTACTATTTAATATGTGATCGTAGTATTTAATTGTAATTTATTATGTGCCTGTATGATAGTAAAATGCACATTTATGTGCGTGAACAAGTGGTATCTAGAGATTGAGGAAAGGCCGTGTATGAAACACTCTTCGTTCTTACAGTATATTCCTTGCCATTTATTGCACTTACATGCAGGGCTTAAAAGAAAGTACGGGAGAAAAGCGAATACAGCATACCAGAGAGGCAGAAGCTGGCAACTGTTTCGTATATGTCTTTAAACTTTTGGTGAACGGCCACCGAGGCATTCTATTGTAATCCCAATGAGGGCAAGCGAGCTCTTTGAATTGATATTAGCCTCTTTGCCCTAGCAATGATACTTTTCACGGATGCAATAGTATTCAATTTAGGTATTTGCTTTGGGAAGGTTCTTTTAAATATTGGAATTAATGATAAATGTGTTTAAATATTTCAAAGGATTTTCTTTGTCATTGTCATAGAATATAGTTATACGAAAAGGTCATTATTTAAATTACCGGATAAAATGTTTCACTTTACTGTACAATGGCGGATTCACATTTTAACACTAGATTTACGGGCGTGAAATCTGTTACATTGCAATATATTAAATAGGGACTTTGGAAAGAGAGGGATCAAGCGGCAAAGATGGTAATTCGTTAAGTCATTATTGTATTATAAAATACAGGTGAAATATCTATTGTGCTGCTTCTCTGTAAATTTGAGAAATATTTATAAAACAAGTAGAAACCCGTCAATTTGACGGCTTCCGTAAATCTAGTGTTAAGAAGTAAAACTAATCGACTGAAATTAAAACGGGAAGAGTTTATTGCGAAGTTTTCGAGCGAATGAAGGAAGCACAAGGAAAAAATATCTTGGACGCGATAATTGGAAAAAAGTTTATTAAACAAAATATTAAATCTTGCTCAAAAATGACGTGTCTAAAAGCAGGAAGTTAAAACTCGAAATTCACAGTTATTCTAAATGCTATAAAAACACGATTACAAAAATTCGACGCCGTCTCATAAAACAAAATATAAATAAAAGATCTGGTAGAATTTACAACAAAATTAACTAGGACCTATCCGGGAAACTAATCGTCAGTGCCGAAACTGTGTCAATAGTGTCAATTACAGAGTGATTGTGTCAATTACACAGTGATTATAAATCTCAAGAAACGTTATAACTCTTATTTCAACCATTTGTCAATAACTTTTGTTGTTTACAACTTACAAGCACGTACACCTATCTCCCGATTTATTTACACGGTACTTTATTTACCCGATTTCGCTTTTACACGTTTTTTAATCATTTTCCCTCCGAATTATTTTAAGCAAATATAGTCTTGGAAAATTGTCTACCATTGGTTATTCATTTTTACTTAATACTACGAACGATTGTTGGTACCGTGGGATCTTTATGTTAAGATGCAAACTTATTGTTGATTTCGAAAAGTCGATAATTAGTAGATGAAACGTTGAGCGCCACAGAAAGCTGTGTCGAGTATAGATCGACGTAGGAGTGCAAAGGGTTAAAATAAGGAATTTTTAAAAAATTAGCTTTTAATTATTTCTGTTTCACTCTTTGAGGACTAGTGACGCATATATGTAGCCTGAGAAAAATTTTTATTATAGTTTATCGCTGCTTGTATAAACAGTTGGAGTTGAAAAATTGAAATACAACCGTTGAAATATGATTAAACAAATAGTAATTTATAATATATATACATTAACAGCCTAACCTGCTGATAAAAAGGTGGTTTTAGATCGAAAGGTAGATGGTTATCTCTCAATATTCAAAAATTTCCCCGTCCGCAAAGAGTTAACGTTGAAATAGATGACTGAATTATACACGTTTTAGGTTGTTTTCGATTTACACGCAAAGTTTCGTCAAAGTCGGAATGTATCAGTTCCCGAACTTCCCTTGTCAGAACAATTCAACTCTTCCCAACTGCTATTAATTAACACTAAACCTACCGACTTTATATCTGTTATATTGAAATATACGAAATAAGTACTTTGGAGAAAGAGATTTGAAGAGGTGAAAAAGATAATCAGTTAAGTAATTTTTGTTTTATACGATAGACCTAAAATATTTACTGAATGGCTGCCCAATCAATTTGGGGAATTTTTAGAAAAAATCAGAAAGCGGTCATTTGACCGCCATGGTAGGTTTACTGTTAAGAACTTCGAAGTTACTTCAAGAACTATTTCTTTTCTCGAAAAAATCAGATGTAATGACATACAACAATCAAGTTTGAAATGTAACATACCTAGAAGACTAGTAAATCAACTCCTTTTACTATTTATATCATTGAGCGAGTTTAACCCCTTGCCCTACGGTTTGCTTTGTAATTGCATCCGCAATAATTCAGAATTTAATTGCTAAAATAAAAATTGATTAGTGATTCTCGATATACCGTATAATTTAACGCAATATTGATATTACAGGAATAATATTATCGCGACGCGTCTCATTAATATTTTCAATTTCATAGGTTTTGCAAAACTTGCAAATTTCCTATCCCATTTTCCCCGTCAAGGGTGTCACTCGTTATTGCAGGGCAAGGGGTTAACAGACACCACCATCTCTGAGGATCGTGGAAAATGAATAGTTCGAGGAAAAATATTAAAAAAGTACTTGAAAATCCAGAACTTGTCTTTTGCTCAGCACAGGAAATCCAAACTACTTCACGGTCAATGCAGGAAAAGTAAGTGAGACAGATTTATCATTTGGGGCAGCAAACTGGCACGATATGTGGAGTAGAAAACCGTAGACGAACTTCATGACAGCAGCTACTTGTTAATAAAAATTGTTTTGGAGAAAACTATCCCACCCTTCCAACCAAAAATGTATGAAAGTTCACGATTAATTCCAACAACTGACCAATCTGCAAAAAATTCAAAATTCTCCTTGTATCGTCGGAATTGCAAAATAATTTATGGCATTGTCACGAATGCCTCTCAGAAAACAGTAATATCGTTTGGACAGTGCAGTAGTAATTTTGCCGTTCGATAGTTCATTCGTCGAAATTCTCCAGGGTGACTTAAATTTCTCGCCTCCGGAGATTAATACGATCTGACGGAAACTATAACAAATACTCGCAACATAGTGTATGCAACATTCGAATAATTATTTCGAAATCAAGGTTTGATCAGACACACTCCACCCCCCTGACGTAGCGCATACTGTTTACATCTCATCGCCGACCCGAATTGTCGAATCGATTTCGCATTAAGCTAATAATATCAAGTATGCAAAATAATATCAGTCCGACTGGTAATTAATTGATGTTACATAAGCTAGGTGAACGCACAAGTCGATATAGGGCGATTATCGAAAGGCTGCGGGCTAGTAAATATCTGTTTAATGAAACGTTGATATATCCCGTATATCCGTTACATAACGCGAATCGGGTTAATACAACTCGTGCGCTTGTTACGCCATGTAAAGGATTTTGTGACGGGGATCAAATAAAAGGATGGGGTAATAAACACCTCGTTGAAACTATCATACTAGTAGCATGAACACTGTTCGTACGAGTAAATATAACATTAAATTATATAATACACTAGTTGTACGCTGTGCGCACTCCTACGCCTACAAAAATTGAATTTAACCCTTTAACTACGGCTGTCGTCAATAGACGACGGAGCGAAATTTTCGTGAGGTACGGCCGTCGTTAATGACTCGATGAATTATGCTGGGAACGGGCGTCGCTTATCGACTTTCATTTGTTTCATCGACAAAATTTCGATAACGAGGTGAAAAAAAACGGAAATATGTTACAACTTGTTGCGCTGAATGCAAAGTGGGACTTTGTATAGGTGAATGTTACAAAATTTATCACACCAGAAAAAATTTTTGATGAAATGAAAATGTTACGTTTCAATCTGCTATTTTGTTATTATAAATTTGTATGAGTATTATAAGTATGCATGAGTTTTAGTTTCTTTACTTATAGGGGTGTTTTGTAAAAAAATATTTTATTATGAATATTTTATCTATATATTGTGTATTTGTACAACTTTTTTTTGCGTTTAGACAAAGCCATTTATGAATAGATACCAGTGGCTAAAGGGTACGTAGTTTGTTACGTTTCAATTTGCTATTTTGTTATTATAAGTTTGTATGAGTATTATAAGTGTGTATGAGTTTTAATTTCTTTATTTATAGGGATATTTTGTAAAAGAATATATTATTATGAATATTTTATCTATATATTGTGTATTTGCACAACTTTTTTTTTGCGTTCAGACAGACAGATTTATGAATACATTCAAGTAGCTAAAGGGTTAAAGAGAACTCGTTATAAGAATTCTGTGCTAATTTTGTTTCTTACTGAAGTGCGCTTGGATATACAATATTTTTTGTCTTTCCGTCTGGTGCGTACGCGATTAAATCGGAAGGCTTTCTGACGCGTGAGCTGGCCACATACAGCTGTCCATGTGAGAAACATGGAGTTACCAAATTTAATCCGCAAACTTGTAACGATTGTTCCTGTGCTTTGTTGACGGTCATTGCAAAGGCGAGTCGCACCGGAAACTGTAAACGGTTGAATTCGAATGGCATATCTGCCGGGTTGATTGGGGTGCGTGGCAACGGTATATCTTCACATTTGAATTTCCCGTTTAAAATTGTAGCTTCGATGATATTGTTCATCATCTTCGTCACAAACGGCCTCGTACCGTTGCAAAGTCGTGGAGGATTGATGTTTCGGAGAAGAATCATAGGGACACCAATTTTCAATGTTAACCCTTTGCACACCAACGGTGAGTCTCGCTCATCGTCTTAATTCACAAGAACAATTTCCATTAATTTCAATCGCGTTTCTTACTTACTGTTCTGTTATTTACATTAATGAAGTAATCTAATTGTAATCTGTACAGATGTGATAACAGGAAGTATCCAAAATGCATTTCATAACTATTTCTTTGTGAAGATAATACGTTCATATGATAAAGAAAATTTAAAATTATAAAAAACGATGCTGTTATTCGACGTGCTCTGAGTGTTTGTGACATCCAAGGACATACTTTTGTGACACTTGCCCCGAAATCCTGCAATGCACCTAGGTGAGTGCTTTGTAAAATACCATACCCAATAGAACTATAGAGCATAATATTTAATATTATATTTCTAATATGTAAAATCATATAAAAGATTCAAATAAACAAATTATTTACATGTTGACTATATATGACCATATTTTATTTTTCTTTGAAAATGTCGCGGCGTTGCTGGTTCCCACATGAAAAAAGAAGTTTGGAGTGCAAAGGGTTAAAACATGCGACGACATGCCTGGCAAATCAAATGGATTTAAGAGTTCCGTTGGATAATTGACAACTTCATCTTGATTCATTACAGTATCGATGGACTTATACGATGTCGCTTCGCCTGGTATTTGTCTTTGAATAAATACCAAACAAAATAATAACTACTACTATAATATTTACTATTGGAGAATAGTTGTACTAATCCAGAAATCTTCGCGGGCACGCGCAAAACAACATATGGACCGTTTATTTTGAAAGTGGTGTAAGTCCATTTTCCAAAAAAATCGAGTTAGCTACATTAATAGTTACATTTTTACATGATCTTTTCATTCTAAAGAAACTTGTTATTAATATATTTAAAATCATTAAGATTTTGTAACACGAAAATTTGTTGATTAATGAAGTGATGAAAAAGTTTATTTTGAAAGTGGCGTTAGTCCCACTGTGAAAGTTTTAAATGGATATGGAAAATATTATGTAATAAAATTTTATGAGATTACATCTTTATGTTTCATTATCAAAGTAGCAGTTGAATTATCAATATGCAATGACTTTGTTATAAACAATTTAATTTCAAATTTCACTTTCGTTCCGCTAACGGATTCACACGAGAAGACTGAATAATAATTAAGAAAACAATATTCATTTTAATGCAAAATTATTTAACAAAGAATAAAAGTTGAATATTTTTTTTGATTTTATAACATAAAAGTGCGTACATTTGTTTTTATATCAAGGGGAATTTACTGTTCCTATGGACTTGTGCTTTCTTAAGAATTGAAAACGTCATTTCATTGATCTTGAAAGTGATGTAAGTCCATTCATACCCATTATAAACGTATTATTTCTTAAATAACGTTAATTATGCTAATTGGGATGATAAAGACACCTTTGGAAACCCATAAACATTGTTCTACTATGTTATCTGTTACCCATATTTTTAAATTTAATTCTACGCAAACCCTTCAATATCTCGATTCGAACATAAATGGAGTTACACCACTTTCAAAATAAACGGTCCATATCAAGGTTTCATCGCAACCGGATGATCGGTTTAGGAATGCGTAAGGGACAAACAAACAAACATTCATTTTTATATATAAGATAATGAAGTTCAACCCCTTGCAATGTGAAGTTCTATTGTAAAGTATAGTTCAGTGTTGAAGTATTGAAGTACAAAATTTACCCATTAGTTCTGGTGGAATCCATATCTCAAAATAAAATCGATAGCGTGGTGAAAGTTTGATGGTGTGGGTCGTAATTAGATGTGAGGCAACATAAGGTACATTTATATTTCCATTTGTTAAACTCATTTTTGTACCTTCGAAAACTATTTGAAATATAATTTTTGAAAGTCACAAACTTCCTTCGAAAGTAAATGGTTAGAAATCAAATGAAAGCCACTATTCAAAATTCTATTCTAAACATTTATCAATATGCTATCGTGTACCGAGTCTTTAGAAGAGGGGTAAGATCGTTTTTCAAAGCACAAGTACTTTTACTTCATTTTATGCGCCATGAGTGTAATTGCATATTTTGGCGCATGAGTTTAACTGTTAAGTTGTATTATTGAATAATACAAATCATAAATTTTTAATTCTGCGAATTAATGAGTCATTCAATGAATGAAGGATGGTTTCCACTGTTGTGTCAGAATTCATGGTCGCATTTTAAAGAATAACAATTAATTTTTGCTTATGATATTCTTCACTCTTCAAAGTCGTAAAAAAATTGAGAATGTGTGAAGATATCGTCAATCGAACTTCGTTTCTATTCGTTAACTTGAGAAAACAGTTTGAAAATACATCATATTTAATTCGTATAATCCCACAGATTTAATCGAAGCAAATATTTCAAGTTTAAATTCAATAATATCTCATTATTTGAATATATTGTTAATATATAGTTTCTAATTACAACCATTATAATTCCATCATAAAGTCAAGTACGTATTGTCATCGTAATAATAACTGAATAATCAAATTTTCAAGATAGTCAAATTTTCTGAAACTACATGAACTTCTAAAACGACCACACATATTTCTCTCGAGATGTATAATCTTGCGACTATGATATTAACGTCGAGTTCATATTTGCGGACATTACCATGTAATGTATGAACGATAAAGGACTCTCTCTGCCTCTCTCCTTCTCTCTCTTTCCCTCCCGAACTACTCGACGAAGGTAAAACACAATTAATATGACAACGATGCCGCAATCCTGAAACGTGCACGGCAAACTGATTTAAATAATTCTGCTATAGTTATCATACCCCAACTTACAGGCGAGTCAGTAACTGAAGGAAGAAGAAGTAACGTTTACCTATTAAAATTGTCGTCTTTGCAAGATCTACGTTCTGCTACTCTTAATGTTATATTACTATAATAATTCTTATTATAATGTTATGTTTCTATATTCTGATAGTTGCCCTTGAAAGTTTGAGAAGGGCAAATCCGTTCCCATAAAAAAGTGTCCTCGGTACACATTCCCATTTCTTTATCTCTACATCTCCATAATCATCCTTGGAATTCAAGACAATCCAGTGTGAAAGGACACACAGTACTGCCCGTGTTACCAAACTATCCTTGTCGTAACTTAAGTATAATTTCAATACGAAACACGATTCTTTGTGACTTTGAACGAACAGAAATGTGTCACGTCTGATGTCAAAGGCGCTATAAATTCGTCTATGTCTTCTCGTATATGGCTCGTTCGCGTTCAATTTTAACGTTACATCATCTACGGTAGCTGATCGGAGATAGCGGATGGTTTTTATGACGGTTGAAAGCCTAGGCATTCTTAATCTTCTTACCATGTTTCCATTGTACGTTATAGAATCTAAAATGTCCCAAAAATACGAAATTCTTTAGTATTTCAACTGCATGAAATAGCTGCAGGGATAAGAAAATTTACAGACATGTAGTCGCGCCTTTTTTAAAACCTGTTATGGAAGAGTAATATATTATGTTCATTTCAGTATCTGTTTAAATGAATTAATCGTTATCCTATGGATGTTAATCTAACTGTGTGTTTGGGATTTTTGAAACGAAAATGTCTGAAACTTACAAAACCCGTACTTTCGACTATGTAAAATAGCGGATGATACGAAGAAACGTAGAAATATATGGCTATAATATTTGTAAGTTTCGTTCTAAAAAAAATAATTTATGAATTTGTTTCAATATGAGTTGCAGCTAATTATTCATTATCCTATTATGGATTTCAATCTAATTGTACATTTAAGGGTTTTGGAAAGAAAGAGACTTGCGAAACTCGACTTTGTGCATCAAAGTAGCATTTGAACTCAACTATAAAATAATTCCAGGTTCTTGTACAAACGCACCTGCTATTTCATTAATTCCATACTACTTATACATTTTTTCGATTTTACCTATGTTAGTTTATATTATTACTTTTTCACGTTAGTTCATAGACTATTATAACAATCTTTGTTATTAATACATTAATTATTTATTTATAAATTAGTACATAGAAATATAATATCACATATTTTGTGCAACGATTGATGTGGAAACAGAGAAGAAACTATTCATACAGTGTTAAGTAAACAGAAGCAACAGCGTGTTAATTACAACTGATATGTTCGGAAGAACAAACAGAACGTTGAATTTTAGCATGTCTCAGGAAACAAATATTTATTTGTTATTATAATAACATTTCAATTTAATGTTATCTTATGACATTAGTAATTAACGTTTTATTTTCGTACACGGAAGGACACAAATTCTTCGTTTTCTCAGAAATGCTAAAAACCTAACATTTCTTGCCCTTTTCCCTAAAATCTGCAATTTTGTCATGCATGATCTGATAATACCAAAAGTTCTTAAAAAAAGAATGCTAATATAGTGAATCAGAAAAGACTAGAAGCGCATAAGAGGATGAAAACGGTACAGGTTTCAATTGACTCTTATCGAGGAAATTCTTTTCAATACGTACTATCAACAGAGCACTTACGAATAACCTGTTTTACACGTACGTTTGTACAATATCGTAAAAGCTTGTCGGAGGTTGAAACACAGTTCGTGAAGTACTATCGTATCTGCTGATTGAATTTCTCACGTGTAGCTAACAAGGAAAGTTCGGCAACTGATACACTCAGATTTTTATGAAGCTGCATAAATATTTATTAGATTTGTCTAAGAAGATAGCTGTACGTCTTTTGTGCCCGTTTTCAACTTTGAGGGAGATATCAAACCCTTTGTCCGAACCACCCTTTCTACGCACGTGCTTATAAGTCGTAAACAACATAAGATATCAAAAAATGGTTAAAACAAAAGTTATACCGTTTCTGGAGATCTCTAAAGCTGCATGTAAATGTTTTTGAAACAATTATTCTTTTCTGAAAGATTGAACTCAATGTTCTCTTTGAAGAACTTTATTTATCTTTTCGGATTAATAAAAGCGTCTGTCTATTACGACGGACAGGACGGACAGGATAGGTTGGATCACCAGGAAGAAAATTCCCAAATTTGACATGCTCTGTGGTCCCTGTTTAAACCGGTTTGATTGGATGAAGAAAAAATGCAAAATTTTAAATATTCTTTGGTCCCAGTTTGACCTGGTTTGATTGGATAAAGAAGAATTCCAAAATTTTACATGTTCTTTGGTCCCGGTTTGATCTGGTTTGATTAGAAGGAAAATTCCAAAATCTTACATGTTCTTTGGCCCCGATTTGATCTGGTTTGAACCGATTTTATACGGTGTGATCAACAGGAAGAGAATTCCAAAATTTTACATGTTCCTTGGTCCCGATTTGATCCGGTTTGATTAGAAGAAGAGAAATTCCAAAATCTTACATGTTCTTTGGCCCCGATTTGATCTGGTTTGAACCGATTTTATATGGTGTGATAAAAAGAAAGAGAATTCCAAAATGTTACATGTTCTTTGATCCCGGTTTGATCCGGTTTGATTAGAAGAAGAAAAATTCCAAAATCTTACATGTTCTTTGGCCCCGATTTGATCTGGTTTGAACCGATTTTATATGGTGTGATAAAAAGAAAGAGAATTCCAAAATGTTACATGTTCTTTGATCCCGGTTTGATCCGGTTTGATTAGAAGAAAAATTCCAAAATCTTACATGTTCTTTGGCCCCGATTTGATCTGATTTGAACCGATTTTATACGGTGTGATCAAAAGAAAGAGAATTCCAAAATTGTAGATGTTCTTTGGTCCCGATTTGATCCGGTTTGATTAGAAGAAAAAAATTTTCAAAATCTTACGTGTTCTTTGGTCCCGATTGGATCTAGTTTGAACCGATTTTATACGGTGTGATCAAAAGAAAGAGAATTCCAGAATTTTACATCTTCTTTGGTCCCGGTTTGATCTGGTTTGATTAGAAGAAAAATTCCAAAATCTTACATGTTCTTTGGCCCCGATTTGATCTGATTTGAACCGATTTTATACGGTGTGATCAACAGGAAGAGAATTCCAAAATTTTACATGTTCCTTGGTCCCGATTTGATCCGGTTTGATTAGAAGAAGAAAAATTCAAAAATCTTACGTGTTCTTTGGTCCCGATTTGATCTAGTTTGAACTGACTATATACGGTGTGATCAAAAGAAAGAGAATTCCTAAATTTTACACATTGTTTGGTCCGATTTGATCCTGTCTCTCCTGGTTGTTCCGCCTGTCTTGTGGCTGTTCTGCATATCTTGTGACTATACTGTCTGTCTTGTGCTTGACCTGTGCCTTCCCTGCCTGTATTGCCTGTACTGTTTCCGTATTTCCTGTTCTGTCCCGCCCGTTTTTTTACGAAAATGTACACGCAGCTTTGTACATCTCAATGAACGGTATAACTTTCATTTCAACTACTTTTTGCTATCTTTTGTTCTTTATGACTTAAAGCACGTGTATAGAAAGGACGGTTCGGACAAAGGGGTTGATATCTCCCTCAAAGTTGCAAACGGGCACGAACTTCCCTTGTGAGCGTACTTTGGTGACTGGTAGGAATTATTTGACCGTCGTTCTTGTCTTATATTTTCTGCAAATTGTACAATTTGCAAGAAACGGAGACACAGAGAATAAATTTCTAATATCTAGAGTACGAAATCTAAGAATATAATCTTTGTTATCTCGAATCGAGATCCACGTGGTCTCATATTTTCAATTCCCCAGGTTAAAATGGCAAAAAGAGCACTTGCGGTCGATGCATAAAGTTTTCAAGAATTCCCAGGAAACGCGTCTACTTTCGGCGACAGAAAGTTCGAGGATAATCGAGGAACGATAAGAAAAGGATCTTATCGCTGAAATTGGGAAGAAGATCTAATGAGGGGGTGCACCATGGCATAACAACCACCGTATTCTGGTATCGACAGCTCGTTTGGCAAGAAATGATCTCCTTCCACTGTTACTGCGACTGATCGTAATAACAGATAGATCTCTGCGATAGCGGAAACGATAGTACTTGGCGAACTATGTTTCAACTGCGCGTAAAATTTTACAATATCGTACAAACGGACGCGTGAGTTTAACGGCTATCCAAAGATACGGCTGACAAGTTGCAACGTCCGTGAAAAAAAATTAAAATACAAAATGAAAGGACGACCATCGTGTCCTTACGTAGCAACTCTTTGAATTCTCGAGTTAGAATCTACGCGTTGTAACTTCTATGATATTTTTTCTTACGTGATACGCATGTTAAATATTTTTCAACAATTTTTTAAGACGATCTTGCGATAAGTGCCGTTAAATTCATCGCAGTCCTCTTAAATAGTATCATTTTTAACGATTTCAATTTTGTGGCTGCATTCTGTCAAATGATCGTCTTCATACCTAGCCCTACAACAACGAGTGACGCTCGTAACGCGGTAAATGGGGTAGACATTTTTTAAGTTTTCCGGAAACTGAACTGTCAAATTGAAAATATTAGTGAGACACGATACGATAAAATTATTTCCATGCTGTTAACCCCTTGGGTACATTTGACGACTAAGTTTCGTCATGCACTTGGTTTGCCTAAAAAACGGATGACGAGTATAATTCGCCATGAAAATTAGAACAAAATTAAACATGAATAATGTTATTCCTGGCAAGAGTGAGTTTTAACAGTTATAAGAGAACGTTACTTCTAGTGCTTCAGTGAACCTTGCTTGTGATATGCTGCCCAAAATGTCAGAAGTAAGTAATGTATTTTACAAAAGTGATAACGAAGATTTTAATGAGAGTGAAGACTTTCAGTAATATGATGATAACTATAGTGAATTACAAGATGAAAATTTCAAAAACAATAGTGAATTAGAAAGTGATGATGATAGTGAAATATTGTCAGGATTTCAAAGACGCACTAGACGCTTATCGAGTAGTTGTAGTGGATGTTCTAGTGAAGAATTGCCCGAAGAATGGATTTTTGTGATCTCTTGATTATATTTTTTCTTGACCCCTTGAATAATGTTTTTTTTTTCTCATATTGCTTCTTTTATGCATTTAGATTCGATTTACAATACTAATTACTAATCTATGTACATCATATCGCTCAAATAAATGCATTCTCACGCAAAGTCTACTGCCTTTATATACTGCTGCACACATCAGCAAATTAAATCCGTTTCAAATGCAAGAATTTTTTCAAATAAATTGGTACCCAAGGGGTTAATATTCCGATAAGGTATACGATACGTCAGGAATCACTGATACAGTTGTATTCCAGCAAAAATTCTGAGTTATTTCTTACGCAGCCACAAAAAGAAATCGCAGTGCAATGGCTTAAATTTCACTTAAGGTGGTACGACGTATCCCTAGACGTTATTGTTTCAGCACATAATTCCTGATCGCAAGGAAACCCTATGTATGCGTAGATATAATTGCGATACTGGTCAGCCGGCGTAGACAATTTTCAGCGTATAGTATCTCTGAATTTTCCAATGCCGTCTTCAACTAAAACGATGAATATTTATCAGCGACCAATGAAGGGATTTTGCTCTTAGAATATAAGTCAAAGCGCATTTTCCTGCTTTAAAACAATAGATATTATCAATGTACTAAAGTCCCTGCTCATCGAATTAGGACCTCGTACAAAAATTTCACTTTTATGGTTATACTGTTATATCATATATGGAAAATTGTCTTTGGTCATTCAAATTATTACTAAATACGTTGATAACAAAGTATACATAGCTATAGATTTGTTACTGTTGCGATAATAATAGAATTGTGTGGACAATTCTCCCGACTTGAATGCCATAGAAAATGTTTGGAGCCTACTCAAAAGACTTGTTTACAACTCTCCAAGCACCACATTATCTGAGTTGAAAACAAAAATTACAGATATTTGGGAAAATAACGAAGATATAAATCATATGATAAAGCAATGTATACAAAGCATTCCGGAAAGGATACAAGCTGTCATCAAGACAAAGGGTGGAAATACGAGATATTAACATGCGTTCATAGTGTTATGTACAGTAGTAATGTATTGTGTTATTGGTTAATAAACTATATCATTACAATTTGAACAGGCCTTTTAATTTTACGGAAAACATGAAAAATGCTGAAAATTTGGAGTGGTCCTAATTCGATGACCAGGGACTGTATCTAACGAGGCCACAATATATTTGCAATCTTATTGGCAATATTAATCTACTGTATACTATTTCATAAAAATCAGTTTAAAATTTGCACTGAAAATTCTTTTCGCTTATTCGGAAGGTACGAAGTGATAGAACTTCGTCGTCATCGTCGTGAAAGGAAGAGAAAAATGTGAAAATTATGAGAGCGTTGCAGAGCTTCACAAAACGATAATAATACCTGGTATTGTAGGACGAGAAAATTTACACTCAAAGTTTTATGGAAATCTTCCAAAAATTTGGAAACCTACGTCGAAGACCGCACAAACGTGAGCCATGACATTTTCGCACTATCGTTTAACTCTATTGTGGGCCGTATTTCTCGAGTTTTTCGTCAGCTAAGCAAAACTACTATCGTGAATTTCTCAACTGTTGATTATTTATTTGTAGAAGTAACTGTTACAGTTACTGAAAAATATTTAAATGAAGATGCAAAGCCATCGTCAAGCTGCAACGTGGAAATTAAATTGATAGAATCAGCATTTTACGGTGTGGGCTGTCCGCGCGAATACAGATGCGTGTATAGTCAACATATTTTAAGGTATCCGAATATATCTAATCGGTTTACAACTGTAATTATAATTTTTAAAATATATGATATGATCTTCGCAAAATTTGCATTGAAAGTTTTTACCTAACTATAACGAAACCGCAGAATGTCAATGTAGTGTTAATTTTAAAGATAACCAATTTATGGGATGTAAATCGGTGTTTTAAGACAACTATCAACTCCGTTAAGGGGTTACGCCACCTTGAGATTTTCAAAAAATCGATTTTTTTTTTGGCTAGATGAATTGCTTATATTTTTAGGAATATTTTAAGCGTTTAACCATTTCAAAATTGAAACTACTACCAAAGTTATAGCAATTAGCAGTGAGCGCGCCAGAGTAAGAAATCATGAAACTTAGGACCTGCCGTAGCGGGACTCTTGCGTTTTTCTCGAAACTACATTTTTCAAATCGGTGTACACGATATCTCAGTATCTACTCAACCGATTTGGTTAAAATTTACAACAATTGTTGTTTATAATATTCTCTAAAAGGTGACATAGGATTTTTTTGATTGGATGCCATGTTCAAAAGTTATACAGTTTTTAAACTCAACATCTCGATGCAAATACGAATTCTTTTTTCAAATAGCTGTCATTTCTACAAAAAAATTTTTAAACATTTTTCCCTACGTCACATTTTAGCTATTACCCTTATAAATAAGAAAACAACAATTTTTTATATTTCAGACAATGCCTAACAGAGAAATCATGTACACCGTGAGTAAGGGTTTTCAAAAGAGAGTCCTACTTATCGCCTCATATCTCCGTCATTTTTTAACATTTTTTAATCATTAACATAGCAAATTGTTCATAAAACTACTATATATATATGTGTAAACTAAAGAACATTTTATATACTTAAGCGAATGCATTTTTTACCATTTCCAGAAACGAGTTCCAACATATCGTAATGTACATTGATGCAATAGAAAATAAGCGATAAGCACATTTGTTAAAATATTTCACTTAAACCATTTTCACAATCATTCGCACTTTCATCAACTCGCTTGTCTTGCTGACTAAAATCTATTCACTGTAACACTAGATTTACGGGCGTGAAATCTATTACACTGCGATACATTAACCCTTTGCAGTCCTATGTCGTGCTATACTCGACATAGCTTTTCACTTCATTTTATTTTCCAGCGATTTAATATCAACTTTCCAATTTCATAATGAGTTTGTAATATCACCTAAATATCCGCCAGTGTCTATAGTTATTGTTGTAATTTTAAAAAATGAATAGCCTTGATAGAAAATGTTGTGAAATTAACTTCGCTTAGCTCACTACAAAATTGAGAAAATAATTGGGACCGCAAAGGGTTAAATAAGTACTTTGGAAAAAGAGGGATCAAGCGGCAAATATGATAATTCGTTAAGTAATTTTTGTATTGTAAAATACACGTGAAATATCTGCTGTACTGCTTTTCCATAAATTTGAAAAATGTTCATAAAAAAGTAGGAACCCGTCAATTTGACGGCTTATGTAAATCTAGTATTAACGATTTGATATTAATGTTTACGTAGGTGTTATACAGTGACCCAGTCTTTACATTTTCACCATAAATCCTATAAAAACATAAAGCGTCCACATTCTTATGAAGGAAAGTGTAAGTATTCGGCGAAGGCTAATCGCATACTGGAGAAATCGAATTGCAAATATTTGAAGGACTATCTTCGTACATGAAATTCATCCAAGTTGCTCGATAGCGAACTTAATCTTACTTTCATTGAATACGGTGAAATATCTCGCATGGCGGATAGATTCGCAAATGAATTCCATTGAATTTGCAGAACGCAAGATGAATATGGCCTCGCGCATTTATTTAACCGCACTCAAACAATTCCCCCGTCGTTGAATATCCACGGAAACGTAAAGACGTAACGTGTACGTCTTGTCGCGTTTATATCTGATGACTAATGTACCCGAAATTAATCGGGGAAGTCGTAAAGCCGAAAGTCAGTAATCACCGGGAGAAAGTGGTCGGAAAACAAACGTATGGAAAAACGTGAAGCGATTGCTGGGGATCTAGGATGATGTTATATCTGGCGCTATGTTAACCGGCAGAGCGGATAAACATATTTGTTCCGGCGTTTTCGGTAAACACGAATTCAAGCGGCACGATGGAAGTTTATTTTTCCGCTGACGGTGAACTATAATTCCAAGCACGTCCAAAAATACCCGACGTCGCCGTCTCGATATCACAGAAAGACGAGCGAAGTCGATCCAGATACCAGGCTGCACTTTTAACCCTTTCGATAGAGCAGACTTCGCCTGGAGTGGGAATCGTATCGAGGCGGAAGATTGCTAACATTCCGTCTGCTTTTTTCGACTAACTCTGTATATTCAGGGATCTTCTGCGTTTCTCACTGTCGAGGTATACGTCTTTTTGCGTGTTTTCGAATGTACACACTGGGAAAATAATCGAGGTGTACGAGATTGTTTTTGGATCGAGGATCAAACCGTGGACCTTTTTTTTTGTTGGACGATTGGGAATAGCACCAGAGCCATTTTAGATGGCAATCGAATGGTTCTTCGGGTCTTTTAGAGTATACATCTTTGGAAGTTCGATCAATCGCTCCGAAGGGATATAGGGTGCAAGATTGAAACTTTGTAGACAATGTTAGGGTCTTGGAAAAGTGTACAAATAAGTATTACTATTGTCAAAATCGTAAAAATGGGTCTTTAACACTATTTCTATAGAAGCTGTTGAAAGACACCTTAATATATTTGAATTAATTTTCTGATAAAATAGAAAATATGAAAGAGAAATTAGTTTTTAACAATATTCCTACCGACACTTCACGTATATCTTTTCCTACCGCAACCGGTGAATTTGTCAAATGATAACTTTTTCCCAGAAAATGAACAGTAAAAAAAGAAGTGAATATTGAAAAATGTATTATAATGTGAATGTATTATACGTATATTTGAGGAAAAGTCATGAAGTTTAAAGGCGATTCAATTACGTTGTATATAGGAAATTCTAATCGAAATTTTAAAAACGGTCATTTGACCGGTCGTGGTAGGAATAGTGTTAACAATTACTTCCAAGATATTTGCATTCGAACGCAAACATGTCAAAAGACTCCTTTGGACGAGATAAGTATGCAAACAACCGTGGTAGAAATAGTGTTAAATGCGTTTATAAAATTATGGACGTGGATGACTAACCTGGTTTGAAGCTTGCCTTTTTCAAATTACTACCATTACTATTTAAGTACATTCTCCGATCTATGAAAATTGTAAATTTTCTAATAAATGTTAGAAGGTAGTCATCAAGCTATATTTCATTCTGAAAGACAGTACGGACTGAAAGAAGAAATGAAACTTTGGGGAATTTTTCTAAATTCAATCTGATGTTCGCCTACTTCATTTTCTGAAAGCTACTATTGCTGTCCAAACTTCAGAACTAAAGAATCTGTTACTCTTTTACTAAATAATAGGCGATAATAAGAAGCATTTATTTCATTCTATTGGGTTGGCAAGAAAGTAATTTCGGTTTTGTAATATGAAATTAAACTCAATTTTTTTTAACAAAGAATGAACTTTAGCCAATTATACATTTTCCATTACGTTCGATGACCTTTTGTTATCTTTTAGACCAATTTATGATTCCGCTCTCATAGAAATTCTGGTCTTTATCAGCAAAAAACTGAACCAGGTGCGATTTTAGGCTAAACATTTGAATTAATCGTTTGGTTCCTCGGAAGCAGCTCGAAGTACACAACACCTTTGTAAACCCACCAAATTGACAGCATAACTTATTTTTGATGCAATTCAGCTTTCGATGTGGTTTGTATAAAAGCTAATGACAAAGCAAAATATGTCGAAAATGTTCATTTTTGCACCCCATATTAAAATTCACGCTAAACTAACAATTGCAAACAAAATGAAGCACAATTTGTTTCTAAATCCTGCCAAAAGTGACAACATTCAATATTCAAAAGCAAATAATGATAACATTGTCAGAAGTCCTTCAAAGCAAACGTAACGTTAGCTATCGACGAAAACGGAAATTACTTTCTTGCCAACCCAATATGAAGCATGAGGAAGAGGATAAATAAATGAATCATGACGAAATGTTGCTATACCCAAGTTCAGACAAAGATCTTGGTAATTATACAGATGATGGTCCGTCCCACCGATTTCGAGGATCTTTTAATATGCTTTTACGACCATCATTTTAAGCAACTTTTTCCTATATATGTAAACCCCGCTTGGCTTTAGTTTTCGAGATATTGGCAAAAAACTTTTGCTACTTCTGCATTGACTTTTGCCTATGCATGCACGTTCGCGGTAACGTGTGCGTCAGCATGATGCGATCACTTTTCTACTGTTCCTGCGGCGCCCAAAGCAGAAACTTTATATAGTGAGGGACCAGAAACAAGGCACTTGAGGGGTAATTTGCTCTGATTCGCCCGACGAATAGGGACATCACTTTCCCTCACGCATTTTCGATTCTGACGCACTATTAGCAAGAGAAACCCGCACATTCGTTGCATCGTCATTTGAACGACGAAAGGAGTGTTTTATTTTCGGTTGTCATTCGTCGATCTCAGGTTTCCAGGATCGACCTGCCGGGAAAGACGGTGCGAGAGCAATCTCCCCTTCCGTCCCAAGTGTCTTGTTTCTGGTCCTTCACTATACCAGGTAGACTCTTCGAAAAGCTACCTCATAAGAATGTGCGACAAATATAATTCCAATGCTTATTGTTAATTGGATCGTCCAATGACGATCCTCTCTAAAAGCTACCCCAAACTAACACTAATTTATCTTCTCGTTACAAACACCTTTATTAAACCAAACTTTTTGGCAGAGGTACCCTGTTATGCACACCTTACCGATTTTAATCATTTGGTTTAATAAAGGTGTTTGTAACGGGAAGATAAATTAGTGTTGGTTTGGGGTAGTCTTGCACTCGAATTTGCATCGAGTGCATGCAAGAGATTGTCAATTTAATATTGGAAACATTGCAAAAAAAACGCCATTAATTAATGATATAAGAAATTGCAAATATTCATTCCGGTGAACCGGTTAATTGACCACGGATGATATGGTTAGTGTTGAAGAATTGGAATAATAAGACTTAATAAATTGAAACAAATACGAAATGCGAATTTCTGCAAAGTTAGGCTTAGCACGATTTCGAAAGGCGTCAACTATGTTGTGGGAGAGCGGACAGTAAAAAAGTAAAGCTGATTCGGGACGAGAATTTTAAAGATGCAACGTAATAGAGCCAAACATCAGACTTCAGCCGTAGTAGTATCGTTATGTAGTGTACGAGAAGAAAGTCGAAATGCGAGGTATGTACGTATCATCCTAACTTTCTCGTTGTACAGAAAATTAAAGTTGAATCAGGACTGCATTATAATACAAAGGTCTAGGGCAGTGGTCAGCAAACTTATTAGCCAAAGAGCCAAATATGAACATTACTACAATTTTAAAAAAAATTGGGAGCCAAATCTGCTTGTTTAGTAAACTTTTATTACACTAAATAAGTAGTACACTAAATAAAACTAAATTTCATACTTGATAAATATTTATTATTGCGAACAATGTGCTTACATCTCCTTGGAAAGTTTGAGTAAGTCAGGTTTGTATGCTGTTGTTTTTAATTTTAGGCATGATTCCAAGTTCTCATCAATAAGACGACTTCTCAGTTTACTCTTGATAATGTTCATGCTTGAAAAAGATTGCTCGCATATATATGTAGAACCGAAAATTTTAATTACCTATCTATCTTTTAACTTAAACAAAAAATTATACATGTTCTCGATTTATAGAAGAATTTTAATTTATCAAAATAAGATGTAATTTTTTTCTTACCAAGTTTTTTTTTAAATGAAAATATTATTGCGCCTTCCGTGGATATTTGTGCCAGAGCCGCACTTAAGGAGCCACAGAGCCACATGCGGCTCTGGAGCCGCACTTTGCCGACCACTGGTCTAGGGGATGTTAACGAGTTTTGTGTGGTTTTAAATGTAACTTGCACTCCGTTATTGTTCGTCCAAAGCGAACCAGAATGCCGGAGACTGAGCATCGACGACTAGTATAAATGCATACCCGATTATTCATCCATCGTCGAGCGTAATTGCACCGAGCATCGGAATCGTTAGCGAAATCGGACGGCAAGGGACGCGCCAATAATTTTCAATTCTCATCGATCGCATGTCGAATAAAAAAGACAAAAAAAAAGGAAAAAAAAAATTGCGAATATTCTTGCACGATTGCCCCGACCGCGAAAATGGATTTTCCTCGGAGGGCTGTCGACCTACTTTCTATCCTCCTGGCTACAAATCAACCAAATTAGAAGTATGTTACCTACTATCGAGAGAACAAGAAGGCCTAACCTCACCCTATTGTAATTATTCTTATTCCTTTGAAGCACCGAGCCCGTCGAGCTCCATCGGGCGAGGCTAATTGAACGCTAATTACCTATCTCCCAATTAAAAGAACCGAACGCACGTCGATACGAATACGAACAATGCGGGGGCGAGAGAGCGTTGCCGGTGGTGGTAGAGAAGAAGGAGGCGGCGGAGGAGGAGGAAGAGGAGGATGATGGACAAAAAATAGCAAACGAAGAGTGGATGTCTCACCTTTTGTCCAGGTATGCCTCTATGTACGTATATCCCTGCAGACAAGGTTTCCTTTTAAAAAAAAAGGAGGGCCGGAGAGCAGGCAGAGAGAACAGTCGGAAAGAAATAGCAACGGACACGAGAAATAACCAGCGGAGGTTTCCTCGGTGCGCCTCGCTACTTCGTGACACATGGAGTAAAGACGAAGAGGGTCGGGAGAGACAGGGAGAGAGAGAGAGCGAGAGAGAGAGAGAGAGAGAGAGAGAGAGAGAGAGAGAGAGGAGAAAGATAAAGAAGAAATGAAGAGATAGGTGGGACAGGGAAAAACGGAGGTAGGTAGGTAGAGAGAGGCGCACCTTTTATATAGCCAAGTCATGACTAGAAACACCCCTACGGCTGATGTTCATTGTACGTGCATTTAAGTACACACGTATACACCTGGCTGTATAAATACGTATGATTAGTGCCTCTGTGTATACGTGTATATTCAAAATACATATGCATACCGAATAACCTCTAGCCGGTACTAGAATCTATTTTAAGAAACTTCCCCGCTGGGTGATGCGGTCGACCGAGGCAGAAAGCATCCGAGTCGAGTGCACCGCCTCTCGAAAAACGACGACCAAGGTAGGAAAAAAGGTGTCAAGGTTCGCTTTCGATTGCTACGTTTTCAATTTACTCGAAGAGAACAGGGGAGTCTCCTTCTCTTTCTCTCTCTTCCCTTCGCACGCGTACACACATACTCCTCCCACTTTTTCTCTTTCTCTCTCTCTCTCCCTCTGTCGTTTTTTCTGCCGTCTGCTGACGACTTCCAGCACGCGCATTCTGTCACGCCAGAAGATGCTTTAATGTGTCGCGAGATCGGATACGCGAATCAAAAGCACCGTCGAGAGGGAAGGAACTTGCCGATGCATCGCCGTCGTTATTGCCGTTATTCTATAACTTTTATGCTTCAGCGTACGCCCTCGCGCAACTTCATCCTCGAGCGGATAATTTCTTTATATAAGACCGCAAAAATGAATAGTCGACGCCACTAATTGCGAGTCCCAGCGGGAGACGGGATTTTGCGATGCAACGATTTTTACGGTCACGTAAGTTATATGCTCTCGCGATACTTTAAGCAGCGCCGGTTCGACGGTGAGTCGATCAAGGATTTGCTCTTTTCCAATCAACGCGCGTTGACGTGGCTTTTTGCCACTTCGTATTCTGCCTGATGGAATATATTTATTGCACGGTACATTTATTATTTCCGACGAATATTATTATTATTCAACGTCTTTTACCGTTTTATCGAAAGACGCTACGAGTTTAAGGTGAGAATCTGAAGTTTCAGATAGATACCAGAAGATATATTGCGAGCTTGTTGTTGTTGGTTTTTCCAACTTTCGATATCAAAGTCTATGGCCGTGGTGGAGAAACAGCTGCCTTTGAATCTACTTTGTGCAGCTCATAAGGATTGCTGCGTTCTTTGAATTTTTGTACGGTACTTTTTTAGTACTTTTTTAGAGTACACTTAATTCTGTTTTTTTCACGAACTTCTTTTACACGATTTTGATTTAACACGAATTAAAAAAAGAATTTAATTCTCTTTTTACACTACTTATTTTGAGTTAATACGATCGATCGAAATTCTGAGAAGAAAATTTTGCTTTACTGTGGCTCAGCCAAAACACAAACGCAGCGATTAATTACTGAATTCGTTCTTAAATCCACTGAGAAATCGGCACCACTGGAGGCTAGTCCTAATTTTGTTCAAGAAATTACAGAAAGAATTTCACTAATGGAGCACGAAGATGATAACCAAGACAATTCTAGTGATAGCAGTAATATTGCAATCTTAGGCAAACGTATGCGTTTATTGTCAGAAAGTGACACGAATAAAATCTTTTTATGTGTAACTCATATTATTCTGCCTAATTTTTGTGTTCATGAATTAGTGACGCGTTTTTATCCTTTTCAAATGATAATTTACTTTGTATGATACATGTGCAATCTTTATGAAACAATATTTTTAAGATCATCACATGAAAACTCCTGGTTTATTGTATTATTTTTGCTGATTTCTTATGACTGGAACCAATCTTCCATTTTTCCATAGTTGCAGTATATTTTTTACACGAATTTTTTTTACACCTATTCTTCGGGAACGTATCTATCGTGTAAAAACAGAATTAAGCGTATTATCAGTAGCACATAGTATATAATGAATACGATGAAACATCTAGAAAAGTATACACATTTTTATCTCATTGCTCCCGTACCCTAAATGCGCTATACCTTGAATTTTCGACAGTCACTATAATCAGGAGACAGTTAAGAACTAGCTTTTGTTTGTAACGATAATGCCGACAGTTCTGATAGGAATAATTAATTTCTAACGACCGTCTCATTGTAATTCAGCGAGGCGCCAAGCCAACCGGTGAAAGTGCATTTTCCTGTCGCATTGGAATTGCATCTCTCTAACGAACGCTTAATTCATGGACTCGTTGGCAATAATTGCTGGTTTCCGTGCAACTAATATTCCGAGATAGAAAGACTCGGGACGAGAGGGCTCCCTTAAGCGGGATATATCCTTTCAGTGCCAGTTTAATGGAGACTTGTCGTAAAAAGTAAACAGCCGTGGAATTTGCTGCTTTTGTTCGTATTTCGCCTCGTTATTCTCGCGATCGTTATTCCAACATTATGTGTGTACGTCCACGCACGGGGTAAAGGCGGAATTAAAAAGACCTCGCGTTTTCAACAATGTTCGTACTAGGCTGCTCGTCAAATACGATTAATTATTCGTGATTTTTAAAGTCCGGCATGCAAATTCGTTTGAAAGAAACGGCTGACCCGAGGGGGAATTTGTTGCGGAATTATTCGCCTCTAGGAAACTCGCTTTTTTATTTGCTGTTTGATATTACATAGGTTTACGGTTCGCCTGGAAATACGAGGTTAAAGCAGTATCATATTTTTTAGCGGGCCGGGGGAAATGGAAACTATTGTGTTAAGTACGACTACAGTTTATCTTCGTATGGTTGTTCTATGGTTCCATGGGCTTTTGTTTATATGCAAATGAAACAATAATACGGAGGTAGCTGCTAAAACGTAAAGAATATTAAAATAAATTTCAAAATTTAAAATATTTGTCTTATACGGTTGTTATCAGCGCAACCTATCGTGCTCGACAATACCAGATATTGTCGCCCGTAGAGAAGCTGTAAACGGAAACGTCTCCAGCTCGACCATAAATCAGTAATAGAAACCTGGATTTCTCCCAAAATTTCTTTCCATCTCAAACTTCCTTCGAGCAATCGCTAATGTCCTTTTCCGCTACTGAACATATAAAAGTCACAACGTATCACCAAACAGGCGGAATAACACGGTACATTTAAAGAAGCGACGCTATCAACGAACGAACAACGCTATCCAACGAACGAAGAACTCAATCGACCATCAACAATTCAACAACTGACAACAATTCAATCTTACCTTCAATCAAACCTGAATAAACGTAGAGCAACAATTAAAACAACTCCAAACACGATGAATCGCATCGACTCAATCTTGTTGAACTAACTTTTGAGATATTAATTTATTTCTCACCGAGCTACGGAGAGCAATTTATGCAAGGCACACGTGCTGCAAACACTCGAGAACAATTCTCAATTTCATAATTATTATTACATACGTATTTTGTATCACAACTCAATAGAAGCTACTATGGCAACGTCTATAATACAAAGTATAATTTATTGTTGATACAGTGATTATATCACAGGTGCAATAGTTATACAACAAACGAAACAAATGAAACTTCGAATTTTCAAAATACGAAAACCATTCGGTGGAAAATTCTAAAGAAGCTGCTTCCTTTAACACTAAACCTACCATGGCGGTCAAATGACCGCTTTCTGATTTTTTCTAAAAATTCCCCAAATTGATTGGGCAGCCATTCAGTAAATATTTTAGGTCTAGCGTATAAAGCAAATATTACTTAACTCATCATCTTTTTCACCTCTTCAAATCTCTTTCTCCAAAGTACTTATTTCGTATATTTCAATATAACAGATATAAAGCCGGTAGGTTTAGTGTTAAGCTTAGGTACATACAAGTTTCACACAGAGAACTCTATCCTTTATCGAACGACCTACAGTGAAAATATCACATGAGAAAAATAAGCGGATACTTTACGGACATTCCTATAGAATTTTCAAAGCACATTGCCGCAGAATCCGCGTTACCTCTTTGCGTTGAAGAGTCAAAGCCATACGCGATGCACGTTAAGCAATTTCTTCACCTCAAACCTCAGAAGGGAAATTTAAATGGAACGATTGTATCACCGGGATTGTGGTTGCGGCGGTGGAGAATCCTTTATACACTTCCAAACGTAATCCATCCGGAAGCGTATGCGTATATCTCGCGTGTTACCGCAGTACAAGGTGCCGGGTCGAGCTTTAAAGTTCAACCGTGTAAGTGGAAGTGTGCGGGAACGCCTTTTACACCATCCGCAAATATGCTTTGCGCGGTTTCGCCGCAATTTGTAAGTAGAAATTTATGTCTACAGCATCGAGATCACGTGGCAACGCTGCTCGATGGAAACCGCATATTAAAAGGTCCCGCCGTTTATGAATAATAAAATATCGACGCTCTCGTCGTTTCTTTGTTTCGTAATATTTTACTTTCGTCCTTGATTTTCCTGTTATAAATATTAAGCCTCTGTAGTACGATGCAATTTTGAAGAAAATTCTTTCTTCGAATTCGGACCTAACGGGACGAGGAAATATCGGATATTGTTATCCAAGTTATTTATTATACTTTCTTCATCTAGTAGAAATACTTGAAGTTTTTATGGTTTAAAAAGGTATTATGCTGGAACGGTAGTTGGCAGCTGAGGGGTAATTTGCTCTGATTCGCCCGACGGATAGAGACGACCCTCTCCCTCACGCATTTTCCATTTTGACGCGCTATTGGCAAGAGAGACCGGCACATTCGTTGCGTCGTCATGTGAACGACGAAACGAGTGTTTTATTTTCGGCTGTCATTCGTCGATCTCAGATTTCCAGGACCGACATGGCGGGGATAGGCGGTGCGAGAGCAATCTCCCCTTCCGTCTCAGCTGCCAAGTTACCGTTCCAGACCTATACTCATATTATTCTGCCTAATTTTTGTGTTCATGAATTAGTGACGCGTTTTTATCCTTTTCAAATGATAATTTACTTTGTATGATACATGTGCAATCTTTATGAAATAAAACCTTTAAGATCCTAACATGAAAACTCATGGTTTATTGTATTATTTTTGCTGATTTCTTAGGACTGGAACCAATCTTCTATTTTTTCATAGATGAAATGTATTTTTTTGCACGAATTTTTTTTACACGTATTCTTCGGGAACGTATCTGTCGTGTAAAAACAGAATTAGGTGTATAATATATTACAAAAAACATTCATTAAAGCGGAAAGTGTAAGTGAAATGTTACCCGAGGATGCTCCTCCTCTGTCTCTCCTTGTCTCTCTCTACCTGTACCTCGCCTCGCTCCATCAACGCAGTTTTGACTCGAATTTTCTAACCGATTCCTCCCTTCTCGAACCTTCCAAACCGTTTCCTCAATCCCCACTATCATCTCCCTTCCCAAGGTTATAAAAGTCCCCACTTCTCTCTGCTCTTCCTATTTCGATCGCTGTTCTTCGCTAATGAACTACACGTAATCGCTTTCTTTCAATCGCTTTACATACCTTCGCTATATTCACCGCTTTCGTCGATATACGAAATCACCTTCTGTATTTTATATTTCAACTTGTGAAAAAGTTAATAAAACTGTGTTACGCTCCAAACACTTCGAAACCAACGGAACTATGATATATTAATTAATAATTTGTGAAAAGTTTCCCGGAAGTGACGACGGAAAATCTGAACTTCGGTTCACTGATTGCGAGTCCTAGCTTTTACTCCCTTACCCACTATAGCCCCCTACTCGCATTCCTGTCGAAATTCTACCGCGTGACTTCTTTCTTGCACCGTATAGTAAATTAACAAAAATTTACATTCAAAAAGGGTTACTAAAACGTGTTTCCAATGCACCGTTACTCTCAAGAGAAATTCGGTATCTTGGAAATTCTTAGACATTTGCAGCTTTGCGCAAATGTTGTTCACGAGCTACTAACAACTGGACAATTCTTCTCCTTGCCAAAAGCGACCGTAAGGGTAAAGACGTTCCCCTGTTCAAGATCTTTTAAATTTGCATTTTATGAATTTATAGATATTTTCAATTAAAAATTGTATTGCTTTTCATGGTTTGTAGCGAGGTGATTAAATATTTCCAAAAATGAAAATATACCTTTTAGATGAATTTTCTTCCTACACCTTGTACAGTTTCATAAATATTCAGCATAACATGAAAATGCAAGATTTCATTACGTAGATGTTCCATCTTTAATATTGTTTTTTAGCAGGAAAAAAAATTGTACTGTTATTACCATCAGGTAAACTGCAACTGTGCAGAATTTCATGTTTTTTAAAAATATAAAATCCCCAAACTATCCACGTTTGAAATACTCTAAATCGAACGCAAATGATCAATCTATCGGGAGAAGTTCGTAATGCTTCTTCCTTCCTACGATGCATAATCGCTTGAACATTTACCTCCGTAAAAGATTGCAATTCCGTGAAGAAAAATTCTAACCGGAAATGCACCGAATTCAACAGCCAACGTTTGCATATTATCGTTAATGAATACATATGATCTCCACGAAGCGGAAATTTCTAGATGTTCCAGGAATCACCCGATACGTCGTGCATCTTGACGTCATTCTTATTATTCATTTCGTAATCATTCGCGTTAAGTGGCAATTTATTAGGAATGAAATGAGAAACCGTGAAATTTATATTCTTCCCTGTAGCACTACCGACGGACAACAACGATCCGAGTTGTTCCTACTTGTCTTACGAGGACACAGAATACACCGCAGATTCTGATGACAACGAGGATGGGGCCTTGGACTCCAATAGTGAACCCGAATTTAAATTCCGGAAACTTTTTCCAACGTTAAATTTTATGTCTGCGGTTAGAAAGCTACTTACAGTTGCAGGTCTTTGGCGATGTCGTCGATGTGGTTGAAGGTAAAAATATGAAAAGAAAAAAATGTTATGACGATATACCAGATGCACGATGCAATCGATCGGTTGTAATTCCTTGAAACTGTAAATGCGGTAATATAACATTTATATTTTAGTTATTTCGGCTTTAACCTTCTGCCTTTCGAATTACTTCCCCGATTTTTCGCTATTCAACGAGAACTAATTTTCTACAATTTTTTTATATTCTGAAATCCACTTTTCAATACCTGGGGTAATAAGTTACAAGGTAATTTATTCGCAAGAATTTTAGATAAAGAATAGATATTCTTTCGGCAACTTGTTGCAAGAAGTACAACACGTTTCTATTATCTACATGTATTAAGAGTTTACCCGTAATTGTCCTTTGCCGCATAATGAACGGTATATACGATAAACATTCGAATATAAGTAACGATAAATAAAAAAACTAAAAAATAATCGCCAGTACAGCAGGTATTTTTGAAGTAAAGATATAAAAAGGAATATTTTGAACGTAAGCTCAAATGTATTGTATTATGAATTATAATAGGAATTACTTAAAAAAAAGAGAGCCCGAATACTGAAGGATGGAGGTATAATTTTCTAAATAAACGAAAACGACTCGCATGTTCAGACCGTACATCGTACTTTACATCTAATATTACCATATAAATGGAATAACAATATTATAAAAATAAACTAGCAAAACACTATAATATACACGTTAAACTCTACGCTTCGGAAAGCCACTTAAAAATGTAGGTCACCAATGATATCGTCGTATCGTTTAAAGCCGTAAATATAGAAATAAAAAAAGAAAAGTCCCGCAGTAATGCATCTCGTATACTCAGCCAGTGATTCGAAAGCCACCTAAAACCGCGAGGTTATCAAAGATAGGATGGTATAAGAGGGAAATATAAAAATCGAAACAAACTATCAAGTGTTCGGTTGCTTCTGGACTTTACGGGCATACTTTCATCGGTGCGATTTCTCGTGTCGCCTTTAACTCCGTCTGTTCGCAATGCTTTAAGCTTCCGATCGGTATAGAAAGGTACTCTCGACTGATATTGGTGACCCGTTTGGCTCTTTGGTAGCATTTCGTTTGAGACACCGAGACAAACTAACAATAAGTTCGAGCCTCTCAAGCTTTTCCAATGCTTCGCCGGCATCCTCGCGAATTCATAACCTTCACGAGCCGCTTTCGAATATCAATTTGTTCCTGTTACACTGTGACATTTGTTAACCTTCTATGATTTTTTTAACTTGGACGATACCTCGTGCTGTTGCCCTGTGTGCCATGCGGTCATCTTAGGTACAGTCACGCTTGTACAATTTAATTGTGCTTTCTATATTTATAACGATGTTGCAGGTTATATTACTGCAATTTTTAGTCATGTAAACTGTCAAAGGATGTCAGAGCAACAATATCCGCCTTTTGGAGCGACTTCTACCATGTTATTTTACAGTTCATAACCTGCATACGCTCCTCCAAAATAATTACACAAAGCATCCTCGGGTAACATTTCACTTACACTTTCCGCTTTAATGAATGTTTTTTGTAAGATATTATACACGTAATTCTCTTTTTACACGACAGATACGCTCCTGAAGAATACGTGTACAAAAATTCGTGTAAAAAAATATATTGCATCTATGGAAAAATAGAAGATTGGTTCCAGTCCTAAGAAATCAGCAGAAATAATACAACAAACCATGTGTTTTCATGTTAGGATCTTAAAGATTTTATTTCATAAAGATTGCAAATGTATCATATATAGTAAATTATCATTTGAAAAGGATAAAAACGCGTCACTAATTCATGAACACAAAAATTAGGCAGAATAATATGAGTTACACATAAAAAGATTTTATTCGTGTCACTTTCTGACAATAAACGCATACGTTTGCGTAAGATTGCAATATTACTGCTATCACTAGAAATGTCTTGGTTATCATCTTCGCGCTCCATTAGTGAAATTCTTTCTGTAATTTCTTGAACAAAATTAGGACTAGCCTCCAGTGGTGCCGATTTCTCAGTGGATTTAAGAACGAATTCAGTAATTGATCGTTGTGTTTGCCTTTCGGCTGTATTAACTCAAAATAAGTCGTGTAAAAATAGAATTAAATTTTTTTCTAATTCGTGTTAAATCAAAATCGTGTAAAAGAAGTTCGTGTAGAAACAGAATTGGGTGTACTATATTTAACTGAAATTAAATGAAGTTATAACATATTTAAAAAGAAATCCGATATTGTATAGCATCTGGAAACGGTGGTTGGGTGAAATTTCACCCGAGGAACATATGAGGGTCAACACGTTGAATGCCACCGGTATTTCGCTAGCTCCTTCATTTCTACTGAAGTGAGACTTTTTCTATTAAAATCACATCTTTGCAAAGCAGAAGCTTTAAAGGCACAAAGATATATATATATAGATAGCAGGACTTTACCTTTTTGAGACCAATGCGTAAATATTGACTGAATTAACAAATTCGCAAATATTCTTCCATTATTTTCAATTAATATTCAACAATTTAAAAGTCATATGAAATTTCATTGAATTCGATACATAACGTGTTAAAAGGACGAACTAGGGTTTGAGCTAACAATAAGAAAATTTTAGTTCGCAATGTTCACGAAGTCAATCTGACAGTCTGCGTTTCGTATCTTTTGTATGCGATAGTCCAGAGTCTTTCCCCTTTTAACACTTTGAGGCACAGGAATTCAGAAAATAAAATGACCCATGTAGCACAATTTTTTTTTCATTGAGTAAAGTTAGTTTATATTTATTAACAAAGGTATATAACAATATAAATTTTCGTGGTGCGACAAAAAATGTCCCACCGTGCATCTTCATGCATCCAAGTGGTGGGACACTTTTAATCCCGCCGTGCCTCAAAGAGTTAATAAAATTATTGAAACAGCATTAAATAATACAACAAATTGCTTCGTTAAAGATCATAATTGTATTACAAACATTTACATTATAATCACCGATCTGCTTTATTTTCTAAAAACTTTAGATTGCACACATCGTATCGATGAAATTATTTCATTTAGTCCGACTAAATATCAGTCCCAAAACTTAATCGTTAAATGTCAAACATTACAATAACATATCAATCGTTACAAATATAAAATGTTTAAAACATATAAAGAAAAATCCTTCTTAGAAGGCTAACTACGGAATTCCGTCAAAATTCCCCCATAAAATGTGACAAATATAAGCCATTCACTTGTCAAATCGATTAATTCCATAAAACATAAAGTTGAGAAACGTGATGAAATAGTATACGCTCTTTTTCAAAATTCCCTTCAAAATATAAATACAAATAAGTATTGTAGAATATATAATAGCATGTAGCTTTCCTCTAGCGAATTATAAAATGATTAAGGTGGAATAGCCTTGGAATTAATTAGATTGGCTTCTGAATTCAATTATTTATTATTCGATGGCCAAACAAACTTCGCCATTTAATGGTGTTTATCGTTATTATTACGAAAATTTATTCTAAACTTAAAAAGTTAAGATTCAATCAAGTGCTTTGAGACTTAAATTTCAAAAATTTCAAAAGTGGAGTTATTCACTTTGTGCCGTGAACAGCTCATATGTAACTACGACTTTATGTTATGTCATCGGTGAACATCGAAACCTATAATATGTACAATAAAAGAATGTGCGGACTTCAACCGTATCTAAAATATGCAGTAATAATTTCGAGGTCAATCATCTCGTCATTATTAGAAATTATCAACTTTCAGAAGAAATATGCCGACAATGAATTGCATGGAATTCCGCGGGAATTCTTCGGGTAGGCGTTTACCGAGCAGGATCGAACGCAAAACGGATATGACCGATAGTTTAACGGAATCCCGCAAATTCCCTTGTGCTCGATTGCGTTTCGCCGCACAAAACCCAGGAAGAATGAGGGACGCTGAATTGTGCAGAATTTCATACGAGCCCTTATTGTCGGACGCACATCAGAAACGCACCCAGCGGAGAGCTTTTTGATAATTTTCTACTGTTCGAATGGTGTCTGCTTTCTTTGCGGGAGAACAAAGGGAATCGGGGGTCTGTTTTGATTCGAGAGGACAATAAGTTAATTATTTCTTAGATTTCTCTCGTCTAGATATTTTTTAGGTATCCCTTTTTCGGATATCTATATTTCAGCATCCTTTTTTTTCTCTTGACGTTTTTTATTTACGATGAGATGACAACTTTTTTCCCAATATTTATTTGTTGTAATAGAAAAGTATCATTTAGAATTTGGGGGAGACAATTTGACGAGGTATTTGACATTTAGTTAGTTTCGTTTAAGAAGGATATGTTGAGGATGTTATCATACAAGTGGGGCGTGTTAAATCTTGAATTTAATAAGAGGTAGAAATAAGCTATGAAGGAAATATTGAATTTTATTAAATACCCTGTTCTTCTTCGTTTTCACTTTCTTAATAATTCTAATTAAGTTAATGTCTTCCGATAGTTCAATTTCCCTATTTATTAAACTCAATGAGCCTATTTGTTACAAAGCATTGGCTATTCTTTGCATTCCGACAAGTATACCTGTTACGCTTCAGTAAAATTAAGCTGTATTCCTCTTTTTACCGACGAAATGAAGTAATGTTTGTTATTTCGCGTATGTGAGTAAGAAATCGAGACTGAATTCTATTACCAAAAGGATTTTCTCGTTGCAGTCCTATGCCGAGCTACATTCAGCATAGCTTTCTGCTGTAATTAATTTCCTACTGAGTCAATTGCAGCTTTAGAAATTGGCACTGATTTTACATGTTCGGTTAAATATCTCTCAGCACCTATATTAACTGTTATCGTCGAACAAAAATAAGTAATTAACGGCAGACAATTTCCCGAAATTCATTCTATTGGGTTCGCAACTAAGTGATTGCGGATTTTAATAGACCTAATCTATAGTTTTATTGTAGTTTGGGCTTCCACTTTTCATTAGTAAAAAAAATCGTATCGATGAGTTATTTTGCTTCGTTTTTATCCCGATTTGCAAATGGAAGAACAAAACGCGCATTTCAGACATATTTTATTGTATTTCCGAAAAGGCAGGAAGGCAACCCAAGCATACAAGAAGTTATGTGCCGTATATGGGAAGAAGCCTTGAAAGATAGGTAGCTTCAAAATTGGTTTGCCAGAATTCTTTTGGGTTATTTTTCACTCCAAAATGCGCAACAATCTGGCCGTCCAGTTACAGTTGACGAGAGTCATATCAAGGCTATTATTCATTCAGATCGTCATAGCACAACACGTGAGATGGCAGAGAAGCTCAATGTATCGCATACGTGCATTCAACAAAAATTAATACAGCTTTACTATGTTAAAATACTCGATTTATGGGTCCCTCATCAGCTTAACCCCTTCGGACCCTGTGCACATTGTAATGTACATAATACTTTTCGTGCTGTATTTTATTACGTATAGGTTTAAACTTAGTTTCACTTAGTTTTTTTTTATACAAATATTTCTCAGGATCTCCTTAATGTTACAAATTTTGCGTAAGGACCATATCTCCATTAAAATGTACATTTATAAATTATAAATAAATAAATAAATATTTTTGTAAAAAGTATATTGTTGCTTTCATTCACATGAATAAAGTTAATTTTAGTATAAAAATAATTTTTTCTTCAACGAAAAAAAATTCGGGTCTGAAGGGGTTAAGGAAATTACTTCTTATACAAAATCCGCAATCACTTAGTTGCCAACCCAATACTTAGGTAATTCAAAATAAAAGAAAAAGTTCACACTCAAAGTATTAATGGGTGTCGACTTCAGTCGACGCACTTACCAAAGAGATTATAAAAAATAATTCATATTTTTTTCTTCAACTGCAAAGAATAATTTTGTTCGTTACGATTGCGTTGTTTTGAAGAACCAAGATAAGTATTATCTATGGCCACACGCGAAAAGGAATGTCGCAAAAAGCGATACTAAGAACGGCAATCGGAACGTCAGCAAGGCGAAATTCCTCGTCTCGTTAAAAAACGATCACGTTGAGGACAGCTTTGTTCCGCGATTTTGCAATACGTGCCGCAATGCCACGGCTTTTCGCGTATCCAAAACGGCATTGAGTCGAGGAGAGTAACCGGAGAATGTTGCTGAAAGTATTACGCGAATTTCTCGTCACATGATCGCATAGTTCAGCGAGTAGGCGTATGCAATAGCAATTGATACGTTTCCACTTTTCGTAGGCGACAATCCAAATTCTCTGTATAGTCATCTTGACAAAATGAAAAGAATTGATTGAAGAATGACGTAGGAATTGTCAACAAAATCTTCATCTTTAATCATCTTCTATATCGCAACGTGTGCCATAATTAATACTCCTTGGACAAGTATACTTTTCGCAGTTTTCAACATTGTTTACATGAAACTCCCTTTATACTAATTCGTAGGTTGCTTAGGTTTACAATAACTTTTTTAGGCCTTTGAGATTATTGCTATCGTTTGGAATGATTCTGTAATGATTTATTTAGCAATTAATTGTATTTTCTAGTTTTAAGGGTAAGCAGTTTTCACTTTACAGTGACTCTGTTTTAAAAATCGCTAGCTCAAGCTACAACCCACACGAAACACCCATAATGCATTAAATTTTCTTGGATCTGGAAAATTCTAGAATTCTTATTAAAACCTCTGTCTAAGTATGCAAACGTTTTTACAGTGAAACATTTCAAGCATTAATCAACAAGGATATAACCTTGAAGGAAGGAAATTCAAAGTGAAACTTAACTCCGATTATAAACGATCTAAACTATTCATGGAGGACTAAACATTGAATTTGTTAAAAACTAACTAAAATCTATCAATTGTTATAACAGGAATATTACATTGAAACAACGTAACAATCATCAATGTATGACAAGCAGCTTGATCGCGCATCATCTGTTCAGTACCTAAGTATGCCAAGCTGAGCGATCTGTAGAATCAATGACACTTTTTGTCTGAACAATATAGATAGTTTAGTAATATATTCAGGTTATGACAGCATAGAAGTAATATGGATAATATCTCTAAGTGACGAATAAAAAAATGATATTTACCGCTCATAAGAAAGAAAGCATCAAAATCATCAAAATGATGGAGAATATTTCGAAGAATAACAGATGTACGATTACTTTATAAATAAATACTAAACTTCTTTTAAAAAGGCACCGAATTAATTTCTACACCTAATACATGCATTTGTTCAATTTTGTTACAGTATCTTTCAGTAGTAACGCTTTCATCGCCTTGGAAAAAAGGAAGTTCAGCTTTCCATGTATAGATTAGGACATCATTATAGCATACGGTTGTGGGTCAACCACGAGGCACATTTTGAAGATACTTATATCCAGAAAGAAATATTTTGAACCAATATTGTCCGATTTTTTTATTAACAATTGCCTCCCATATGCTTTGTTTATATTCAGACTTGCAGCAGCAGCATTATTACCAAGTTTAAATTCATATCGGATTAATACTCATATTTCACTAGTACTCACGTTGCACAAAAAAGTATATTTTTTCATAGAAAGGAGTCTTCCAAAAAAAATACACTCAGTATTGAGCGTATAGACGAAATAATCTGCTTCAACTATAAAATTATTAATTTCACGGCTACCTGTTTACAAAATATGGCCAAAATGTAGTGTATACAGCTAATCCGACATTTCATATGCACCTAACTAATAATAAGTTAATCTACCTTTAACTTCATCCAATCTGTCAGCAAATTCCTACGTCCGGTTGGAATTTTTCACCGGATCACTTTCTTCCCAGAACGTAATTGTACATTGAACATTTATCTTCTTTTGCAACCAATTATACGTAAGCCGTACGTGGAACTCCCACGGGAAATATCCGTACGTAAGATCGAACTTCATTTAATCGGAATTTCTCTGAAGATAAGCCTGACAAGTAATTCCTATGATACGTAAGTTGCAATGGACTTTCTTCGACTGACCAACAAAAAAATATGTCAAAGTTCACGAACGCCGCGTAATAAAACAAGTACATTACACTTCGTAATTACTTTCTCTACTTCTCAGACTCATCATCTCCGCGCACTTCGATTTCATAACAGCAGCCAAACGAAACTTGCAATGTTAATTGGCAAAAGACCAACGTCTCGTAAGTCTCAATTTATGCGCTTTATAACATTAGAACTACTAAACCAGTCAAAATGACTGGTACACAATTCTTTCCAAAAATTCTCGAAGTTTATAGGAGAGTCATAGGAGAAATATTTTACGTCCAACTCCAAAAACATAAATGACCGAATTGATCATCTTTTTCGCCTCTTGATTCCTCTTTTCTCAAAGTACTTATTTAATGTATTGAAATATAATAGATTTAACGCCGGTAGTTCTAGTGTTAATAGCGAAAAACTAAGAGAAATGATTGTCGGTAGAATTGCACCGAAAACCGACAGGAAATGCATAAAAAGTAATTACCGTTATTATCCGCGAGCAAATCCTCGCGCTAAATATTCCATGTTAATTAAGTGTCGTGTATTAACGTCGAACGTGTGTCAAATTTTCAACGGTAATTAAGGATCCGATAAATTAATTAAAGGTCTTGCAATTGCGTGGACGATACACAGTACGACTCCGTAGTGAAATCACAGTTGTTCCGCGATTTGTTGTCATTATCAACGAATAAATTCTTTCCGTTTAAATTCACGCTCGAAAGCCGAGGGCAATCAAAATTAATACGATCAGCGATAAATCCAGAGTGACGATGCGAAGAAGGTTAGTGTCATAAACCTCACGCGGAGCCATGAGATTTTCAGCATTTAGTAGGAAAAAGGGTCGTTTATCCTAGCGTGATATAACCCCGGATAGGGTTAAGTTATTTAAAGCATTAGCCGTTTACAGCTCGTTGTTATGTAATCCCGGGATAACGTTGCGTGTGATACCGTCGTAAATGGGCATGATTCAATGCCCGTTACATCTCCGCTTTTGTATTTACATCTTTGCTCGTGCTCTCTCTCTCTCTCTCTCTCTCTTTCTCTCTCTGTGGGCGGCAGATATTCCATTAGCGGCTCGCTGTGCCGACTATCGCACCGATAATAAACTCCGAATTATCGTCGTAACGTAATAGTTCGCACGTACGGAATTACAAATTGAACGATCGTAAAAGTAGTTAGGTGCGCCGTTTTCCGGGACGATGGTTGCGCGAATGCCGAGAGATTTGTAAGCCGTGTTTACTCGAGACGCAAGAAATCACATTACGAAAAGAGGATTCGCGCGCTTCTGGGGAAGCGGATGAGGGATGGTTAGAGTGGAGGATGTTGGATCGAATGGAAGAAAACGTTAGAAGGTACAGGGTTATACAGATCATGTAGAAATTCATGCGCATTGTGGGATTGTTTCTTTATCAGTTTACTATGTGATCCTATTTAGCGCTATACTGGATACTCTCCTGCAGTGTGATTTTTATGTGAAGTTTCAAGGTGGATTTCGAGGGAGAAGTATCGCTTTACATTTGTTAGCATTGCTATCTTTAGTATTTTTATATGGAGCAAATTCGTTGTAGTTACATTAACATTTAGTTATATTCATTTAGAATACGTGTAATATATTGTAATAATATTTAGGCGAATTTGATGCGCTGACTATCATAGTTGTCACCGGTGATGGTGTAGTCTTACATTGAATTATATTTAATCAAAGATGTTGAAATTGAAATTTCTTATGCTGATTCGATAAAAGAGAATTAAGGGATGCGTTTTGAACTGTGCAGACAATTAGTAATTTCACACAATTCATTTTTAATGCTACTTCTCGTCAGTTTCCCTAAAAGTTCCGTAACTGTTGCGTGGCAATCAAGGTGTTAAATAAAGTTGACATTTTGCAATATCCATAGATATTACTGTATTTCCAGTACTTACTGTTTCGGCTGTATTTTTTGAAATCCTACGTTGGTTTACAGTGACTATTGCAACTTAATAAAATCTTGTATATGAAACTGCATGTCGGCATCCCATAATGGTTATGTTTATTATGTCTATTAATCCTATAAAATTAATTCTCTGTTTACACGGATTATTTTGATTCAACTCGATAGACCCAAATTCTAAGAACAAAATTTTTCTTTACTGTGGCCTAGCCAAAATATAAACACAGTGATTAATTACTGAATTCGTTCTTAAATCCACTGAAACATCGGGACCACAGGAGGCTAGTCTTAATTTTGTCGAAGAGATTACAGAAAGAATTTCACTAATGGAGCACGAAGACGATAACCAAGACATTTCTAATGATTGCAGTAATATTGCAGTCTTACACAAACGTATGCGTTTATTGTCAGAAATATTTTATTACACGTACTCTTCGGAAACGTATCTATCGTGTAAAAACAGAATTAAGTGTATTTCACTGATTTACTATGATAAAGCCGAGCGAGAAAACGATTTAATTTTATAATTATACCTGGATAATAGATTAATACTTTCTAAAACTCTGGAGAAAATATGTCGAAACTACAAATAAAAATTCCCGGCTTTCGCTAAAATCTTCTTGAAATCCGAACCATTTAACTATTTCACCGAAAGAAACTCTATTCAATCGCTAGCCGAAAGATTTGGACAGTGACTCGATCCCTATATGACAACAGTTAATAAACATTTCACTAAAATAACACTTATAATTTTTCTTCATTAATATCCTTAAGATGTGCTGTGTTGCTTTCAACAATTAGTAGTATCATTTTGAGGATATACTTTCTTTGCTTTCTCCGTAAAGAAAAGCTCCAGTCTAGACGTTGCCCTAGACCGACTTTGTAAAAATTGTTGCCCTTGAGAAAATACAGAACAGAAACGACGAATTTCGCAGTCACTTCTTATCGTACAATATCCACGTCTAAGAAAAGGAAAAAAAAATTCAATCCACGAAACGGTACACTCCCCAAGCATATTTTTTTCTCCGGCTCTCCTTATTCAAATTCCTCGTTTGTGAGTCTTTTCTCTTTACTATTATTGACCCTGGACACACGGAGATACACGGAAGACACTTTGCATGTGTGGGGACAGGTGGAAACGTACGTGATGATAGTGTGTCTGAATGTGCGAATGTATGTTGCTCCCAATGTCAGCGCGCCAATTAAAAATGAACGCCTGCTTAGCAGGCTACCTTATTAAGTCCCTTTTCTCTGCTGCCACTCATTGCTTTCACCCTTTTGGACATTTACTACTGCGTCAGTGTCAGCTGTTGTCTTTTGTTGACGTCATCGTTATACCTAATGTTGTTAGAGAAATTCGTGTCATTTGCAGTCGTTGTTTTTAACTGTGAATAACTTTTACCCGTTAAAAATTCATGTTTTTCTCCGTTTACGCCTGCTTCCGCTGTCACCTCGCGAAAATTCCATTTTGGAAATTAACACGTTGAATGCCACCCGTATTTCGCTAGTTTCACCATTTTTTCAAAAGTGAAGCTCTTCCTATTAAAATCACATCTTTATAGAATAGAATTGTTAAAAGTAAGAATAGTTATGTACTCAGTAATACTTCACTTTTCTAACAGCAATATTTTAATATTGAATATATTAGCATATCCGCGAATATTTCGATTTAAAGATCATAAGAAATTTCATCGAATTCAACAGTGCTGGTCACCGGTGACCCTCATGACATTCAACGTGTTAATCCGTAGATATTAACAACTGATTTTTCTCTATTATCACTGCATTTTCTTTCTGTAATATCGCTTTAACGTTACTGCAGAAATTTACCTCTTGCTACCTTCATTTACAACTGTATATACCATTTATTTTTACTAAACTTAATTATTTACCCGTAGTATCATTCGTTGCTCACACTTTTTTAGACATTTCCAATCGTAAGTATGCGGAATAATACTTTGTGTTACCGTTGTTTCACGATGACGTGAGGCAAATGCATTTGTTTTAATGACGAGTAATATATTTCAATGATCTTTAATTATTTCTGCGCCAAATATCAATTATATTTGATGCATTGACTGCTTCTACCGGTACACCTATAATTAATCGGCGTTATTGTTCGATGTTAAATTACAAGTCATTTAAAATTTTAATATTCCATTATTTCATAATTCAACGTAAATAAATAAATTTTAACAAATGTACGCTCTCCTCGGTATAACACGAAATTCTCTATCGCTACGCAACTTGTAGTTAAGTATGTTTACGAGTTCTCCTATTATGCCTCTTGGCATTGAAATCTGTGTTTACGTTTACAGCGTAACTTTTGCTGAATTATCGTAATAATTCCACATGATTGTCATCATTAGCACTTAAATTACGGGCGAAACTGGCAATGCTGCATAATCTCAAATCAGTTCGATGGATGAATTGGTCAAGATTCATCAAATAGATGACGCGACGATCCAGTTTTTGAAAGAATGCATTGTTCCGACGAGAAAGAAAATCGATCTCCTGAAAACTGGTTATTCTTTGCGCAGTAACGGCAACTAATGGTTACAATACGGTATTATTATGTCATTGTTAAAAAAAGAGAGAAAAACACATTTCTTAGGCAATAATCGAGCAGGCAATCAAGCGCTCAATTAATTCTCACAGTCAGAATAACTTTTTCAATTTGTTGTTTATCCATTGTAATTAACTTAGCAATATTCTGTAGAATTAGATAATTATTTCTTTCTTCCGGTAGCACTAATTACAAGTATCGTACAATACTTCAATTAAATGTAAAAAATACTTATAAAATCACAATGTCGGAATTACTTTATCAAAAAATTCGTTTTGACTAATGCATGGGTGCTTAGGCAAATCTTCATTTTAAATATTACAATCTGCAAAGTTGGACATAAGCATAGATTTTTTTCATCCGCTAATCAATAAAATAAGTTACATAGATTAAAATTGAAACATAAACGCAGTATGTGTAGAATAGAAGTGTAGAAATAAAATATTCAGGAAATACATTCAATATATTACTTACAGGCTGAAACAAAGCTCTGCTCAGATTGTACTTTCTTAGTTGCATTCAACAAACTTTGAATATAAGCTTAAATTGTCATAAATCCACAAGAATTCGCAGAAAATGATTTCTGTATTTAACATGTTGAATGCCATTGGGGTCACGGTGACCGGCGTCATTAAACTCAATGAAATTTCGTATAACTTTTGAACTGTAATATTTACGAATTTTCTAATGCATTCAATATTTAAATATTGCCATTAAAAAGGTGAAGTCCTGCTGACTACATAACTACTTGCGTCTTTAAGGTACTGCTTTGTAAAGATGTGATTTTAATTGACAAAGTTTCACTTCTGTGAAAATGTTGAAACTAGCGAAATATCGGTGGCGTTCAACGTGTTAATATCTTCGTTTTTCGGGACAAACGAAACAACAGAATGACCTTTTGTTATAGTAAAATGAAAATACGCGTTACAATACCGATTCATTAATTGTTAACTGTATATCCATTAAGTGGTTGTGACGATTAATTATTAATTTACTCGAATTCCGCGGATTTATATCAACCCGATGTCTTTGATTTTGCGCCACAAGCATAGAAAATGTAAACAATTAAATGATTCAGATTCCTTTACACTTTTAATACTTTTCTTTTTATATATTTATCTAGTACACCTAAATACCTCAAATTTGCGAGGATGATTGTTTTTTATTAACAAGAATGAATGACAGTAAAGACACATATTGAAACAATGAAACACTATTAAAACAAAACACGAGAGTGGTGTGAATGTTGATAGTTACTCTCATGAAAAATATTAGTTAATATTTCTTTTATTAAATATTATATATTATTTTATAATAAAAGGAATTTGAGTTTATTCATTTATACGATAACCTGCATCCACAAAATTAACACGTTGAAAGGTATCCATATTTTGATAAAATTAAAATCATATTCTTGCAAAATAATATGACTGTCTTTGAAAATATTAGCTAATCCGTGAATATTGCAACTTAAAAGTCATAAAAAATGTCATTGAATCCAAGAGCACCGTTCGCCGGCGACTCCCATGCCATTCAACGAATTAATTAAAATTAGCGGGGGAAAACAAAATTATAAAGAAAGTAGATGCAAGTGGTTGAGTGAAAGCTCCATAAGAGGAAGGGCATGTAGCGCCCAGTAAAATTAATGCTACAAAGTTATTAAGTGTATCAGTTGTCATAGATATGAAAAAAAAAAGAGATTCAATGGCCCAACATCCTCAGCTTCGGATGTTTTGTGAAATTACAACGAAATAAACGTTCTATATTTCTGTAAATATTGTTGACTCGTTGATAATGACAAATAGAGCTCCACGAGCTCGTAACAATGTGTAAAATTAAGAAAATGAAGTATTTAGAAACTGCTAAAGATGGCAATAGGTATTTCCTATTCTAATTATTATAAAATATAAGAAAATTTATCTTCTGGCTGTGAGACGGAAAGTAAAGATCTATATACATTAGTTTAATCGTCGATGGTTGTGGCATTAAATACGCAACAGCTTCCCGCTGTATACTGTAAGAAACGAGATGTCTGTGCAAAGGTACCGTCAAAATTTTGATAAAATACGGGAAAAATATTTTTTTGCTAAAATTGGGAACCGCACGGTATGCCTTCTTTACGGGTTTGAGCCTGCTATTGTTAAAAAACGCAATGTTGCACGTCATTTTTTAATTCGTCACGCAGAAAATTATACTTCATATGAGGGACGGGAAAAATTAGATCCAATAAAAGGGCTCAAATTAGTATATCAAGAATCTCGTACAGATGTCCCCAAGAAGTCTTCGTCCGAAAATGCTCGCAAAGCTTCTTATGCCATTTCGTATCTAATGGCAAAGAATGGTATACCGTTCAGTGAGGGGAAGTTCATAAAAAAATGTCTCATTGACGTGGTAAAATGCTTCGGTAATTCCATTACACTGGAAGAAGCTGAAAACCTCCAATTTACGTAATAAAACAATAGTATTAAATATTATATTAGTAATAAAACAGTTACAGAAATTTTGACGCTATTTGTTACCGATGTTTCAGCAGAAATGCTCTTTAACACTAGATTTACGGGCGTGAAATCTGTTAAATTGCAATATATTTAATAAGGACTTTGAAAAAAGAGGGATGAAGCGGCAAAGATGGTAGTTCATTAAGTCATTATTGTATTATAAAATACACGTGAAATATCTAATGTATAGCGTCTCTGTAAATTTGAGAAATGTTTATAAGACAAGTAGGAACCCGTCAATTTGACGGCTTCCGTAAATCTAGTGTTAATGCGATTTGTTGAACAAAAAGTACTCGCCATCGGCGGACTATTGTCCGCTCATTATTACCGTCAAACCTTTCGCCCCCGTGGCTGCATTTTGAAACGCGCGCCTTTTAACTACGAGTCGACGATTTCGAAAATTACAATCAAGTCCTCCGGCCGGTGGGTACTATGTACAGTCCCTGTTCATCGAATTAGGACCACTCCAAATTTTCAGCATTTTTCATGTTTTCCGTAAAATTGAAAGACCTGTTCAAATTGTAATGATATAGTTTATTAACTAATAACACAATACACTACTACTGTACATAACACTGTGAACGCATGTTAATATCTCGTATTTCCACCCTTTGCCTTGATGACAGCATGTATCCTTTCCGGCATGCTTTGTACACATTGCTTTATCATATGCTTTATATCTTCGTTATTTTCCCAAATATCTGTAATTTTTGTTTTCAACTCAGATAATGTGGTGCTTGGAGAGTTGTAAACAAGTCTTTTGAGTAGGCTCCAAACATTTTCTATGGCATTCAAGTCGGGAGAATTGTCCACACAATTCTATTATTATCACAACAGTAACAAATCTACAGCTATGTATACTTTGTTATCAACGTATTTAGTAATAATTTGAATGACCAAAGACAATTTTCCATATATGATATAACATTATAACCATAAAAGTGAAATTTTTGTACGTGGTCCTAATTCGATGACCAGGGACTGTAGATGCGCGAAAAACTACGTGTAAAGCGAGTCGCGTGCGCGACTTCCGCCGCAATGGCCAAGCAATTACGTCGAGATACTTTAATTGAAACGAATAATGAGCATTCCGCGGAGAAGGTAAGATTACGCTCGTAGGACAAATTGCGAGTGGCGTGTTTCAATTAAATCCGGATTGAACTCGATGGAACGAGGCTCGTTTTAGTGGCGCTCATGCGCATGAGAGAGATAGAGACATAGATAGATAGATAGAGAGAGAGAGAGGGTCGCAGAATTAAAAGGCACCATCGCAATCGCAATCGATTTAAATCGCGCCGATTTTTATCTTATCGTATCGCGCTCTCGTAGCTTTTAACGCGCACCATCAGCTCCCGTTGCAGTTGCAAGCGCACCGCTTTGTCGCTACCAATATTTGGAATTTACATTAACCTTCCAGCGGGATTATTTGCTCGACTTTATTGATTTAAAGCGCGTCTCCACCTCGGGGAATTTATGATCGAACTCCGTTTTGCCTTCGAGCGGAAGTGTGCCAACCTCGATGAAAAACGAAATGTATATCTATCGAGACGATAAAAAAAAAAGAAAATAAATAAATACCAGCTGGAAAGTGAGTCTACACTGAGTGAAAAATGCATTTCGAACGATGCAAAAGGAAATGACGAACGTAATGTATTCTTTGCCAGGCCGCATTCCGTCGAACCGAAGGTTTTCGCGTGGAATCGTTCCGTTTTGTTCTTTCTTTTCTTCCGACTACAAAATAATTCCTGCTACTCCCTCGTTCAATCCAATCTGCCCGTCAATTGAACGCGAAGACGATATTAGCGTCCGCGATGCCGAATTTATTTCTGTCTGCGCAGCGTTTTCATAAGACTCATTGAGAAATCGGCTAAATGTTTCTGTGCACTTCGATGCATCAATATTTTACCGTACGACAAAGTGAGTAGCGGTATCTCGTAATTTAAAAAGAATCAAAAGAGAGCTGTGAAAAATTGAAATCAGCAGCGCTTCTACAGAGGCATGTAGCTTTAATGTTAACAGCAAAGATAGCTTCGATCGAATATTATAAGATAAGTATTTTTTCTGCAGGTAGTGTAACAACTTCATGAAACACTCTGATATTAGAATTATCGAAGACTCAAATCGGATGATTAGACGTATGAAATATTTAAATAAAATTTTATTTACCATAATTATTAATTAGAATAATGCGAGATGCAAGGATAAATATGTCGGGAGAAGAGTATGCGCGAAAAAGGGAAGAGCTCTTACAAACTGAAATATAGATATATTTCCAAGTAAATATATAAGACTAATACTATTGTATCGTTATCAATTTCATCAATTTTTGGAAATCATTCGAGCCCAGCGCTAATTCTCTATATTCAAAATCTTTCTCTTATTCCCAAAATAAACTATGCAATGAGATGCTAGTAACTATGAAAAACGACAGCGGAATTAATAACTATCTTTAATATGCTATTTCGGTAATACTAATTCCTAATTTCTTATAAAAGTTTTCTAAGTTAATAGGGCAACCATACAGTAGACATTCCACACCTACCTATTAAAATATAAATTACTGTTTTGATCATCTTTTTCACCTCTTGATTCCTCTTTTTCCAACGTATTTATTTAATATATTTAAATGCAATAGATTTAACGCCGATAGCTCTAATGTTAAAGAAACAGCAATACGCAGTGATAACAAGAGATGGCACGAAAATACATATGCACACTTATACAGGGTCTTACTTTCAAACCAAAATACATCACGGAGAATAATACCGCGAGAATTTATAAATTTCTCACGTTTACTCGAACCCGACACCTGTTTCGATGACTTTGAAAACCCTCGTACGCCTTCTCTTACGAGTTTCACTGTTTTCACACGTGCGAATAGACAGGCACTTATTCAAAATAAACGAATCTAAATGCTGTCAAGAAATCCGGGAAAAGAAACACCCTGAACTCGTTCGAGTCGTCGCTGCAGGGCCATGTAAAATTCAGGAATCACGCGAAACCAAAAAGAATTCGGTCGTTTCCTGTTCGTTCAGCGAAAAAAGATTTATTGCAGCTTGAAGACCGTACGTACGCTCGTCATTTATCGATTAAAACTTTGACGGGACACCTGCGAATGTAATACGTCGATCGAATGACAGAATACCGTGCAAATATATAATGTTAATTTACAGCAGGAAGTCGAGAGGAATATATTGAAATTGGTAGTTTACTTTGAAGATTTTTTTATTAATCAGCGATTGATCTGTGGCAATCATTGGCAAAATATTCGGAACGTACTTCGCCGGAGAATGTTTTCATTAGAACGATTCGTCGGACATCGTTCTACAGTTACGAAGGAAGGTCAAACATTGACGCAATTAAAAGGACACTATGATCCATGTTCCTCGACATTGAGAAATATCGTAGAGTACGAGAGGATTCTAAAAACGCATCGATAAGTTTTTATCAACGGAACAAACTAAGGTCGTTCTTAATAACATTAATAGATTTAATCATTTATATCCGATACAATATTTACGAAAATTGATGGAACTTCACCGCTGAAAATCTGAGTGATTTAAAAAGAATGAGAATCTGTCATTTCGATTACCTCGGTAGGTTTAATGTTAAATATCCTATCGACCTACAGTAGAAACTTGATGGGAATTTATAAAAATCAATAACTTTCTAGAAAAATATTCTACGTCATGTTACATTCCAAAGTAGCCTTAATCACGAGGCAATTAGAAGAACACTGCCATCCGTTTCAGACGTTTCATCTGAAAATCGAAGGCAGCATCCGACGATTAAGGAATTCATTGAGGATTTCCGGTAAACGTGCAACGAAGAAACGCAAAGTCCACCAAATGTAAAATTGACTGGATAATCCGAAAGATTCCTACTTACTCTGTTGATCGTAGACGACTCTAATAGAAACTGCTCCAATTCCCGCTGGAACTCGGCGATACTCCGTGAATGACTTTTCCACCAAACCCCATTCAAATGTTACCACTCCGCGTTTGATGTTTACCTCGCGACGGATCTCGTGTCTCTTGATTCAGAAGAGTCTCATGGTGTGTACACCGTACACCGTGATTACCGAGTAAACACTTTTCTCCTCACTGTTAAGCCTACCGTCCGATGCAAAAACTCACACACCGAATGGAAATCGTGCTAGCACGACGCACACCGCGCTTCGTCTCCTTCAAGATGAAGTTTCGCACTATTTTGATTATAATTCGTGTCCCTCTCGGTCAAGCCGTCCCTCGGATATTTCCCTCGTGTTTTTCTTATTACGAACGCTACGTATAGTATTTACTATATTGCCTCTTTCTTCCTTTCTCTCTTTTACGTCACCTTACAAGTCAACGTACCGCGATGAAGCTTCGACGAATTGTGAACAGCAGCACGAAAACGATACGTGAAGAGCGAAAAGTGACGAACCGGTTAGTTGTCGAGAATTTCAAGGGAAACGAAAATGTAGACGAAAACACGGATAAATAGACACACGATATTTCGAGACAGTCGTGTACCTTGTCGCGACTCGAATGGGAATGGAGACACGTGTCGGTAGAAGGTGATCGTCGATCGGCCGGTACCGCCACCAGCTGATCGTATGACTGACCGATTGCCACTGACTCTGGCCCCTCTGCTGACTGACTAAGTGCACGGCCGAACGGTTCCTCCGGCAGAGCGTCTGCTCTCGGCTCTCGGCTCTCGGGTCTCGGCTCTCGGCTCGGCTCGCAGGATGGGCTGGTTCGAATTGCGCCTGCTGCCGGGAGGCGCGGTGAGGAGACCGCGCTCACCGAAGGGTAGGGGATAACGGAGAACGGACGAGTCTCTATGTCCCTGGCTCCTTAATCCTTTCCCGAATTCTTCTTTTTCCGGTACCGCGATACTTTGGCAAGTTGGTTTTTTAAAATGCAAAGGGAAATTCTTAATTGGATGGTTTAGCGCATTGAATATCATGGGGGTCACCGGTGACCGGCACTATTGAATTCAATGAAATTTCTTATGACCTTTAAGTTGCAATATTCACGGATTTGCTAGTATGGCTCCTTAATCAGTTCACAAATTGTTCCGTTTCCGGTTCCGAGATACTTTGGCACGTTGTTTTTTTAAAATGCAAAGGGAAATTCTTGGTTGGATGGTTTAACGCATTGTATACCATGGGGATCACCGGTGACCGGCACTATTGAATTCAATGTAATTTCTTGTGATCTTTAAGCTGCAATATTCACGGATTTGCTAGTATGGCTCCTTAATCAAATCACGAATTGTTGCTTTTCCGGTTCCGCGATACTTTGGCAAGTTGGATTTTTAAAATGCAAAGGGAAATTCTTAATTGGATGGTTTAGCGCAGTGGTCGGCAAACTTATTAGCCAAAGAGCCAAATATGAACATTACAACAATTTTAAAAAAAATTGGGAGCCAAATCTGCTTGTTTAGTAAACTTTTATTACAGTAAATAAGTAGTGCACTAAATAAAACTAAATTTCATACTTAATAAATATTTATTAGTGCGAACAATGTGCTTGCATCTTCTTGGAAAGTTTGAGTAAGTCAGGTTTGTATGTTGTTGTTTTTAATTTTAGGCATGATTCTAAGTTCTCATCAATAAGACGACTTCTCAGTTTACCCTTGATAATATGACCAAAAATGGAAGAAAACTTCCAACATTTGGACAAATAGAAGTTATCGAAAAATCGATTACAAATTTTGTACCGGAACCACAAACATACATAGCAGGTGTAATAAAATCGAAAACATACGAACAATTTCAGCCGGTAGCTTGTACATGGTTTGTGTTTACGTTTACGAAAACTAATAAAATTAAACTCGATGTTCGTTACGTATTTTTACAACAATATAAAATTTTAATTATCTATCTATCTTTTAACTTAAACAAAAAATTAGACATGTTCTCGATTTATAAAAGAATTTTAATTTGTCAAAATAAGATGTAATTTTTTTCTTATCAAGTTTTTTTTAAATGAAAATATTATTGCGCCTTCCGTGGATATTTGTGCCAGAGCCGCACTTTAGGAGACAAAGAGCCACATGCGGCTCTGGAGCCGCACTTTGCCGACCACTGGTTTAGCGCATTGAATACCATGGGGGTCACCGGTGACCGGCACTATCGAATTCAATGAAATTTCTTGTGACCTTTAAGCTGCAATATGCACAGATTTGCTATTATGGCTCATTAATTTTTTCCCGAATTATTCTTTTTCCGGTTCCGCGATACTTTGGCAAGTTGGTTTTTTAAAATGCAAAGGGAAATTCTTGGTTGTATGGTTTAACGCATTGAATACCATGGGGGTCACCGGTGACCGGCACTATTGAATTCAATGAAATTTCTTGTGACCTTTGAGCTGCAATATTAACAGATTTGCTAGTATGGCTCCTTAATTTTTCCCGAATTGTTCTTTTTCCGGTACCGCGATACTTTGGCAAGTTGGATTTTTAAAATGCAAAGAGAAATTCTTAATTGGATGGTTTAACGCATTGAATACCATGGGGGTCACCGGTGACCGGCACTATTGAATTCAATGAAATTTCTTGTGACCTTGAAGCTGCAATATGCACAGATTTGCTAGTATGTCCATTATGCGGTATAAGTCCATTTTTGAGAAAAGTGTGCTTAAGTTACTTTTAGCTAAACAAAGGAGTCTTATTTTTGCATATAAAATGGCAAAGTAAATAGAATAAAATATCCTCATGATTTCGTCCAAAAAGGTTCGACTGTTACATGTTTTAGCATGAAAGCTTTTGTGCGAACTTTCGAACATCTCAACATAAGAAGACAAGGACGTGTACCATTTTCAAATATAATGCCTCATGCAACTATTTTCATCCTTAATGTTTTCGCTCTATAAAGATGTGATTTTAATAGAAAAACTTTCCCTGCGGTAGTAATGACAAAAGTAGAGAAATACGGATGGAATTCAATGTGTTAAAACATTCAATGCCGGCCGTCTTTAGTGATTTTATTGAAAATGTATTTTTTAACTGATAGTGGTACAGATTGATAGTTTATTGTTTCATGCAGAAGTTTTAATAGTAGATATGTTTGAGAAATAGGTTAATAGTATTGTTTGACGAATATAAGAATTTTATTAAATCACAAAAACACGGACAAACGCTAACCCCAGTGGCATTTAACGTGCTAAGTTGTTTTTGTTTCTGACAGAGAAAAACGATTGGATCGCAGGGGTTTTCTGACAGTTTGAGAATTGTTTTTTGCGCATTTTGTGATTGGTAAATATGCTGTGTTGCATTCCGGAAACCAAAGTAGATTTCTTTTTCGAAACTGATGGTGCATTGTGCACCTAAGGAATCAATATATGAATAAAAAAAACATTTTAGGAAGAAAACGGTATCGTGGAGAACGAAAAGATTGATAATGATTTCTGTTAATAAAATTCCAACCTTAAAGTACTTTACTTGAAAATCGGCGAATATTATTATTGCAGAAAACTGAATCCATCGTGTAAAATTAAAGACATCGATCAATAGAAAAAGAGAGTATTGTTGTACAGCTTGTACAGTTTCCAAGCGCCGCAGAAGATTATTGTTTCAAGAAAGAATCTGCACTGCGCTAAGTTAAATGTTAACATATGGATGAAGAAAAATTACCTATCCGATGTACGTTGAACCATTCCCAGAGATTAAACTAGGTTACTGTTTTCGAAAAGAGGCTGGACTATGTAACACGAAAGATGTCATTTGGAAATAATAATTCCTCCATTTAACATATATTGTGCAAATCATGGAAATCAATAGGAACACGATTTAAAGATAAAATTACATACGTTAGAAGATAATTAAAAAGCCGAATGCCTAAGAAGAAAATTAATGCGTTCAATATATTTTGCAGCAGTTATGCATATCAAATTAGATATATTTTGAAAAACAAATTGGATTATAAAAAGTCGGAAAAACGGGACATTCAAAGCAGGTGACTGCATTATTCAACGTGAAAAATGTGGCTTTATAGTTTCATAAAGCAAGAAAATGCGTCTACTTCAAATATTTCGTAAAATTTGCAAATACAATATTAGATGAAAGTTTCATTCGTGATTTCTTTGTATTACGTAAATAGAAATAATCGAATATATGCCCTGGTATTATCCGCCCACGTTTCTCGTTTAAATCCAAGATTACATTTTAATCCTGGCGGTAAAATAGTCGCACAGCTCCTCAAAGTGTTTTATCTGCGCAATATTTGAACTAGCCTTCTCACGTTGAAGTTCAAACCCGTAATTCTCGTCGAACGAGTACCGAAGGATCGGAAGGGATTAATTTTCTTACGTTCCGTGTTTTTACGGCAAGAAAAACCAATTTCGTTCGCCGAGACATCGTACGATCTTATTCTCGTTGCGCGATCGATGTCTCGCAAAGAATGCCGAGTGCACTCGAGATACTTTTCTCCGACTTTATCTCGAGATATCGGTTTCACCTCGATCTAAGTGTTATTCTTAACGGCAACGTTCATTAGGAGTTTAATGAATCTGTGACTCTTTGAAGCCCGAGCTGCCATAGATCACGCTATCCAGGATATCCTTGAGCTTCTTGATGCAATATTCCTTCTTCGAAAAACGTCGAACATGCATCCAAACGAAGCATAGTATTTTCCATTAAAAATAAAGACCAACGGACAAAGAAATAATTTTCTTTTAAAAGCTTTATCATCGGAAGAAATAATCCGATTGCAGGAAATCATTTCTGAAGGAAGGATCAAAGTTAGAGCTCTTAGTTTACCGGACGACTGCAATTATAGAATTATCAAAGACCCTCGCGAAATGAATACTTTTTTTTAGACCTCTTAATATAGCATAGCTCGACCATTCCTCACAATGTGCCTGTTCCCGACCACGCACATAAAGTGATGCAATCATTCCGAGGCCATAAGAGGAACACACGATTAATTATAAATTATATAATAAATACTTTTGGGGTGTTAAGCCTGGATATTGTTTCGAAAGATTGTAAGAATGATCTGGGAAAACGATGAATTGGGAAGGTACTTGGTATTTTACAAGTATAAGGAATTTCATTGCATCTGGATGAGCCTAACCCCAGCGAGATTTAACGTTTCTTAACACGTTTAACACGTTTCTTATCCCCGAGATAACACGTTGAATGCCATGGCGGTCACCGGTCACCGGCGCTATTAAATTCCATGAAATTTCATATGACGTTTAAATTGTAATATTTACGAATTTGTTAATTCAGTAAATATTTACACGTTGGTCTCAAAAAGGTAAAGTCCGGCTGCCTATAAATCTCTTTTTGTCTTTAAAGTTCCTGCTTTGTAAAGATGAGATTTTAATAGAAAAAGTTTCGCTTCGGTAGAAATGAAGAAAGTAGTGAAATCCCGGCGGCACTCAACGTGATAAGGTGTTAAAAAGTCTTTTGTTTTTAACGAAGAAGAATCACTGAATCGCACGAATTTTATAAAATTGAGTATTGCTTGCTTCTGAGTTAGGTCAAGGAATCAAACCAGGGATCTTACGAAGTTTCGGTGACTTATTGTCAACTATTTAAATCCTTCGTGGAACGAAGACGATTTCAGGCCTCTTTTAACCCCTTACCGTACGATTTCTTTTGTGATTACCTCCGTAATAATTCAGAATTTAATTGGTAAAATAGCAATTGTTCAGTGATTCTTGACACATCGTATAATTTAACGTAATATTAATATTACAGAAATAATTTTGTCATCTCGCGTCTCACTAGTATTTTCAATTTCATAGGTTTTGCAAAACTTGAAAATTTCCTATCCAATTTACCGCATCACGTGCAGCACTCGTTATCGTACGGCAAGGGGTTAAAATCCGAAATATTTTCATTAATTTCTCGGCAGCAAAATGAGATGAATTTTCCAAAATGTTCTACCGCCAGTTATTTATATTTCTCTGATGACAGAAATAACTGTAGACACCAGAGGATGTTCAGGCGGAAATACGAAGATATTTTCAAATTACAAAGCCAAAATTCGGTCGGCAGAAAATTGATTAGATTGGAAGGTGTATCGATTATAGTTCGACGTAAGAATGCAAAACGTTAATTAAAAGGTAAAATTACGTGAGGAATCGAGAAGAATGATAATTAAGCACATATAATTACTGCGTCGTATTTAAAGTTGTAACTTAAGTTTTGCCAAAGTTGCTTAAAGACTCGAGTGCCTCATAGGGAAACGTTGACACTTGGAATTACTTCTGAACTCTAAAGTTCGAAGGGAAATTTTATTGAACATTTTCGCCCCATAAAAATGCAATGTTTGAGATGAGGTGATATAATTGACGGAATAAATAAAACGGGAGGAACAAAGGTCGAGCTCGAGAACCATTAAACTCTTATGATACTAAATCTCTTTGACCTTTAGGTGAGTCTGCTATGTTAAATAATAAGTAACACCCTTCCGTCCTTTGTTTTATTTTCCTCCGCGCGTAACAAAAGTGCGTTTAATCAAAATTAAAAGTCGTAAATATAAAACTTTTTAAGGCAAACATATAAAACCAACTGAACTCGTAAAAAAAAGCCGAAGAAGACGCGATTTTTGTTTCATCCACGTCGGAAGGATTCACGATACGCTGGAGTGAAGAAATTCCACGTAAACGGGCTGAAATTGGCGATTTTTGTCTGCTCGTGGCAATGATTAATTTTCATGACGTACCGCAACGTAATTGATATTCCACTCGCGGAGTTAACGACGTTTGGTAAATAATAAATTGATGACGCGTCCCACTGCATGTGACATGCTTCCGATCAGCCTGATAACAAGCGGAACAAGTAACAAAAGGTATCGATGGATGATTTAGGTCAGTCTACGTCGAATCGGTAGCGGAATGTCTTCGCGGAAAAATGTTGGAAAATGCAAATAACGTTGAATGTGAATCCTTACAAGAATTCTGTCGAGGCTTTGTCGTATCAAGGTTTCGATTGGTATCTTTGTATTTTGAACATCCAACGAATAGATTTTCGATATTCTTCCACTTCCTGCATTGCAACGTTGAGGATCGCGAGTGCGAAATTAATGAAACTACTTAAAGTTAATTTTGCAGTAATTCTTTTGTGATTGTTGTTATCTACTGTAATTATAAATTTAGGGGATGCAACGATTACATTTAGATGGTCGACAAATTTCAAAGATATTTAAGAATTTAATTTCATAGAAAATTAGTTGCGAAACGAAGGTATATTTCTGTAGGTCGTAAATGTTGGTTTATGTAATTATCAAGTATCCATCGAAATCGAAATTAATTCAAAAGTAAATCAGCCACGAGACGAATCCATATTTTGTTTATATAAAACTGAAAATGACTAATCTTCTTTAGAATACTTTGGAATCTTGCACCTTCTGAGATCAAGAATTTTTACTCTATCACGTAAAATCCTCCCGTTTATCGCCAAAAGTTTCTAATTCGATGACTTTAAGATAAATATATGCAAAGAGAAAAGAGCTGAGACATCGTCCTTGGTAACACGATGAACAAAGCATTTCGACAACACCACCAACTTTCTAATGTCCAAAACTATTAACTGCACTATAAAATTTCGCTTTCTGACATTGTTTGTCTTTCCGTCAATTAACATGGCCAATTTGCGGTGACATTCTCGGTAACACCTAATGGAATCAATTTGCTTAAAGTCTGCCTTATGTACCGGTTCATAAAGATCAAATGTACTCGTAAATAATTCGAGCATCTTATGTTTCATGCAAAATATCATTTCGCTTCATGAAATGTCTCCTACACGTGCCTCAACGATTAACACGTTTGCTAGCAAAGTCACATAATGTATATGCCAGTATTTAAAGTGGTGTAAGTGAAAAATTGCAAAAATCAAATTTTTCTGAAGTTTATCATTTTCTGTTGTATCGGCATACATTGTAATATGGTGAAACTACTTTGTAGAAATTATAATAAATGAATAGTTTAACGTAGTTAATAATCGTTTCCTATACACATAATTCCATGCGGAGCCTAAAACAAAAGTTGAAATATTTTCAAACGAGGAATACATCAATTAGACCACTGTCATAATTATTGGTACATATGTGAAATGCTGATTTTCAAAACATACATCATTCATATACAATAAACTGAAATATGTAAATCATAAAGCAGTTTTGTATTTGCATTTAGACATTTTAATTTGACGTAAGTAAGAAACATGAACTATTATAAATAAAATTACTATAATAACCGTAGTTGGAAACGTATTAAGTAACCCTCTAATATGAACGCGGCGACAATAAATTATTAGTCCCTCTTTTCTTTTTTCATTTAAATAATCTTTATACCGTTATTACGATGCAATATTCATGGTGCAATGCCAAGAATTTATGCATCTCTATTCCTTTTTTTCTCCTTGCATGAAAGAAAACAGCGATAATCGATATTCAAATAACAACACGGCTCCAATCTCTCGTTCCGATCGAAAGATTTATAAAAGTAACAAGAAATATTTAAATGTATTCAACTTTTTCTCTTTCATATTTTATGCAATAACAATTATTCCTTAGCGTGGCGAGAGTCACATTCGAATTAAACGTGTTCCTTTGCGGCGTGTCGACTTCTGAAGGTGTATCAACGAATGAAAATAAGACCAGCAGAGACAGAAGAATTGTTAAAAGTTGTTCCTAGATGGCGTCAAACGAACGTTCCTGTTTTACCAGCAGATTTTAATTAATATCAGTGAAAGTTGCATTTAAAATAATGCAACTTTACGAACAAATTTTGTAAAAAAATACGACTTTGAAATATCTCGATCACTATACTCACAAAAAATCACCGAAGAAGAGAAAAATAACGCAAAGTATTACATAACTTATTAAACCACTTTTAATACTGTAATTACAATAGAATCTTGTTAATTCGAAACTTGTCTAATTTAAAAATCTCTATAAGACGAAAATTTCCTATATTCCCTTCTATTCCACTGTAAAAGACTTTACAGCTCGAAATAAAACTTGTGTTATTCCAAGTATTTCTCTCATTTTTTGTATTGTTTCGTATGGGGCGCCGAATAGAATTGGTATTTTTCGACATTTGATTAACTCTTTGCCGTACAATTTCTTTTGTGAGTGAAGGCACAATAACTCAGAATGAATTACAGAAATAACAATCTACCCCTGATTTTTTATGTAGCGTACAACTTAACCGTTTGAGTGCGGCGAAGCGCTATCGTGCTTCTCTTGAGTTGTGCCAAAAATGCGTAGAGGCGAGATCGCGCTGCTGTATGTTACTACGAGATAATTTTCGCATTAATTGAGAGCAGGATAAGACGACTTGCGACAGTGTGAGGTATGCAGTAAAAAAATGGTAATATAATTAAACGATCCAACTTAATTTGCGCTATATATGAAAAAGGAATTCGTGGAATTTGTGCAGCAAAACGCTCTTGTAACAAGTGAGAATAAAAAATATTGTTTTTGGTAAAAATGACTTTTTATGTAATAATTAGAGTTAATTATAACCGTTCCTATTATTTTCCAAATAAAAATAACTACGCATTTTATTCCGCACTTTTGGCATATATACAAGAAAATTCTTCAGCACTCAAACGGTTAAGGCAATATTAATAGCATAGAAATAATTTGATCGTGTCGTGACCTATTGCTATTTTTAATTACATACTTTTTGAAAAGTTTCAAAATTACATATTCCACTTATGGCATCACGACTGTCACTCGTTATTGTACTCGAAGGGGTTAAAGATAATGGCATTTGTTGTATATACTGCGAAGAAAATGATTATCCGCTCATGTTTAGCAGTTAACACGTGTTATATACATATTTTCTAAATAATGCTTAACGCAAATGATGCCAACAAATTTCGGAGTTTCTCCTATCCACTAGAAATTATATATTTATTGAATTCATTTTTCAACAAGTTGTTTCGCATTGTTCAAATGACAGCAACTTGACGTCGTCTATGTTTCATGCTGTGCCGTACAAAGAATTATAATTAAAATATCAAAACGTGCTGTGACTTCCATAAGACAATATAGTGAGTGACTTTTTACAATATATACAAGGATAATAAGATATTGCTATTGTTATAGGTACATTGTTTTAAATAATTTCATACATTTATTTTATGCTTCTTAAAGTACAGTGGAACACCGTATAACTTTCACTGTTACAGTTGTCTTTCAGGTTTTCCTTGATTTTGAAATACAGACATGGACAATCATACGATATTTTTTAAAATGAGACCGATTGATTTTCGATAGCATTTCATGAGGAAATGGTGCGCGAAGAATAACATTGTAGAAATACCTCATTGTACAGAGTTCGATTGTACACCGTCATCAATCTGTTAACAGATAATATAATACGTAAGACAAAAAGCATGCAAACGTGTTGCTTCCCGAGCACTATTACAAACGTTTATCAAATCTTAGATCTCCGTTATGAATAAATTAAGCGAAACGCTTCCAATTAAACTTTACGATTGTTTTTTATTACTTCGCCAAGGACCCCGGTAATATGCAAGTAGCGGAAGAAGTTCTCCACCTTTGCAGATCGCGATACAAGTTATCTTAATGGCGTTGCTGCTGAAAACGAGAAAACATTTATGAAGAGATCGTACTACTCCTTTTAGAAAGGAAGCTCGATACTTGGTTGAATCGTCACGACGGAAATTGAAGTGGAATATATTTGAGGTAGTTTCGATAAATGTGTTACGCGAATCGCGATATACTCTGTATCCCCTTAATTTTATTTCACCGTTGGATTCTTCAGTTATTGGATTTTCTTCAGCATCATCGCATCGAAGTTTGAGGAACATGCACCGTCGTACTAACCAATCCAAGGACCATCGATCATAATTTCAATGCACCGATAAGTTCACCCATCACATTAATTTCTTCGAACGTTTTCATAAATAGTTTGCAGTTATTTGGATGCAAGTATTACAACTTCTCCCATCTATCGTATATTTAACCTCTTCAGGGACAATGGCACATGCGTGCACGTTTACTTATTTTTTCTTCTTTTAAATTAAAATTATTCCAAATAAAGAAACAGATTGATATCTATCAATAATTAAACAATAAAAAAAGCACCTTGTCGAATATCAATGTTGATAGCGTTTTATTCTATTTTATGATCACTGCTTTGGAAATATTGTAACGTTAACCTTTTATGTATTAAATTTCGGTAATTATTTGAAGAACATTATTAATATTTGCTGCATAAAACATTATTAAAATAAGGAATGAAACCTTTTATTCATAATTGACCACTAACACTCAACGCTCACATATGCGGCTATTAATTGTTTTTTCATTTTTCTTACTTACTGAATTCTTATCGAAAGAAAATGAATACAACGTAATAAAATGTAAAATTAAATCGATTTTTTTTCACTTTAAAAAATTCGTCCCTGAAGAGGTTAAAGTAGGACGGTTTATTTCGTACTACACGTTTTATTTAAATAATAGACACATTTCTATGATTGCAATATTTCACGTTTTTCATTATATTTATCAATTTTTCTACGCTTTAACGGACACTCGAAACATAGGAATTCAGGGGCTGAATTGAGGAAAGTAAGAGATTTACTTTATTGGAAGTTGGAGATTTCGAGGTAATCCATTTCTCTCTGGGAGTCGATAGAAATAATATCTTAAACGTATTTGCTCGCTTAAAAGGCAAATATAACTCTTGAGAATGTTTATATTCGAAGTGAAAACTATTTCAATTACCGTTATTATTGTGACTCCAGCGAGTGAATAAGGACATGGTAAAATACAACATTAAGATGAGTATGTACGAAATTGATATTCTAATTAATTCTTTTCGGTACATAAAACGTATTATGGTGGACATCAAATTCTACTACAAATAAATTTCCAGCAGTAAATTTTGATTCCAAAATACAACAAACGTTTTACATATTTAATCAAAGTATTCTTTAATATTTTTAGTTGCTGTTGCAAGAAGGTAGTAAATATCGATCAGGTAGAGAATATTATTAAATTAATTTAAATGAACTGATAATAGCCTTAAAACGTAATTGGAACCTGAAACAATTAAGCATCAATGTTTTTCGGTCGGACGCTTGCAAAGTACACAAAAAAATGTACCATATTTTTCTTCGAAGCGGTGATTAATTATGGACGTAGTAGAATGTGAAGACAGTATAGAAATAACTGTCAAATCGTTAATAATAAATTAAAGAATATTTATATGTTATTTGGAGGTGTCTTGGAGGTATATTTGAATGAACAATTTAAATGGAACGCGGCGATTGAGAAAATGAGTCACCTCGCCTGACCAACGATGGATCTCCACTACTGAAAAAGCGGGAACTTCCAAATCTGAACTGAATTTCAACATCTCGCTAATTTTACGACTCTTTTCTCACCTTCAAATAGCACGTATTTACGAATCTCATAAAACGAGCGCTGACAGGCTTATAAAATCAACACACTTTTCGTGAGCAATAAATCTTTTTATACTTGGACGTAGAATTTACGAAGACAGAGGGAGGAAGATTATAACACCGGGCTCCGGCAATACGTGAGTCCATAAAATCTACTATGTTATCGACGTGGACTTCCACCTACTGAAAATCTGGATGTGTCGGTGTCTATTCACCTGAAACGTATCTGTGGTGCAAGATTTAGGTCACTGGATCGCATAACCGCATTTTTTTTTCATCGACTCAATTTTTCAATTAAGCATCACGGTCCTACTTTGCGGTTCTTCGGCGACGGTACATCCTTTACAAAAATTGAGAAAGTGTGTACCTGGCAGAAGTGTTATGGCGTAATAATTTAATTCCATCAAGGCATGTATTCCTCGGATCGATTCTGCGTCATTGCGATGCATCTTTGAGACTGAAACGAATTCGCGAAAAACGAATGTCGAGATATTCGACTATTTCAAAAATGGCAGAATCGTTGGACCCGGGGTTTTTTGCTGATATAAAAATTGCATTAACGGAATAATCCGTTATCTTATATATATAATCCGTTATATTATAAATATAAACGGGGATATTTGTACCTTGTACTGGAAATTACTTCAGAAGAAAGATCTTTTCCTCTTTTCTACATATCCTTATTGTTCATCGTCGCAAACATTTCATTTTCCAAAGAAATATCCAACAATATAGTATCGTAGAAAGGAATCGTACTGAAGCAAATATATTACAAAATGTAACTCTATTCATAATTCGATGTTGGTTATTTTTTATATGGCTTCTCAGGGAAGTCTTGCCATGAAATATCGGCATTTCCTGCTGTTATGGAAGAAGTTTCGTGCACAGACTTTTGCACTGTTTTACCCTTATAATTTGCTAGTATCGGAACATCTTTATTATTCTTGGTGTAGAAGATATGAAGGTCATATTTCAATTTCCTTGCAGGCTGGCATCTTCGAATTGGTTACGCTTTACTGTAATATAGTCTTTAAAAATAAAAGAAATTTGCAGAAGCAAATGTTAAGCTGCTATGAAATTGACGAATTATTTATTCCTGAATTTTAAGCTATTTGTAAAAGTATTTGAGTAAAGGAGTTCAAGAAGAAAACATATTTGCATTCAGAATTTCATGTTCGTTATTTTCCGGGCGCTGCTCAAAGTGAGAAGTGTTGAAAAATGTAGTTTCCTTCTTTTCACGAAGAGAATTTCAAGCAAGGTCCTTTAGGTTAGTTCAGGCTTGTATTATTTTGTCAGAATCGAAGTATTTTTATCTGTCTTCTCTTTTGGAGATAAAACCGTTTATTTTGCTCTTAATAAAATCAGTATTCGTTGCTTTGTAATTTTTATTGTACAGCTTCACTTTTAGAAATTCAAATTCTATATATAAAGTAAAAACACCCAAAAGGTACAAACAGAAGGAAAAAATAGAAATATCAGATATTATTTAGAAAGAAAGTACCGACTCTTCACTTTTATTTTCAATAATTCCATTTTTTGAATAGTGTTTGCATTTATTTTTAACAGTAAGGTGATATTTCTCAGGAAAGATTGTAATCCTACAGAAATGCATAAAATAATCCTTCGTATTTTCAGTAAAAAGAGAAAGAAATAAACATTCTGATTCTGAAAAATTCTAAAAAAAAGTAATAGAAGAAACAGTTAACTACAACAGTTAATTTACAAAAAGTGAGAAGATTATTATTAAATATATTAAATGAACCGCGATTTAAACTATAGACTATAATTATATATTAATCAACATTGCGTAAAACCGTGAAACCCTATTATAGGTACAAGGAATACATTTAAGTATTTTTAAAAGTAAGCATTTCTACATAAAACTGTAAAGTATAATGTTAACTTTCTAAAACTCGTTCTGACTGACGTACCACATTATGTCTGTGTTTCTATTCTCGGATATAAACTTTTTAAGTTCGTGAACTATTACACTTTCATCCCCGAACTTCGCAAATCGTTCTCGCAATAAAGTATTTCCAAGTAATATTTATTAGTTACTTAAAAACTGTCATTAAAATTTCTCAATGTGCCAACAATGTGATTGAAGTGCGATCAAAAATTCAGTTTACACGGGATTGAACATACTTTTACAATTTTCTAATATAACATTGTAACTACGATATATTGTACGTTGTGATTAAAACATGTCTTGATCTAAGACCGTATAATTGTAGAGTAACATATTTTCTTCTCAGCTAGGAATATCAATCTATGCTCCTTTATAAACAATAACATTTTCAGTACATCTCAATTGTCCAATTGTAATGCGGTTTTACAGTTACATAGAAATACACTTCTGATGAAAACTATATAACTAAAGAATAAAACATTTCCTCCTTACTTGACAATATTAATCTATACTTCTCTGCAGATAATTACATTTTTCAAAATGTTCAAGCGTAGAACCCTGAAAACATCCTACACTGGTATTGAAATACACCCAATTCTGTTTTTACACGAACTTCTTTTACACGATTTTCATTTAACACGAATTAGAAAAAATTTAATTCTATATTTACACGACTTATATTGATTTACCACGATCGACCCAAATTCTAAGAACAAAATTTTGCTTTACTGTGGCCCAGCCAAAACACAAACACAACGCTGAATTACTGAATTTGTTGTTAAATCCACTGAAAAATCGGCACCACAGGAGGCTAGTCCTAATTTTGTTCAAGAGATTACAGAAAGAATGTCACCAATGGAGCACGAAGACGATAACCAAGACATTTCTAATAATAGCAGTAATATTGCAGTCTTACGCAAACGTATGCGTTTATTGTCAGAAAGTTACAACGAATAAAATGTTTTTATGTGTAACTCATATTATTCTGCCTAATTTTTGTGTTCATGAATTAGTGACACATTTTTATCCTTTTCGAATGATAGCTTACTTTGTATGATACATGTGCAATCTTTAGGAAATAAAATCTTTAAGATCCTAACACGAAAACTCATGGTTCATTGTATTATTTTTGCTGATTTCTTATGACTGGAACCAATCTCCCATTTTTCCATAGATGTAGTATATTTTTTTACACGAATTTTTTTTACACGTATTCTTCGGGAACGTATCCATCGTGCAAAACAGAATTAGGTGTATACACTTTAAGACAATGTGCATATATGACAATGGAACAAAACATTTCCATCCCAATTAGCAGCAATTTCTAAATGCGGACCAGAAAAAACAAATTTTGACGTGTAAAAAAATATGAATTTCTTTCAAACACTGAACTTGAATACACCTATCTCCCGATTGACACAGAAGATCGGTTCCCCAGAATACCGAGTGAATCGAAATCTTGTACTGCAAATATTTCCACAGTAATCATATTTTGGGCAGAAAAACTGTTTATTTCTAACATTTCTTTTTCAAATCCATTATCTTGAAAACCGTGTAAATCGGGGTATACGTGTAGTTCTATACTATTACTTTAAAATCTGCGACGGGCCGTAGTTTTCCCGCCATTGCTATGAGTACTAGCAGTAAACAGATTAGCAGAAAGAAAATTTCACGGTTATAAATCAGTTCAATAAACTCCCAGATCTCACGTACTGCGGATAAAACGTGTTCCAGCCTGGATTGCGGGCTTTCGTAATTCTTTCGCTCCAGGTACACTCCACGCAGAGGTATTTTAAGTACGCCGTGAATCGTAACTTTCACCCTTTCGTGATCTTGCTTTAAGTCTTACGTGACCCGCGATATTAATCACAATCTCAGGGGTAAGGTCACGTATCGAATACGACGGAAGTTACGTTTGAGTCCATTTTCGTGCGCAAACCGCACACGTGTACTACACGTTATCAGCATACACACGTAAACACGCATCATACAGGCTCGTTCATAGCGGGTGTAATAAAGTTTGATAATCGGAGGAGGGGTAATCGTTGGGTAACAATGTTACGTGAAAAGATGTGTAGGAACGGAATTTCTTACACTCGTAAATAATATTAATTTTTAGAATTAGTTAGTGTGGATGGTTTGTATGCAAGCGAGAGTGGATGTTGGAGTGCGTGATTTGGAAGGCGACGGATGCCAGGGCTAGCATGAATGTTTAGTCTATGGATATGGGGAAAGTGAGTGAGTGCAACAGAGAATGCATGCTGTGAGAAAGACGAAGAATGCATGCTGTGAGAAAGAGTATCGAGGGTGGATGCGTGCGTGAATTTGGGAAGTGTGGCAGTGAGAATATACAGTTGAGTTGAGAGTTCAGAGAATGAGAGACATAGCGTGAGTGGAGAGAGCTTTAGTGAGAGATTCAGACCTAGAGTTATTTTAGAATTATTAAGAGTTTTGTATTTTTATGGTTATATATAGTTAATAAAGTTAATCACTCATTTTTAAATTACACGCGTTCAGTTAAGTTTGTAGGCTACGATATTGTTAATTAATTCAAGGGAATCTATTCGGTTTCTTCTAAGACGAGTACCTATAATCTTTGGGGGCCCGTCCGAGGTTAAATTAGAGTAGAACTCTATATATGTTTAACACGTTGAGTGCCATGGGGGTCACCGGTGACCGGCACTGTTGAATTCGAAGAAATTTCTTATGATTTTTGCATTGCAATATTCACGGATATGCTAATATATTCAATATTAAAATGTTGCTGTTAGAAAAGTGAAGCATTACCGAGTATATAACTATTCTTACTTATAAAATTTCTATTCTATAAAGATGTGATTTTAATAGAAACAGTTTCTGTTCAGTGGAAATGATGAACCCTGCGAAATACGGGTGGCATTCAACGTGTTAATGCGTTACACTGGAACTTGATATTTTTTGGTTTCTGTGAAACATGAGATTGGTTTATCATTTTGCTGAAGACTTTATTTTAAAAAGAGACTTTCTTGAAAGGCAGTGCAAAGAATTAGAGCTTGACTGTTGAATGTGGAAGTTGAAACTTTGGACTTTGATCGCGATTATTCCGATGTTACTATAAAATGTGACTGTTAAGGATTTGCATCTTGTCTCATCTCGCCTTGAATTTTAATTGGACCAATTTTCGATCTGAAGTATTCTAGGTGATAATTACTACTTTAGATTTTATTTCTATCGCGATTGCGTTTTGTACATTGAATTATATCGTGATTGTAAATGCTGTAATTTCCAATTAAGCGCCATAATTATACAAAAATGGAAGAAAATAAAGAACAGAAAACGGCTAAGATACTAGATAAATACTTGAAAAGAAAAGGAATGATGGGTGGGAAGGAACTTGATCAATTTAGTCTCTTTCATTGGGCAAAATAGGTGTAGAAAATTGAACAGCTTTAAAAATTTCAAGAACACTTTTAAAAAATACAGACGGAGTAATTTTGACCACTTCAGTAGATTTAGTGTTAAAAGATTTTGGTAAAACAGAATTTTTTTCAGTGTTCTAAAGTGTACTCAAGGGAAATCTGTATGAAAATGATGTCGGAAGGGAACAGAAAAAATAAGTGGCTCAATAAACGAATTATTATCCTTGAAAATACGGTAGAAAATAATCGGCACGCTACACACATCGTATTGCTTTAATTACGTTATTAGATACTATAGTATCTTATAAATATCGGATATTGTGCTACAATAAAAATCATACACGGTACCTAACACAGACTGGATTGTCTCTAAACACCCCGCAGAATCTATTCTCAGAAACCTATAAAAAACAATGCTTATACCATGAAACTAAGAAATCTTGTATCCCCTGTAATTACACAACTAAATATAGTAAAAGATATATTAACGCGCGATTATTTACTCAAAACCGCCACCTTCGCATTCAAATGCTTGTACCCGAGCGCGCCATATTGAATCCGCCATTTTGGTTTTGGAAATTTTTAGCTCAGATTCGTGATCAGCGACCCAAAAACATAAGAATACTAATTTTTAGTTAAATCGGATGTGTTGTGTGCTTTTGGCGAGGATTTCAGAGAGACTGAAAACTGTACGAGGTGCCTGAACAGCTAAATCAGAGTTCTGGACCACTTTGCCGCGGTGGCGAACCTAGTAAACGCGTGCCAGTAATTGCACGCACAACAATTTAGTTAGCATGTGAAAGATTAACAGATTCAATATTTTTACATACAGATAACTCATGAATAGGAGCTGATTGTAGTTTCTTAAATAAATAAATAACTACTCGACACGACAGGCGGTCGTTAAATCATATTTGGGAATATTTAGCAAACGCCCGAAAAAAGGTTCACCACTACTGGCCTATACATTTGAACCAATTCTTCCCAATAGCATAATTTTCAAAATTTTTCAAACTTTTCAACACAACCAAATACAATAAAAAATACATTGATGCAATATTATCTGCCCGAATTTTTCAATTCCACTGTTAATGTTTTCCAGTCGTGTTATGAATCGTCCTGTATTCCCCGAGCGTACACCTACACGAGAAACATCGCGTTTCGTGTGCCACGGTTGCACGTACACCCAGATACATTTATGCATAAACGTAGGAATAATTGCGAGCGTTATTCGAAACATGGCAAGCCGCTTTACAACACCCTGTGCGTGTCGCGTTTCCAGGTAGAAAGAGGTGCGGTACAGAGGCACGTGTAAGTATGTAGGTGTATTAGCGTGCGTAACGATCGCACAAGCTCATGGTCATAACCGTCCTGGCAGGTAACCTTTGCGGTACACGCACCTCTCGTGACACGATTTTTCATGATGTCGTAATAACGATTCACGTGCTCGAGGCACTTCCACGTTTCTACGTTTTAGGTTTTTTAACATTTATGCTAGGGTCGCGTGAACGGCTTCCACGGGTTTAAAGTTCGGAGAGAAACTCGGATAAGGGGTTGGCGAATTTTGTCGGTGAAAATAACGGTGGGGAGATTGTTTCGACGAATTTAGTTAATATTAAACGATAACGTAATGGCCGTGTTGCATGTGATTCTTCTTCCGTGATGGATGAAATTTTGGCGTTTTCACGATCTCGTTTCGTGCGTATCTATATTCGTTATTAGCACTTTCGCAATCGGTAAATTTACCGTTAAGGGTACATGTTAAGTGGGTAACGATAAATGGGAATTGAAATTGTCTCTAAAGTACGAATAGAAGCTGTTAACTTTATCGATATGTATTGAATATGACTGGTGCGGAATGCTTTAGAGCTGATGACATTCTACCGTATAGGTTCTCAGTTACTTCTCGAATTTTTCAACAGCTAAGAGAAATTTAGTTTGTCAAATCTTTTAACGTTGGTTATTTATTTTTATCCCGTGATAGCAATAACTATGCGTGTTAAGGAATATTTAGCTAAAATACGAAATTATTGTTACCTTCTGAATTTGAAAGTAAGTCTGCAAACAATTAATTACCGAGGAAAAATGTACTCGACATAAAACTGAAAAGGCGAAGATGATCCGTGTCATGTGGGTCGTCCGCGGTATATATACGCTGGCATATTTATTTAATACCTTCGAAATGTATTTCGCAAAATTTTTGTGAGTGAAGAACGTATTCACGCGAAAAAAGACAACATAAAAATTACAGTATATCACGAAGAATATACCTAAGTAACGCTATAACATATCCTATAATTGAATTGAAATATACATTATATTATATATACATATATATAAAAATGTATGTTTGTTTGTTTGTCCCTTATGCATTCCTGAACCGATCAACCAATTGCGATGAAACTTTGATATGTTGTTGTGCGCATCCCCGCGAAGGTTTCTGACTTACAATTAGTATAACTATTCTCGAATAGTAAATATTATAGTAGTAGTTATTATTTTGTCTGGTATTTATTCAAAGACAAATACCAGGTGAAGCGACATCGTATAAGTCCATCGATACTGTAATGAATCAAGATGAAGTCGTCAATTATCCAACGGAATTCTTAAATTCATTTGATTTGCCAGGTATGCCGCCGCATATTTTAACATTGAAAATTGGTGTCCCTATGATTCTTCTCCGAGACATCAATCCTCCACGACTTTACAACGGTACGAGGCTTTCAGTGAAGAAGGTGATGAACAATATCATCGAAGCTGCAATTTTAAACGGGAAATTCAAAGGTGATGATATACTGTTGCCACGCACCCCAATGATTCCGACAGATATGCCATTCGGATTCAAGAGTTTACAGTGTTCGGTGCGACGCACCTTTGCGATGACCATCAATAAAGCACAGGGACAATTGCTACAAGTTTGCGGATTAAATTTGGAAAATCCATGTTTCTCACATGGACAGCTGTATGTGTACGCACCAGATGGAAAAAAATTGTATATCCAAGAGCACTTCAATAAAAAAAAAGTAGCACAGAATTGTTATTAGGTTGGTGCGTATGAAATGTCGGATTGTATACGGCGACATTAAAATGACCACAGTTTTTGCAAAATGAATGTTTATAAATCAAAATAATTTTTATCCACATCAATACACTTCTGCCAAAGATCCACAAGGGCTTTTACACCATTTTTAATAAAATCTGAGTTTTTAGAAAGGATGAAATTGAAGGCGACTTTTTTATTGTCACCTTCATTATCGAATTTTTTTTCTATAATGAAGTGGCCTAAGTGTTTAAAAATGTGATAATCCGTTACAGGAAGATCAGGTGAATAAGGTGGGTACGTAAAATTTCATATTTCTATTCGCGAAATTTTTTTGAGCTCACTTTTGACGGATATGGTCTTGCGTTGTCGTGCAATAAAGTAGGCCCCCGCCGAATAATTGAAACCGAACGCAGTATTTTCAATTCTACGAGCATTTGTTCAATTTTTTTACAGTATCTGGCAATAGTAATGCTCTCAACGCCTTGGAAAAATGGAAGTTCAGCTTTCCATGTATAGATAGGACATCATTATGGCATACGGTTGTGGGTTTACCACGAGGCGCATTTGGAAGATACTTATATCCAGAACAACATTTTTTGAACCAACATTGTACGATTTTTTTATTAAGAATTGCCTCCCATATGCTCTGTTTAATTTAAGACTTGCAGCTGCATCATTATTACCAAGTTTAATTTCATATCGGTTTACTACTCGTATTTCACTACTATTCGCGTTGCACAAAAAAGTTTATTTTTTTATAGAAATTAGATGTCTTCCAAATAAAATACATCTCAATATTGAGCATATAGACCAAACAACCTGTTTCAACTGTAAGATTATTAATTTTCCGGCTGCCTATTTACAAAATATGGCCTAAATGTAGCGTACAGACCTAATCCGACATTTCATATGCACCAACCTCATATAACGAGTTCTCTTTAAATTTAATTTTTGTAGGCGTAGCAGCGCGCGCAGGGTACAGCTAGGGTGTTAATAAAATCATAAAACATCCTGATTGAAAAGTCGTACAAAAGCGGCACAACGTGGAAGTCATTAAACACAGAAAGACGTAGCACGTTCCTGGAAGTGAAAGTGGCGAAATCCTTTGCACTTAAAACTTCTTCTCCGATCGTCCCATTAAAATTAATTTGTTCAGACTAGCCACCCTTGAATACCAACTTTTGTATAATACCTACTGAATCATTATTAAATGTCAAACTTAAAATTAAGTGGATAGAAAATCAGTTATGACTATGAAGACCCGTAATGGGTTTAAACTTCAGAGTTCCCCGAAACTAAGGGACATATATTTCAGAAGCTGTAAATCCTTTCTTCTACAAAACGCCCTCATGTTCGTATACATATATCAGGCACATGGGGTAATTTTCAAACATTGGAGAAATTACGATGATTTATAGGCGACTAGAGGAATCAGATTTATCATTTTAGTAATCCTCCAGGCGTGAGCACAGACACATTGAATATTGTAGCACACCTAATTCTGTTTTAACATAATAGACACGTTCCCGAAGAATACGTGTAAAAAAAATTCGTGTAAAACAATATACTGCATCTACGGAAAAATAGAAGATTGGTTCCAGTCCTAAGGAATCAGCAAAAATAATACAATAAACCCTGACTTTTCACGTTAGGATCTTAAAGATTTTATTTCATAAAGATTGCACATGTATCATACAAAGTAAATTATCATTTGAAAAGGATAAAAATGTGTCACTAATTCATGAACACAAAAATTAGGCAAAATAATATGAGTTACACGTAAAAAGATTTTATTCATTGTCACTTTCTGACAATAAACGCATACGTTTGCGTAAGACAGCAATATTACTGTTATCAGTACAAACGTCTTGGTTATCGTCTTCGTGCTCCATTGGGGAAATTCTTTCTGTAATCTCTTAAGCAAAATTAGGACTAGCCTCCAGTGGTGGCGATGTTTCAGTGGATTTAAGAACGAATTTGTTAGAACGGGGCACCGCCACGGCGCGACACGAGCCTTTCATCTCGGGGCCTTCTCCTGTTTTAACACTAGAACTACCAGCGTTAAATCTATTATATTTAAATATATTAAATAAGTATTTTGAAAAAAGGGGAATTCAGAGGTGGAAAAGATGATCGATTCGGTAATTTATGTTTTATAAGATGGACGCAGAATATATATTCTATGACTCTTCTATAAACTTGGAGAATTTTTGGAAAAAATTGTGTACCAGTCATTTCGACTGGTTTGGTTGTTCTAGTGTTAAGAAGGCGCTGTTTAGTGTTAAGCCGGCCCAGCTACTGAGCATCACGCGACAGTGTAGTATCCATCAGTTAATAAAGTATTTTGTTCTTATCGCCGGGAACATTTCTTATCACACGATCCACAGTCCTCATCAGAATTCAGCAATTAATCGTTGTGCTTGTGTTTTGGCTAGGCCGCAATAAGCAAAATTTTCTTCTCAGTATTTGGGTCGATCGTGTTAAATCAAAATAAGTCGTGTAAAAAGAGAATAAAATTGTTTTTTTAATTCGCGTTTAATCAAAATCGCGTAAAAGAAATTCGTGCAAAAAATAATTGGGTGTACTGGTCATCAGCCCCTCCCTTCATGCTTATAATCTAAAGTAGCCATCGTAACGGAAAATACTAAAACGTAAAAGAAGAAGGTGAGATTATAATGAAGAGCTTATCGCCCCTTGTGGAATAAAAATGTCAATAACGCCAATCGAATCGGCCACAGCGGCGTCGCACAACTTCTAAGTGTTTGAAACTACCCCTTCTGTTTCGTTCCATGCTATAACTTCCAGAGACCTTGATATTAGTCAAGACTTCCTACTAACCAACAAGTCAACGGTATCTGATTTATATCTCTATACGGGATATGGGCAATTCTTCGAAACATTGCCAGCAGTTTTTTCACTTCAAGGATTGAAGATTCATTGAACGCCATTACTTTGTTTAGCGGTTATTCAATGTCACAACTGTCGGCTATTAAAATCTTGGGTTTTTTTTTCATTCCTTTATCGCCCGTTCGAATATGGATGATCGGTAGAACGTGGGGCAATTTTAAATAAACCTTGTCGAAAAATGTGTCACGAAAGGAAGTCGTTATGTCCGGCATTCAATTCACCGGTGTCGGGGTTGCGCTTTCGTTTGGGAATCGTGATATCATCCGCGAAACGACATATGATATTTACTGGCCTATCTAACGTTCGTGTGCTGTAATCAAAGCTTCCTATGCAGAATGAATACATAACAGTAGTTACGCGTTAACACGATTTTATTTTATTCAGCATATTTGATCGTATTAATAACAATTATTTTGACAATGAAAAAAAAGAAAAAAACAGGACAAACTTATTTTAGGAATTTTAATTCTGTGCATTCCTCAGGCCAGCTGCACTGCTAATTTGTATATTACTGTGCTTGTTCGATATAAATTTAAAGAAAATAGTCGTGCAACTTAGTCAATTGGTAGGAATATTTCTACTTCTTCTATACTAGGTTTTGGAATTAATTTGGAAAGAATGAATAATTCTAAAACGTTTATTAAACTTGTGTGTATTTATTAACATTTAAGCTATCTAAATGAATCTTGTTCAAAAGAAGATTGATAAAATTTTCGAAGTTATCTTCTAAGGGTTGATCGAAAGGAATTAATAGTTCATTTTAATACTAACCGTGCCGACACTTTATGTATACCTATTTTCAACATAACAAATTTTTCAATTCGTTACGAAATAATGTTAATACCTTTCCGAAAGAAATACAGAAGATGTTAACTTAATGTAGGAAAGAACGCAGAAAGTAGCCTTTAGTTAATAATACAAAAAGTTACATATTTTCAATCCACTGAACCGTTTATTTGACCACGCTTGGTACGTTTAGCGTTAATCGTAACAGAAGTGATTATCTACATTCCCTGCCATATTTTTCATGGTTTGATTGTTTCTGGAATAAGTATTGTTGCAGTGTAAAAATAAAAATAATTCATAAAAATTACTGCTAAAAAGTACATTAAAAAAAAATTGTCATGAATACATTTAATCTCAAAATTATGTTAAATATCTAAATTGACTGCTAAAAGACATAGAAAATGAATAAATCCCCAAATGGGGATCATGGAAGGTAATGGGTTAAAGATGAGAATTGGCAAATTCTAAATATTTTTGTAAAAACTCAATTGAACAGTGTATTAAAGTATACAAGTGTTTTAATTATTCCATTGGAATTATCAATTTAAGTTTTGTGATCTTTTTGTATTAACTCGTAATTCTATCTATACTTGCGACGTTAATAAGGTCTTTGATAAGAACGATTTTTGCAGTCCTCTAACATGTCGTTTACATAATTGAAAAATTACTTTCTGTCCAACCCAGACAGACAGAACAGGCAGTTCATGCTAGGGCAAAGTAGGTCAGGCTAAGTCAGGCAAGGGCAGGCTAGGGAGAGGTAGGGAAAGCTGGGCTAGGCTAGGATAGGCTAGACGTAAAACAAAATTTTACATGTTCTTCGAACCGGCTTGATCAAAAGAAGGAAATTCCAAAATTTCACGTTCTTTGCAATCGGTTTGACCCAGTTTGGTCCGGTCTGTCTGCCTGTCCTGTCTATCCTGTCTGTCTGTCTGGGTTACGTCTGGATTATGCAAAAGTTAGTTTTAAAATTATGTAAACGACATGTTAAAATAATGCAAAAAAGGTTCTCATCAATGATCTTCTCAACGTCACAAGTATAGATGGAATTAAAAGTCAATGTAGAAAAGGGGTTGATGTCTCTCAACGTTGAAAACGGGCACGAATGAATTACAGCTATCTTCTTACATATGTCTAATAAATATTTATCCAAAGTTTCATCAAAATCGGAGTGTATCAGTTGCCGAACTTCCCTTGTCAGTCTAGAACACCCCCTTGAACTTTCGATCGGTAGGAAAAGATGGTCGACTAATACCGCTGACCCGCTTTCCTCGCTAAAATAACCATAGCCGTTGAAACTGATACAAACGAGCAACAAACAAATCAACTGACACGAAAAGTGCCTCCCATTATTCACAAAAATGCAATTATTCTTCGTTGAGGACAACGTATCCACACGAGCATATAGGAATCCATGAAGCACAGAAAAAAAAAAGGTGTGAAGGGCTGTCGGCACAGAAAGCCGTGTATCTATACATACATATGTGTACAGGCACACACACATACGCAGAGATGATAGTAGAAAGGTTCGAAGGTGCAGAGAGTTGCGTGGGGGTCGTGAAATGCAGGGAAACCCAGATCAATACCGGCGAAAGCGTAGCACGGTCGCGAACCCGCGACACACAAACCAATGAAAAGGCCAAAACCAAGTTGAATCGGAACGATGGACAGACATACGAACAGCGAGAAGACGAAGAGAACGAAAAGTGCCATGTCGTGCAACCTTAACCCCTTGCTGTCCTACGTTGAGCTATTCAACGTAGCCTTGCATTACGGTTGATCCCCTGACGTACAATTTCTTTTGGATCTGCACGTGCTGTTGATGAGAATTGCCGTGGTAAAATGAGAATGTAATAACGAGCTTTAAGTACATTGTAAATTTCATAGGAAGACTGACAGCATGCGAATGGCTTAATGGTGATGTGATCTACTGAGTTTTTGAGCTTGTTGATTTTTGAAAGGGCAAATTCTTTTGCTTCGTGTTTTATGATCGCGAGTGTGAGAGGATTGTTTCGAGGCGAATAGTTTATTTAATATCGACCTCGTTTGAACTTTGGTATTGAACAATAATTATGGAAATTCAGCAAAATATTTCTTAGTATTTGCAGTTTCTTTTGTCGGCGGATAAAAGTAATATTGGTTGAAAATTTCTTGAATCGAATTTCATATAGATGATGAGAAACTGAAGAGAAAATTCGAGACATTTAAAGTTAAGCCGATTGCTCGGTATATGGAAGGTACGAAAACTCTGTGCTTTCTGTTACGATGCCATTTTCAGACTTCTGTCTCATAATAAATTAATGACAGTACGCCAATCTTGATGCACGAATCTAGGTACATTCACCCTTTTGCACAAAAGATGCAGTTTTATTTATTTAAACCGCGATCTACGAATTCAATGATCATAACGTTTTAAATAATCTGAAGGGAATTGTAACAATACGTAAGAGAGAGGAAGTTGAAGGTCTTTTAACCCTTAGCACTTCTATGTCGAGTGTGGCTCGATATTATATTTCTTTCGCCAACGTTAACGTCGAGCTAGACTCGACTTTATACAACGTAATTTCTAAAATAATACTAATAATGATAATAATATAATAATAACAATTTCTGTTGTCATACAACTTTTTACTGAGGTCCCCTTTTTTGATACATTTTGCAAATTAATTAAGGAGTTGTTGGTAGATAAACAAATTAAAGAGTGCAAAGGGTTAAAGTTCCGAAAAGGTACAAATTCAATAAATCAATAAATCAATAAATCTGTAAATCATCCATCAGTAAATCTAATTGCAGTCAAGCAACGTCACATATAAATCATGCCTGTCCTTTCATTTGAAAAAACCACAGTAGTAATTCATATTTATTCTTATTCGAATTTGTAAATGTACAATCTGAACCTGTAGATTGTACTTTTTTCAAAAAGCAATTAACCCCTATCACACTACATTATTATTACACAATTTTTCTGCTTTAGCCGCTAATAATCGTCAAAGGTGCATATGATTTTAACCCTAGATCTACCGAAGCGGTCAAAATTGTGAGGATGATTGTTTTTATTAACAGAAACATAAGGTTCTTTAACAGAAATATTAAATATATTGGATTGTATCGTTGGTAAATCTGGTATTAAATAAGTGATAAATTAAAATGATCCATTATAGATTAAATATTAATATTAATTATTGATGCATGTATGAAAATTATATATCGTAGTGGAAAAGATGTTCCTGATTTCTATATAAAACAGAGATATAGAATGATCAGTCTTACGATACATTGAATATTGAAAGTTTTATTTGAATTCTTGCACTTTAACCCTTTGCAGTCCTATATCGAACTATACTCGACATAGCTTTTCACTTCATTTTATTTTCTGACGTTCCAATATCAACTTCCCAATTTTATAATGATTTTGTAATATCCCCTAAATATTCATCAGCACCTATAGTTATTGCTATCGTTACAAAAAAATGAATAACCAACGATAGAAAATATGAAATTAATTGGATTTGGCTCACTGCAATATTGACAAAATAATTCGTTCTGCAAAGGGTGAAGAATTGGAGAATTACTGCGACGAACAGAAATGATAAAATATGTTTTTCAAGTTAAAAATTGAAATAAAAGAATATGCGATAAAATGAGAATGTTGCTACCAACGCACCTTAAAGCGGAACTCTTGCATAAAAAAATGTTCAGTTGAGAATTTTTGTAAATTTGTTTAACCCGTCGTAGGAGCCTCCTACGGATTTATAAAGACGAAGAAAAAATATAACACTTTACGCGGAAGTATGTACGAAATCAATTTCCCTGACTTTAAATCGAGATTACAGGCCAGTACATGCAATTTGCCAACTTTTACTCATATCGTGAAACGACAGTACAGAATATGCATGGATATATACGGATAAAATAAACACTTCGACCTCGACTATTTCGACTTATATCGATCACGAAACGATTTACCTTTTACGATTGCGAGTAAAGAAAGTCGAAAGACGTCAGCGAGAGTGGATGCATAAAACTGGGAAAATTATATACTGTACGACTCGTTACGATGCTTTAGATAGCCGGAAGCGTGAGAAAGAAAGACTCGCTACTGGTTTATGTGGTCGACAATGGAAATTCGATGTTCCTTCAAGGAATTCAGGTGCGGGAAAAGTGCGATAATTAGTCGGAATAAAGAATGCCGTAAAGAAGTGAAAATTGTGGCTCAGTCGTCTTCAAAGTTATGTTGGGCTTGAGATATCCTTACTTCTTGGGTTTTCTTAATTGAGAAACAATGTCAGGTCACCCGGAAATTTAAAAAATTATGAAAGTTGGTTATTCGATTTTAGAGGCTGCGTGATTAATTGTGTATTTGAATTGTTAGTAACGAAGCAAGCAGATTGGAAAATATTGCGCTCAATATGGAATGAATCGTACAATGAAATATAGTATAAATGATAGGCAACAAAGATCTTCCAAAAATTAAAAAGGGAAGTCATCTCTGTGCACTATTGGAACGTACATACGTTTTTACCACTTGCCTGAAAATCTTTCGAAGAATTTGACTTGTAATCGAAGCGAATTCCTTTTATGAAAAAGAAGGGTGAATTTATCAATATTATGGAGTGTGTTTGTCGAAAGTAACGCATCCCTTGCTTCTCACAATAAAAATATACCAAGACTTATCGAAATTATACGCAAAAAATTGCACTTCCTGTTAATTCGATAGCACAAGAATACCTTATAAATACAAGATGATTTGAAGCGTACAATTGGCTTATCATAGCATTCTCTATCAAACGCCAAATATAAAGACAATCTGTAAATTCGAGGCGCTTATAAACCATTGTAACCAGTAGTTACATTTCCTATCAGATCTCGAATGTGGAAACAGTTAATAAAATTAAGGAATTTCAAAGTAATCACTACCTTATTACTACATTGTTAACAAATTGTACACACAGATACATTCTCTAAATTCGCAGCATTTGAAAGCAAGTGCAAGCTCACTGTCATATAATTTAGCAGATCCCGAACATAAGAGCACTTTATAAATTCGACACAACTCAAAACGATTGTTACATTAAATGAAATTAATTGAATAAAGAAATAAATAAATCTGAAATTTCTCAGATACCAAAGACACGGACGCATCGTAAATTCCCAGGGGGTTTAAAATCAACCGTCAGTTTGTTGTTACATTTTTTATCAGAAACCTAATGTGAAGACACTCTCTAAATTCAAACGGTTGGGAACAACTGCCAGCTGAACTTTAAATATTTCGGTTTCCAAACACATATGTAGACACCCTGTACATTTGGAGGGAACACTTTCGAAGCAACAGCACGCTCTTCGCAGCTCGTAGTAAACGGAAAATACCGAGAACGAACAGCGTGCAAATCTGTCGCAGGAAAAATTTGTACTCCCGTCGACGTAACATTGAGGACATACGCAATCTTTCAGAAATTCCAGATTCTACCGGATTGGTTGCAGCTGCGCGGCGAGCTAATATAATATAACCGCAAAGGTCGACCGCTCGATTAATCATGCACTTTCCACGGAACTTTGCAAACACCGTTCCAATGCCTCTAGCGTTGTTCATTGCTCGGCGTATATAAATATTTATCGATTCGCATCAGCTGGTCAACCCCGACGTTTGTCCGTTTGTTCGTTAGCTAGCTCCGTACGTCTCGTCGATTCGTTTCGTTTCCTTTCGTTCACTCCATTTCCTTTGCCGGATTCTTACTTTCTTCCGCGATTTCCGACCGAGTTATAGGCCACCCGATCGAACTGACCTTCGGAAAGGAAATTGTTGATAGAGGAGACTTTACTGCTCGATTTCTACCACCGATTGACAGTATCGTGCTCTTGCCTCGACCATCAAAACGGGATTCGATGAATTTGACCTTAGAAAATTTCGTATTACGGTTTCAACCGTACGGTCGGTGTGTGTTCTGGTAATTAATGGTTTAACATTTATACGCGACCTTTGAACGAGTTGGAAAAAAATAAAAAATTTTGAACCGACGGATTTCAGAATATTAGAAATATTTCGACCGTGATTTTTGTTGCATTATTCATCAGAATTTGTGGAGAGTAGTTTGCTTTAACCCCTTCGGACCCTGTGCACATTGTAATGTACATAATACTTTTCGTGCTGTATTTTATTACGTATAGGTTTAAACTTAGTTCCACTTAGTTTTTTTTTATACAAATATTTCTCAGGATCTCCTTAATGTTACAAATTTTGCGTAAGGATCATATGTCCATTAAAATGTACATTTACAAATTATAAATAAAAATTATAATTATAATTGTATTAAATTATAATTTAAAAATTCGGGTCTGAAGGGGTTAACTTAACGCTTACATACGTTTTGTGGTAATGAATACCCATCAATGTTAAACGATTATGAATTTTTGACGAGTTGAAAAACCAGGCAAATTCAAGAATTTTTTTCTATGTTTAATGATGCTGCATCAAAAAATCAATGTGTATATTTAGTAATATGTTGCTCCGATATTGTTTGTTGAAAGCCTGAACAAAATATCTGATGATATGGGAATCTGGCTGTCATTTTCCCAAACTTATTTCACCAAAACGTGTTCTGCGATACCAAATGTATCTCCGGGGATTTTTATCCGTAACAAATTGTAGTTTTAACTGCAGAAGAAACAGAAACGATCGCCGTTGGCACTTTTATTTTATGAAAAACGCATTAAGAACTTCAACTATCTGCTACCATCAAAAGTCGATAAACATGTTAACATAATTATCTCTTTTATTAGGTAGGTGCATATGAAATGTCGGATTGCATATAGTGAAACGAAAACGCCACAGTTTTTGCAAAATGAATGTTTAGAAATGAAAATAATTTCCATCGACATCAATACACTTCTGCCAAAGATCCACAAGTTTTTAGAAACAATGAAATTGGAGGGGACTTTTTTAAGGCCATCTTCATTATTGATTTTTTTCTGTAATTAAGTGGTCTAAGTGTTTAAAAATGTGATAATCTGTTAAAGGTAGAGCATGTGAATAAGGTGGGTAACGTAAAATTTCATATTTCAGTTCACAACATTTTTTTGAGCTCACTTTTGACGGATATGATGTTGTACTGTCGTGCAGTAAAGTAGGAAGTAGGAGTAAAAAAAGGAATATTTTCAAATTTACAAGCATTTGTTCAATTTTGTTACAGTATCTGTCAGTAGCAATGCTTGCATCGCCTTGCAAAAAAGGAAGTGCAGCTTTTCATGTATAGATTAGGACATCATTATGGTGCACGGTTGTGTGTCGTGGGGCATTTTGAAGCTACTTATATCCAAAACGAAACTTTTTGAACCAACGTTGTACGATTTTTTTGTTAACAATAGCCTTCCATATGCTCTGTTTATGTTAAGACTTGCAGCAACAGCATTATTACCAAGTTTAAATTCATATCGGATTACTACTCGTATTTCACTAATACTCACGTTGCACAGAAAAGTATATTTTTTATAGAAATTAGGAGTCTTCCAAAACAAATACACTCAATATTGAGCGTATAGACCAAATAACCTGTTTCAATTATAAAATTATTACTTTTACGATTAACTATTTACAAAATAAGGCCAAAATGAAGTGTGTAGACTTAATCCGACATTTGATATACTTCATCCCAATAGTTGACTTATGTACAATGCATAATTGATGCTCGAGACATAGTATTCGCCAATTCATGATTTTCAGTTCAAAAACAAATGATTTCTTTGGTGTATTACTATAATTTAAATGTTTTACCGCCGAGAAACATTTTTACCTGTGTGAACGGTTAGTCTTCTCGGTAATTGCTAGCGCTTCCGGAACTGTACATCCGGTAGGTTTACGAATTTCCAAATACTACTTTGCAGAGTATTTCAAAAGGATCGTACCAATATAATATAGAATCTTTAACACTAGATTTACGAGCGTTAAATCTGTTATACTTAAATATATTAAATTAGTTCTTTGAAAAAAGGGGGATCAAATGGCAAAGAAAGTGAAATGAATCTACAATGAGAAATGTTTAAAAAAAAGCACTAACTCCTCAATTTGCCGGCTTCCGTAGATCTAGTGTTAAAGAATTCATGCTTTGTTCAATCGGCAAATTGTATGTAATCCCTTAACCCTTTGCAGTCCTATGTCGAGCTGCACTCGACATAGCTTTTCACTTCATTTTATTTTCTAACGACTTAATATTGGCTTTCTAAATTCACAATGATTTTGTAATATCACATAAAAATCCGTCAGTTCATATGGTTATTGCTATCATTAAAAAAATGAATAACCAACGACAGAAAATGTTGTGCAATTAATTTCATTTAGCTCGCAACAAACGTGACAAAATAATTCGGACCGCGAAGGGTTAAAGCTTGGACTTACAGTAGCACTGTGCTCGAGTTTCTCATCATCTGTGAAATATTCTACTATTCCTCTTAGTGATACGATATATTAAGTTCGATAATTTGAAATCCAACTAAAACGGTAGGTTTTAAACAAAATGATCGCAGTAATTATAGTCGAAAGATGGAACAAACGATATATCAATAATAATGTTGAGGTCTTTTTTTCCTTCTGAAGGCATCAAAGGATAGATTAAGCGTAGCCTTTGAAAGAAATGTCCGATAGACATTAGTCTTTGCATAAGCAATCGTTTTGTTCACAAATCATGTTCTCCGGTAACGGACAATATCGGGGAAGAAAATTAATGTCCGCCAGCCACGTAATCGATGAGACTTTCTAGCAATCAGAATAGCATGTGCACTCGTTCATTTGTTGGGACCTTAAATAAAGTATTCTCATCAATTCTCTCGTGATATATCGCGCGACTTTATCAAAGCATTTACCGTGATTTATACGATAAAATTCACGATCAATACGCAATGCTATGTTATCCTCCAAAATTTTTGGCATTTCCAAACAAATTTGAAACCGTCGCTACATCCATCGTCATCAAAACAAATTTTAATATCCACATTTTTCTGTTTCGATTACTCCCTACCTAAAGCTTTAAACTTCTCCGGGATGGTAAAAAAAAGGGGTAAGATTTCAAGGTGGCGTGTCTCATTTGTCAGCGAAATTTTTTACCATCTTCATTACGCATCCACAGATATGCGACGTGTAATTTCACATGCGTTTCTTAGCGTGCCTCTTTTCCCAGCATCCCTAATGTTTCAACGTTGCCGACACACAAAGCGACACACAAAGCGCTGATATATATGTATGTACGTACGTACGTTTGAGAAAAAAACAAAGAAGAGAAGAAAAAAAAAAAAAGATGAGGACAAAAATATCGTGCTTTGCTCTCGGCACGATTACAATGGAGGCAGATGGTTTGTGCAAGCGGAATTAAGCGTAAAATAGAAAGAAAAAAACAATGGCGGGGAGTGTCGAGGGGGTACATCGAGAGTTTTATTAAAAAACAACTGTACAACAACCATCGACGTCTTGCAGACACAGGGCGCGCATTCCTGCGAACGTGGACGCTCAAGGTGAATTTGCGGATAATGCGCGCGAATTGCACCAACGAAAACACCGAAAGCGCACGCACAACGATTACTGCAGGTAAATTGTTCCACATGGAAGCCAGCGTGTGCGAGCGAAAAACATGATTGCCCGTTCTCTGGCCTGTCGTTGAAACAACATAGAATAAATTATACTGATATTATTATTGCATACATTAGGGGGTTGTTTTCCTGATGATTCTGGGGCTGCGATGTGACAGATCGTCGTGGCCGCCAAAGTGCCAATCTCGCCAATCCGTATTTTGTCATGTCTTCGAGGAATTGCAACCGTGTTTCTTTTCTTTTTCACTTAACCTCCGGTTATCCCTCAGTTAATCTCCTCTTTGCGTGTTCTTCCAAGATCACCTGCTGCCTGATTCTTCCGCCTTGATTTTCATCGGCAGCATCGTCCCTTTGTAATAATGCTTACGTTGCAAATCGAGGAGCGTCGCTTTCGATTTGGAAATCGAACAATTCATCTTCTCAACGCGTGCCCAATTATCTGCCAGGTTTTCTCGATGCACTTTCGCAGAATATTGCGGAACGACATTATTGGCTATAGCTCTATGATTAATCGTATTTCTTCGATATTACTCGAATCTTGAGCAAAACGTTGATAATCGCCTTACACGCGTACGATGACTCGACAAACAGGAAAATTCATCGTTCAAAGTTCAACGATCATTTGGTGAAACTTTGTCATTTTTTCTCTCGTATTACAGTGAATCAATGATTCATCTTTACCCGAATTCACACACCATAGGCACAGAATCCTCGTCGAGTGGATTATGGTTGTATCTCTCTTTGATTTTTAAAACACTAAGCAAATGTCATTCGCGAGAAAGTGGTCTTTCAAATTCGATGGTAGCATTGATAAATCGTAGTGGATAAATTGGTTTTCGATTGTTTGCTTTCCGACGGTCGATCGGACGGTCGAGCACAAAGAGGATTGAAGTTCGTTGTAGACGAATCGGGGAGCGATCAGAAGAATCGCAGTGATTTCAGTAGTTCACATCAGTCTTACGACCGACGGTTAAGGCCGGCCTATTGAAAGTGCCGAGGAGAGAGTTTTTCGTTATGAAATATCGAGAAAGAACATTTTGCGGTTATTGTAACGTTCAACCTCTCGTTCGCGATTTAACGCCTCGATCGTGCAAGTTGACAACCTTGTTTTTGAGTTTCGAAGATTAGAAAGGACGTAGCAAAAATATCGACTTCTGTTTCTCTTTGTTTTCGTTTTTCTCTCTATGTAGTTTTCTTTCAGTCGAGTTTCAAACGAACAAACGATTCTTAAGATCGAACACTAAGTAATTGCTAGTTAAGCTCTGATTAAACAACAGCACAGCCAATTTCAATTATGAATTAAGACTTCGTGAAAGCATGCACACTATTCGCTTATTCCTTCCTCCTATATCTCCCCTCTTCCCGTTGTTGTTTTTCCCGTCACTTCAAACTTTTCCCGCGAGAATTTCCAACACACTCCAAACCAGACGTGCCGTTCCGTCTTCCTTCTCTGTTTTTCCTTCGTCGACCACTTCACTGGAAAACTTCGGCTCTCCTCTTCCCTCTCTCTCTCTCTTACTTCCTCTGTACACTGAAAATCGGAGATCTAGGTCCCGCCGTCTAGAAGCGAGTGACAGAGCTTCCTTTTTATCGCGGCAACTTTATTGCGAGTACACGACAAAACTTTGATATGTGTGTCCTCCCTTTTTCCCTCTCGCTGAACCCCCTCCCACCCAACTCGCTCACCGAGTGCTTTGCGACGCCGACTAAGCTATATAGGCGTCCTGGTAGTCAAGGCACTGGACATGCGCAATGAAACAACTGTCTTACATACACTCGATCAACCTTCGAGGAATCAAGAATCACCGTTGACAATATCCCCTTTCCGTCCCGGCGCTTCGCAAAGTCTGACCAGCCAGCGACTCGATCTACTTAACGCACAGCAAATGCTGGATTTTGATCTCGGGAAATGATTCTCTTACAATTAGAGTAATATTCTACGTTACTTCACTATACTCCAGAATGTAAATGGACGTTCTTGGTTGCTCGATACACCGGGGGACGAAAGGTTTCCTCTTTGTTTTTTTTTTCACGTGTCCGGTTATCGGTGTTCCGACCTAATACCTCGACTTATACGATACAGTTAAAGCCGCAAGAAAGGAATATATTAAGACTTTCAAATTTTGATTATAAAATCGATGCTGTTTAACGCTGCGAAGGAAAATACAACCTTGGAGTTTGTTCAGTGGTGACGATATCGGCGAATGATTATTCTCGTCCGTTTTTTACGAGTCGAAATCGTAAGAGATCCACTGGCGGCTGATCACAATGACGCTTATTGCTGATCTTCTAAATACAAAAACCTTCGTAGAAAACTTAAGCGGTAAACAGCGAATAAGCTCTACGTTATTATCACCCAGCTCGTAGTATCTCGATCTTTATTGTCCGTGCGATCGTTGCTAAGCTCGTTTTGATAGATCAAATTCAACTATGCCGAATCTAACTCAGAAAAATATCCTCCGGACGATGATTAACTAACGGCGATGCAAAACGACATGGACGAGTGTCTCGCGTTCGGACGAGGTTTTTATCTGAATCACGGATTTACTTTCACTCCGTTCAACCGGCAGAAAGAGTTTAAAATATCGGACGTATTGACTGTGTGCTCTTGACAGAATAGTGCCTCGCTACGCTGACAAAATTCACCGCAAGGAGGACGATTTTTTCCAGCGATTCCCATTGGTCCGTGATAAATACATCGAAGCAATTAGAACTCTGTTATCATTGACGAATATCGAATCGTGGCTGTTGTACAATTTACACGGATACCAGTCATCGTGAATGAAGCTTCTATCCGCGTCTCTTATTCGACACCTTTGCCATTTTACACGTCCTCTGCAATCGTTCCTGATTCCCTCTTATCGACTTTCCCTTCGCATACTTAATTCCCGACAGTGTCGTCTCCGAAAGACGACGCATCTCCGGACGAAGAAACAGGCTCATCGAAGAAATTTATATCACGCGAGGAATGTAACATCAACATCGACAATTTCGTTGGAGCTTCGTTTTCGGCGTCGACGTTCAATCCCTCTCGTAGGTAGGAAGTACTGATATCGGTGACTTGCGTGTCGGTTTGTAGCACACGTGACTCGAAGGTCATATTCCCTTGGATCGATCGGGCGCAGAATAGTTTAGGAGCCTCCACGGTGTTCCCGGAGAACACGATTCGGTTGGTACCGACGATCGGTCACCCTCCTCCGGATCGATGATTCTTCCGGTCTCCGAGACGACCTTCTCCCCTTGCAATTCGACGATACACCGAAAGAACTGGTAAAACGAGTTCGAGCCTTGCCACACCTCTGATCAGCAATTCTGGAGGGTCTTCTTGTCCGTTTCATCTCACACGAGATAGTACGACCGATCGATAGAGAATATCACGATAGGACCACGAGTCATTTGTTGCGTTTCAAAATTCCTTGACGGTTTCACCGAAAGCGGAATCTCCCTTTTGCTCGTTCCTTGCGGCGCTGCTTCTCCTGACGATCACCTACGAACTTATTCTTCTCTCTAAGAATTTCCAATCGACGTGGCCACTGCCTCCTCGATGAACTCGGACCAGATTTCCTCCGTTGCAAGTTACCACTTCCTGCTACCAACAGCTGCACCAGCTTTCCCCTTGTCTGACAGGAACGTGTACAGATAAACGCGCCGAAAACTTGTCACTCTGCTACAGCTCCTTTCGATATCGAATGGACGCGCGACTGCGCAGACTCCATCCCCTTTTATCCCTCAATTTTCCTCGTCTCTCTCGCTCTGATTCTCTTTCTTTCTCTTTCTCTATCTACCTTTCTTTTTCTACCTCTCCCCCTCTCTCTCTCTCACTCTTCCCCCGTGCCACCCTCTTCCTCTCGCCTCTTCTTTCTCGCTCCTGTGCACTTTTTCCGGCGTTTAACGCTTATGCAATTATTCTGGTCGGTAGAAAGGAAGAAAAAAATGGCAGCCACGATGACGATAATAGACAATTCCTCGATGAAAGCTCATGGCCCACGGCTCGAGATGTCACTAACAGACTTTGCCACATAATGCTTGTAATTGTTCTCCGACCGAGCAATCGACGTATCCTCCCTCCTCCTCTATCTTTAATTTTCCAAACCCCTGGTAATAGCACGGACTCGATTCTTGAAAGAAAGCTATCGCCTAAGCTATCCAGCGATGGCGATCGCGCCGCGACGAAGAGGACGAGCACGATCACGCGTTTCACCAGCTACGACAGACCGAAGATCGCACGACTTTTCGGCAGCCTGACATTTTGCACGACGGCCGTCTCCGCCGGTGGTTGCAAAACGCCGATGGTTTAAGAGGTTGCCGCATCGCGGCGCTACTCGCATCGGTCCTTCCGACATTCGCCAAATATTTCGGGGAGGACGCTTCAGATTTCTTCGGAACCCCAAGATCGATCGTCGTGGTTTATCGAACCCATTTAACTGACTGCTTTCGCGAGATAGGATTCTTCGGACATGCACTGTTTTCCGTATTTAAGCCTTGTAGTACATTGTTTTTCAAAATACATTGAGAGACACTCGAAAATGCGAACGTTTTTCACCATTTTATGGCAATAAAGTGATATACAGCCTCCTGGCATGTCTAATTTCATATTAACCCATTCACTGCCAGGAAAACTAAGCAAATATTACCTTTGCTTGTTAAAATTTGAGAAGATGACAGAAAGTTTTTAGAACATTGGTTTCATTAATCAGAAATATAATCTCTACATTTGTAATGATACGAAGAACATTTTTGTTCCAAAATTTCTATACACGCTCGGCCATTCTTGTTAACTTATTAATTCAAACTTATAGTGCAGCTACGAGATATCTTGTAGTTGGCAGTCAATGGGTTAACACTAGAACTACCGGCGTTAAATCTATCATATTTCAATATTTTAAATAAATACTTTGAAAAAGGAGGAATCACGAGCCGGAAAAGATGATCGATTCGACGATTTATGTTTTTTGAGATAAACGTAGAATATTTATTCTATGGCTCTTCTATAAACTTGGAGAATTTTTGGAAAAAGTTGTGTACCAGTCATTTTGACTGGTTTGGTAGTTCTAGTGTTAACCTTCGATCTGCGAAGACAGTCGGAATGACTATTTTTTAATGTTTGACAAAAAAAGAATTTAATTTATAAAGGTGGATTTCCTTGGATTTTCCACGGCTGCCTTGTAAAGTGTAAATGATTAAACTAGTTAATCTTCTTCCTTCCTTCGTTTGTTATTTTTCAATATACTTTGCTGCTATACTAATACAGTGTGTGGTAGTATTAGGGTTCATATCGCAGAACAAAAATATTGCATTATAACAATGAAATTAATTTCAATTATTCGGTATACTTAGTACGAAAGATCAAATCCTTATATGGATTTTTTTATTATTAAATCCGAGCACGGAAAATCAATTCCAACAAATATTTTTGTAATGCGAATGTATTTTTTATCCAGCCCAAATTCGTCATTTAATCTTCCAATTTGAAATTCAATGGTAACAACACCATTGTAAGTTGGTATTAATAGACGTTGATGACGCAAATGCGGTAAGGAGCGAGAAATTGGAGGATTAATTCAATTCGCAAAGAATTAATACCTTCGGTTTATATATTGAAATTGTAGAAGCAAACATGGACATTAACGTTGGCATTTTTGCCAGGATAACAGCTTCTCGCAGCTAATACATGACCTCTGTGCACCTATTCCATCAGAGGTCAAATCATTTTCCAAGATACAGGTATAGAGGTGAAAAATGTAAAAGCAAAATCTGACGAACAGAAAGGTCGATGGAAAGCTTGCAATGCTTTATAGGTCGCGTCATCTGATCTGATATCGTGGATATCGTGCAGACATTTGTCTTCCTAAAATTCCTAAATAAATCAATAAATCAATACGGGGGACACGTTCACCACGACACCGGTACCAGCAGTTTACAGAAAGGAGGCTCAAACTCAAAATTGTTTACCGGTACTTCTTGTCCGGTACCTTCGCAATATACGAGCGATGCATCTGAGCGTGTGCTCGTACGAAAATGTTTGAGTCAGATTTATAAATAAACCACGTTATCAGATACACGATAGTCTATTTTAAGGTATCGACCAATCAGTGTTAAGGTCAGGCGCGCCCACGACTATTCGGGGACTATCAAAATTTACCCACTCTACTTATCTTGAACTTTCCATTCAAATCCACTTTTGACAATGTAAATGAAATGACAGAAGTATTTGGCTCGCGATATAATGGCTCTTACATATGACAAAAATGGTTTATTAAAAGTCTTACCGATCTATCGCTATGCTCTTAGATTTTTTTGCAAGACAATTCAGATACGTTTTGAAAGACATTCGTTGCGATTGAGTAAGCAATCGGGAAGATCCGTTTGCCGTGACTGATTTAAATATTAAAATTAATGATACTCCAAAGAAACCCCGTCAACCCTTTGCGTTTCATTTTCTAGATGCACACTTCCCATCGGTGTTTCCATTGCATAATCAATTTCGTAAGCGGGTATACGTTTCTTTGGATAAAATCTATATATGTATGGCAATAGGATGCAATAACACTCTATGCAACAACATAAATGCTAAATCGTCCCTCTGAGGCTTCCATCGAGTAATAATTTACTATCCGCGTATTTCCCTTTCCCATTCGGCAAAAATAAATATCACGTTCCGTTGGTAAGAATACAAACGAAAGTCGTCGTAATGAAAAAAGTGAAATGCGGAGAGAAGACAGGATGGAACGGAAATCATGCGACAACGATACGCCGTTGAATAGTAAAAAGGACGAGTGCAACAGGATTTGTAAAATAACGAAAAGATAAATAAAAGTACTGCTGGGAAACGAAATGGGAGCAGGAAACGGAAGACAGAGAGTGACGAACAAAGAACGATTTTCGTGGAAATTGGAAACATGCCAGTAGCGCTATCACACGGCGGGTATCACAAGTTCTAGGGGTGAGGGTGACCGAGTAAAGGGTGACATCTAGTCGGAGGGAAAATCAACGGAATATTGACCGTAAAAATGGCGTCAGTACCGAAAATATACGAGAGGAATTCCATTGAAAAATCGGTAATAGCGTGTCGTTCGAATTTAATCGTTTCTCCTGATAGACAGGAAGAAATGGCACGGAAGTAATGCATTTTTTTCTCTTCAAACTATTTCGTGTAATGAGAAAATATATACACCTTTATAATCGTACGAAAGAGACCATCGACCGTCTTTCGAATTGCTAATTACAATTCCGTAAGAAGTATTATTAATTACGCTCCATGCGAAGAATGAAATTACGGTCGGCAAGCTGGCAGAGTATTATTCCTTAATTCGGGCGATTAAGCGATTCACGGACTTCCGAATAAATGAGAGAGCGTCGCGATGAAATAATTGTGAAAATGGACTTACAAGGAAAATGGCCAGGAGGTTTCGAGCTTCTGTGACGGTCGCTTTTCATGTTTCGCGGCATGTCGGTTCTCAATTCCATGGCAACTGTATGAAAAAAAAAGAAGTTTAAATTAACCATCTTCGTTGCGAATAATTTGGAAGGATAATTTTTAAAGTCGCTAATTGAAACGTAGCTTTTTTACGTTATATATATAGATCGCCACGTAACTTTCATCGATGAGAAATTCGAATTTTTATCAGGAATCGCGTGGAACATTTATATAAGCGTACATTTTATTGGACATCGGATAGCGAGAGATAGGGGTGGTTTAGCTTATTTACGGATTCCAGGCAATATTTATTTTGCGGAAGCCTCGTTGTAAAACCAGCCTCGATTATGTGCCGATCGACTAATCGAAATTAAACTTGTTAAATTATCCTTTTCCTCCCTATCATTGCAGACTTTGATTTATACAAAAAGTAATTATTTCAAACCATGATAATCACCTTGACATATTAAAGAAAATACTTTACACGATATTTCGAAATATTAATCCTTAAGAATAACATCTCTTGGCTTCGGTATTATTATAGGTTTCAATGTACGCAAAAATATTATTTTTAATAAGAATAACTGCCTCAGATTTTTCATGAAAATACATCATTGGACGTTTCGAAATTTTCATGCATATGAATTACGATTCCTAGCTTTACTTTTATTGAAAATTTTACTTCATATAATGATAATTCTGAACGCGAAAGACCGTCTTGATTTCTTTAAGGAAATAAGTTATTGGATATTTCGATATTTCAACCACTATGAATTATCACCGCTAGTCCAGCCACCATTATAAACTATAACTAATGTAGAAACAATTTGGAATGAGAAAAAACATTTTGACAACTTAAAAAAAAAATTATTGTATGTTTCGACATTTCAACGCTTATGAATTCCACCTCCTAGCATTGCTATTACTATAAACTTTAATTATAGTAAAAATAATTTTCAATGAGAAAAACTCCTTCAAAGTGCAAAACTACACTGATAGATATTTCCACATTTCAACGCTTAAGAATAACAACCCCTTGCTTCGCTACTACAGGTTTTAATATGTGTAAAATATTATTTCAAATAGGCATAACTAACTCCTCTCTTTTACGGAATTAAATTGTTGGACATAACGAAACTTCAACCCTTACAAATCACAACCCTTAAATTCATAAAAACTCGTTATAAACACACTTCTGAAGATAAATGTTTCTTGATACGCAGAAGACATTTGTGCTAACTTTATGTCTCACCTTGCACATATACGCTAAAGAAATAGTTATCAAACCTCTTTGGTTACGATTTCTCTTACGATTGAATATGCCAAGGTAAGCCTTAACACTAGATTTACGGACGTGGAATCTGTTACATTGCAATATATTAAAGAAGAACTTTGGAAAAAGAGGAATCAAGCGGCAAAGATTGTAATTCGTTAAGTCATTATTGTATTGTAAAATACACGTGAAATATCTACTGTACAGCTTTCCTGTAAATTTGAGAAACGTTTATAAAGTAAATGGGAAATCGTCAATCTAGTGTTAAGTAAGTTGCTGAAATCAAAATTAATCAATGTTCTTTTCTGCATAGTTTGAAATAAAATTGATAAAATGAGAAAAATTTCATGGTATCGTGTCTCAGTGATTTTTCCAGCTTCACAGCTTTACGAAAACTCGAAGTTTCTTTATTCCATTTTCTCCGTAACGAGTGTCACTCGTTATTGTAGGTCAAGGGGTTAAATATAAACAGGAACATAAACATCGTTTATATTCGTCCGGCGTGTTATGTAACTTTATTTATAACAGAAGAGTATCCTATATTAGTTGAAACTTCTCTCGATTTTTCCTTTTGTTAAATAGAGTGGAAGAACTTCATTGATTGGAAAGTTTCACGTCCCCATGGTAAGCAGGTCTACGTGTAAATTGAACGTGGTCGGGAAAGGTGAATCGGAAATGCGTACATATGGCCATGCATTGGATCGGTGAACACCGGGGGGAGCACTGACGCTTAAATAATTCATTAGCCGACGAACAGAGATTTGCATTGTGACAAAGAAGTACTTTAGGATTAGCGAGCACAGAACGCAAATGAATTAAATGTCCGGGGCGCAGAGAGTGAAATAGTGGAAGAAGAGAGAGAGAATGAGGAAGGGTGAAAAAGGAGAAACTTTCAATTGAGTTGTATAAAATATACATAATTATGAGAGTATTAGACGGGATTCGTTAAGTTTATGGGAGGGTGTTTTTTCATCGATGCGACTCTCGTTTAGACCACGTCGACGAGGCTGTTATATCTGTTAACTATTATTCTTTCGTAGCGTGGTAATTGCCCATACGATTTTTTACTTGCACAGGAAAACTGAAATGGATGTTTTATGGGACATCTACGTTGGCTGTGTCGCGAAGCAATGACATAGAAATTTTACGTAACTTCTCATTGGAATTCGGACGGCTCCATGTGTCGAGTGATGCGGAAAGGGGTTGAAATCTTTAGCGAGGAAATGTCTTCGAGTATTACGTAATAAAACGTGACAGATTTTAAAGCATTACTTAAACGATTAAGTAATTAATTCCGTAATGAACTGTTTGTACGTTGTGCTACTTTATGGGAAAGATAGTGCTGGATGTTTTTTTTTTATATATATATGTTATGGTTTTATTATATGCAGTTATTCGGTTTCCATCTACGCATAGTAAGACAAACTTAGCGGAATTTTATCATTTGTGATATTTTGTTTACACTTTATTACAAAAAATTGTTCCGGGATGTTTTAATTACATTTTTTCGTGAATTTAATACTGCGGTGATATACTAATTTGTTGTAAGTCTTCTGCTTAACCCCTTCAGACCCGAATTTTTTTCGTTGAAGAAAAAATTATTTTTATACTAAAATTAACTTTATTCATGTGAATGAAAGCAACAATATACTTTTTACAAAAATATTTATTTATTTATTTATAATTTATAAATGTACATTTTAATGGAGATATGGTCCTTACGCAAAATTTGTAACATTAAGGAGATCCTGAGAAATATTTGTATAAAAAAAAAAACTAAGTGAAACTAAGTTTAAACCTATACGTAATAAAATACAGCACGAAAAGTATTATGTACATTACAATGTGCACAGGGTCCGAAGGGGTTAAGACATAGGAGCGAAAAGAATGATCTGAGGAATCGGTTGTTACAATCGTATCTTCTACATTCGATTGAAAATATATTTCACGTAGATTGATTTATTAGAAACTTATTATTGACCTCATTGTTAGAATTCTATTTTTCACTCTGTATTATAAAAAGCTTTGTAGAAAATTAGTCTGCCAAGTATTATTTACAAGACCGGATGCACATATTGATTTCTAAATTGTTATTCCCCTTGCAAATAGTTTTATGAATGGAAATAATAAAGTTACGGTTAATAAAAGGCACTGCATTAAAATACCGACACGTCGTTAATTTATTATCAGTTATACAAATTCATGAAGGCAACGTCACTGGTATCTGTTCATTTAAAATGTCTGATACAAAACAGAAATTTTCCATCGACGTTCCTCGTTTCTCTTTTATTTCATACCTTTGCCACAAGATGTCGCTTGGAATTAGTACCAAGAACGGAATTAACGGAGCACGATTTTGTCGACAATTAAAGTACACATTATGCAATTTTTTCTATCTACTCAAATCCTACGTTTCTAGATGGTATAATAACTTTCCAATCTAAGCAATTAACTATCAATACAATTCTAACTAAGGGACAAATATATAAGAATACTTTCAACAATTATTCAACAATCATAATACTTCTAAATATTATTTAAAATTTTTCACGCTTGACGACGTTTTTGTTTCTACTAGCATGATAAAAAGGATGTTGTAAAATATGACAATGAAACTGTTTTATTATATTCTGTGAATACAAATCTGCCTAAATTGTTATTTAAAAGTATACAGAAGACTTTGATCCAAAAGCTATCATGGAAATATTCGGTTTAAAATTGTTTGCTTTATTGACAGTGCAAAGATCTGACCGTTAAAAGATTAAATTTATTTATTATTATTTATGGATTAATAAAAAACCCTTTGGGAATTATCAGAAAAGACAAGTACAGACTACTGTTGAAATAATTTAGTGACAAAGTAACGATATTAGAAATTAAATATAGCAAACGTACTTGGAGAAGATCCTGCTATCGCATGGTGATAAAAATTCTGTAAGGCTGCCTATAAAAATAGTAAACTACTTTTTCAACGTTTAAAGAAATGAAAAATTTTGTAACCTATTCATTACTTCCTTCATTTCGCAAATTTTATTAACACTTTCTAATGAACTTAGTTAAGGGGTATAATTACATAACATTTTGGTCAGCTATCATACTGTTTCTTCCAATTAATTTCTTTCTTGCCTCAAATATCCACTTAAATCCCTTATTAATTATCATTTCTTTCGAACAACACAGAAGATGACAAAATATTAATATCTGATATTTGCAAATAATAAATCTGTCAAGGAAGTAAAACATTTCTTTCTCTCCTTACTCATAATCAGTAACTGTTCCATTTGGTCGCCTTTTATACTTTTACTCTAATTTATTTTAAAATTTCGGTACCAAGACATTATATAACTAGAGTTACACCTGTATAATCTAAATTTTCAGTTGTCTGAGAATACGTCAGCATAGAATGTACAACACAACATCATTAAACACTGGAAGCAACAAAATACCAAATAAACGATGTTACTGAAACTTTGTCCTGAACGTTCCTACCATTCACGGTTGAAACTATAACTTATAAAATTAACAAAAATTTACCAGTGAAACACAGATACGCGAGACGTTAAACTACATTCGGAGGCCGTTGTAGCGGGTCGTATAATAATATTACCAAAAACAGAAGGTATTCGGCATAGGAGGTACTAAAAGGTGTCTCCTCGAAACTCTGGCAACGATCGAACGTGTGCTTGGCTAACCATGGAACCCAGTGACGTATTAATCATTTGCAACCAGCAGAGGAGGCGAGGAAGAGAGAGAGTGACACACAGAGAGAGAGAGAGAGAGAGAGAGAGAGAGAACAGAAGAGTCCCAATTCCCGTCAAAAAATTCTATTTCAGCCAATCCCCGGGAGTTATCGATATCGCAATTCGTGTAAAGATAAAAATAGTTTCGGGGGCACGTCATGGTCCATCGACAACCCCCATATGTTTCGGGCCATAGTTAGCAGCCGCGATACGTAATAGACACGCGGTCGATACGAAACGCCGCTCTGACCTACAGGATACAGCAGCGTGTAAGGTATGCCTCGGAACACACCTACGATCCTACCTGAGCACGTGTACGTCCTGCGATCTATACGCGAAGAGCCAAGTGCTTCATTGTCTGGCACGGAGGGCGCTTGACCTTCCGCAATGTATCGAGCACTCCCTGCCTTCCATTTGGTTGATCGTACGCGAAGAAGAGAGGAGGGAAGAAAGAGGGAGAAAGAGAGAAAGAAAGCCCACCTAGGCCATATTAAAAACCTACTTACAATACGGACCACCCTTTATCCAGCCTCGACTCCTCGTCCCTGAATATATTAAGATATCGTCCTTTGTCGTCTAGGATGTCGGTTCGATTCATCTCGATCGTGCGAGTTCTCCCGGAGGATGCGCATACGTGGATGTCTATCTGGGTGGTGGGATGGACAAATGGAAGAGAAAGAGCGAGAAAGAGTGGGAAAGGGTTAGAATGAGAGGTGGTTGGAAGAAGAAAACGTGTGACACACCGGTCGGCGAAGCGTGCCCCACCAATTGCCGGCACACGGCCGCCCCCGCGAGGTCGAGCGCCCTTTCGAAATTTGCCGATGGCCAAAGGAGGCCTCGAGGGCTGCTTGCCTGACCTCGAATCCGAGATTCTTATCTTTTAAACGAAAGCTCAGGAAAGACACCGTTATCGAACGACGCTACTACTCACGGCCATCCGCGGGAAGGTTTGAATAGGCCGTTCGTATCTCGTGCCCCAGAAAGTGATTCACAATGAAAATTCTTAAATATAAATATGCTTCGCCCTTTATCGGGGCACAATTGAATCGCGAGGGCCATTCGACGATGCATAATATAACCGTCTCGCGCTGGCTGGCATCGAGAATCTCACGAGCGATCGCCCTGGAATGATAATGAACGTTGCGGATATCCTTCCTTGCAATTTCGCACTATCTACACTCGCCGATGCGATGGACGTGCTATCGAGGGATTCGAAATCGGGAGAAAGCTGGATAACCGTTTGCGAAAGAATTTCGACGTGTTTTTCAACATAATGATCGCTTATGTGCTCTAGGGTGGTCCTTATTTTTCGACTTTTGAATTATCCCCGGGGCACTTTCTCATTTGATTATATACCTCTAAATATGAAATAAGTTTTTTTTGTTTTTTCTTTTTGTTAAGATTTAGAGGTCGCTACCAGCTGTCAAAATTTTTACAAAAAGCGTTGAAGGACAGCTTAAATGATGGCTTCATTAATGTTTCATTTAGGTGTTTATATCACATTTTACGTGCAAGTGAAACTCGCATAGACAATCGCTTCTTATCCCTTCCTCCCCTCGACCTCTCTTCTGTACCGACGCGTCGAGATTTAGACCGTTCACACAATCAAAAACATAAGCCGTAAGACGTACAATTTAAGACGTACGCGTGCGCACTAACATCATAATAAGTTGAAAATTGGTTCGTGCGCATGCATACGTCTTAAATTGTACGTCTTACGGCTTATGTTTTTGATTGTGTGAACACCCTTAGCCCGCCCCGCACTTCAGTTCTTATTTTGAGTTTTTATTTAAAATTCAAACCTTGGTAGCGACCTCTAAATGTCATTTAAAAAATTTAAAAAAAAATACTGAAATACTTTCTTATGGTATATAATCAAATTACGTGGTGCCCCGCGAAATTAAAGAAAAAAAATTTTTTTCTTAAGAATAAGGACCACCCTAATGTGCTCTGAAATTTCTGACTCTCCACGAGATTGAAGATGAGAATAATTGAAGTAGAGGGAATTCGTACAATCTTTTTGATTAGATAGGGCAGAAATAATTCGGAATTTTACGAATTCAGCCTGCAATGCGGTAAATAAGTTTTTACAGCGTTTCTAATTACGGAAATTGAATCCAAGAGAATTGAAGCATGTTTTTAATTAATAAGGTGATGCTACTTTTAGAATTTTCCGATGTTTGTTCTTGGAAGCTGCTGAACAATTGCGGTCGAATATACGCGGTGCATTTATTAGAATTCTCGTTATTGTGCGGCCGTTCTATTCCAGGAATCGCTGCTTCTGAACAGATTGCCGCGATATGTGGACGAGTGAGTTAGCGCGATAGTTTGGTGAAATTCATTCATATAACTTTGTCGATTAATACACACCATTGGTGTCAACGTGCCGCATGCTACCTGCTCGATGTTACCGTATTATCGTACGAGGTGATCTAGAAGTTTCATTAATTTTTTTGTGCAAATTCTCACGGCATGCCGCGACAGAAAATATGAATTTGCGGTTTGATCAATTTTTATTGATAAATTAAATGTGATAAACTTGGCCATTACTTCATATTATAAATAAGTATAAATGCACGCAATGAGTTAGCAAGAGTAACAAATAAAGGTTACTGTTTAAGGTATTTCCGTTACTTTACGATATTGAAATGACGAATAAAACGTAATGCAGATACGTCGTTATAGAAGCATTTACGATAATTTAACTTTAAAAAAGTCAATTAATTAATTCGTATGTGAAAAAATATTTGTTAACACTAGGTTTACGGAAGCCGTCAAATTGATGGGTTCATACTTTTTTTATAAGCATTTCTCAGATATATAGGAAAACAGTACAGTAGATATTTCACGTGTATTTTACAATACAAAAATTGCTTAACGAATTATCAGCTTTGCAGATTGATCCCTCTTTTTCCAAAGTCTTTATTTAATATATTACAGTGTGACCGATTTCAGTCCCGTAAATCTAGTGTTAAATTTATGCTAAACAACAGCATGAAAGTATTACAGTATTCGTTAAATTGCTAAATTATTACAAATTTTTAAGTATCAGCTGAAAACCAATCTTTTGACTTTGTGCTTAAAACTTTGCTTACGTTATAAATTCGCAATTTTTTTCCAGAGCCGTCCATTTCCGACAAAATTTCAACTGTACGCGATAATACTAGATGTCTTGACTTTCAACGCCAGATTTACGGGCGTGAAATCTGTTATACTGCAATACAATTGATGGAATGCAGTAAATATACTACTTCTATCTTATAAAACCTAAATTACTTAAAATTATTTAATTGATGATCTTCTTCACCACTTGATTTCTCTTTGTCCAAAGTTCTCATTTACTACATTTAACACTAGATTTACGGGCGTGAAATCTGTTAAATTGCAATATATTAAATAAAGACTTTGGAAAAAGAGGGATGAAGCCGCAAAGATGGTAATTCGATAAGTCATTATTGTAGTATAAAATAAACGTGAAATATCTACTGTACAGCATCTCTGTAAATTTGTGAAACGTTTATAAAACAAGTAGGAACCCGTCAGTTTGACGGCTTCCGTACACCTAGTGTTAAACGAAAGAAACACGACATAAAGTGGGAGTATGAACTTGCTTTGGATTAATGTCCTACATTAATTGTTCGCCACGATTGTATGGAATTGTTCGGTAAGATTTGTCCATTGTTTTAAATATGAAGGTTAGTGACTTCGAAGGGAGCTATTCGCCATCAACATAGCGAAAAATTCATGGCGAGAGAACGAATGATGTGTTAATGAGTAATCGTTATAGTGAGGGACCAGAAACAAGGCACATGGGGCGGAAGGGGAGATTCCTCTCGCACCTCCTATCCCCACCACATCGGTCCTGGAAACCTGAGATTGACGAATAGCAGCCGAAAATGAAACTCTCCTTTCGTCGTTCCCATGACGACGCAACGAATGTGCAAGTCTCTCGTCCAATAGCGCGGCCAGAGCATATTAACGCTCAAGTGCCTTGTTTCTGGTGCCTCACTATATATAAGCCGTTCATTTTGAAAGTGGCATAAGTAACTTTACCGTAATGAGAAATGGTGATTTTTAATGGCTGTACAAAATTATTTATACTGAGAAAAATCTAAATATCCAAGATAACAAGTCAAAGTAAGTCTTCTCGAAAACTGGCATCCATATATATTCTCAAAACACGTTAAAAAGAAAACCCTAAACATCTCAATTTAAAAAAAGTGACTTACGACACATTTAAAATAAACGCCGTGTAAGCAGGGTAGATTACGAAACGTGACGATTCTAAATAATTCACAAAATATATAGTGTATGAAAAAATGTTTCGGACAAAAGTTGCACGCTTACGAAAGGGGTATTCAATAGTAATATGGGGTTTGTACTATTTTTCTGTTTTATTGAGATATGCAGGCCACCTTCATTTTTCTTAAATGGAACGCCTATGTTTTCTTTCTAAATTCTGATAAAACTTCGAATACAACACAAAAACTAATTATAGTATGTAGGGTCTAAAATGAGTAATTACTGAGGTATTCACAAAATAATTATTGTGTATTACAAGGCATGCTCATTCAACGGGACTGTTATAATTTGGAGGACAACTTTGTTTACGTCGACAAATAACGTTAACACGTTGAATGCCACCGATATTTCGCCAGTTTCATCATTTATACAAAAGTGAAACTTTTTCTATTAAAATCACATCTTTTCAAAGCAGACACCTTGAAGACACAAGTAGTTATACAGTCACCAGGGCTTTACCCTTTTAATGCCAATAGTTAAATATTGAATGCATTAGAAAATTTGTAAATATTCCATGTTAAAAGTCATACGAGAAATCATTGAATTTAATAATGCCGGTCACCGGTGACCCCCATGGCATTCGACGTGTTAAACATGATCCTAGACATTGGACATCGTCGATATGAAATATCAACTAAAACAATATATACTCCGTATTACTATTGACTGTCCCTTTCGTAAGCGTGCAACTATTGTCCGAAGCATTTTTTCACACAGTACATATTTTATGAGATATTTAGAATCATCATGTTGCTCAACACTATTCCTACCACGACCGGTCAAATGACCGTTTTTAAAATTTCGATTAGAATTTCCTATATACAACGTAATTGAATCGCCTTTAAACGTCACGACTTTTCCTCAAATATACGTATAATACATTCACATTATAATACATTTTTCAATATTCACTTCTTTTTTTACTGTTCATTTTCTGGGAAAAAATTATCATTTGACAAATTCACCGGTTGCGGTAGGAAAAGGTATACGTGAAGTGTCGGTAGGAATAGTGTAAACTCACCCCACACACCCCAGAATTGCAGAATTTGTGATCTTTCGGCAATTCTTTGCAATATTCGCAAACTCGTTTTCGAGTTTCATACATTTTGGAATTTGTGTTATTTGTAACTATTAAATAAATCTACCTGTTTCTTGTTTATCTTTTACTACAATCCAAAAATGAAAAATAAAATATTTAAAAAAAAGTTAAAAACAGACGCACACACTTTCATCTCGCGTGTGCTCTTATGCAACAACGGTCCACGTATTGCCCGTTGGAGATTGCAGTCAGTATGGTGGTGCAATCATGGTTCACTTGGCAATAAGTTCACTCGATATGCCTGTCGCACATGATGCATCGCGGGTGCATGACGTACAACACCCCTGCGTCTCGGCGTGTATACGCGACAACGATCTAATTAGTGCACGCACCTTCTTATCGCGGATAAATCGATGAAAAACAAAGTGAGCAATCAAATCAAAAGCCTCGAGTGGCTAATCACCAAGAGGACCCTTCGTTGCGGGAGTCGGTAAAATGACGGAGTGCCATTCAAATCAATGAGCTCGCACCTCGTATCTACGTCAATTTCTATCGGCAACTGTTCCATTAAACTTCCGTTAAACGCGGGGTCTGCAGTTCACTCTGTTTCGACGACTGAGACCCGTTGGACTCATTCTCGGCTTACTGTAAACCTGAAGCTTTGACAAATCTAACGAAGTGTACTATGCAGAGATAGTAAGTTGTTGAGTTCCTACTATCTGAACGACACAGCGCAAGAAGACTGGGCCTGTCGCTCCACCTTATCCCCTCCAGTTCGGAAACAATACATACAGCCCAAATATCCGAAATAGGTCCTCCGGCCTCTGGTTTGTTCTGAGTCGCCTGACGGATAGAGACATCCCTCTTTCTGACGTCATTTTCGATTCTAACGCATGACTGGCTTAACCTTTTGAGCTCTAAGGACACATATATACGTCTGGCGAAAGCCATCGGCGTGGACTAAGGACGGATATTTGCGTCTGTCGATTTTTTCGATCATCTACGTAGAAGTATTGCAGTTACTTTTGTGTAAAATTAATACAGATGCATTACTTAGTAACGATTATTGTGTCGCATAGGCAACGCATAAATTGTAGCAGTTAGTTAAGGAGAGTCACGCGATATGAATGCAAAAAATGCGATGTTGGTTTATGCATCAATCGATGTTTCGAAGTTTTTCACAGCCAATTAAATTATTAATTTCTGTTATATTTTTTATATTTATTTCTTCAGTTTATTGGAAATTTTAATGTTTATAATAAACAATTACACAAAAATAACGCTCTTTAATTGTTTAATCTCGTGCAAAAGTATTACTATAACTTATTACTATTTATTTGGGCCTTGAATAGTTAATCAAGAGAGTGCAGTCTAACGAAAAAGTATTCCGTCCACAGCGATCGTCAGCGCTAGCCGCACGCCGTCCGTACGGACCGCATAGGCTGCCAGTCGTTAGACCTCTAAGGGTTAAAGAGCCGCACATTCGTTGCGTCGTCATGGGAACAACAAAAGAAGTGTTTTGTTTTCGGTTGTCATTAAAGTGAGTGACCAGAAACAACGCACTTGGGACGGAAGGGGAGATTGCTCTCGCACCGCCTATCCCCGCCATGTCGGTCTTGAAAACCTGAGATCAACGAATGACAATCGAAAATAAAACACTCCTTTCGTCGTTCACATGACGACGCAACGAATGCGCGAATCTCTGTTGCCAATAGCGCGTCAAAATCGAAAAAGCGCGAGGGAGAGGGATGTCCCTATCCGTCGGGCGAATCAGAGCAAATTACCCTTCAAGTGCCTTGTTTCTGGTCCCTCAGTATAACAATATTTGAAATTTATCGAATCTGCTTGGAATAGGAATAAATTGATAAGTTATAGCAAATATTAAGATCGCCATTTCTGAAAATATTCGTCGCAAAGACTGCAGACCTTTGACGTTCAATTGTTTGTATTTAAAAGGAAGAAAAACTTCTTGATTCCGTAAAACGCTGCACACTGTTTGAAAAAAATTATATCACCGTTTTACACCATTGGGGTATTGAGCCTCAGAATATTGCAATTTTACTGACTTTCGGCTTTGGAATGCTTAATAATAGTTTAAAGGCTAACCCTCTACACTGGTGGCCCTAGAACGGTTAACAAAGTGTTCTTCCCAAGCTTTGTCGTTTCGTTATAACGGTGAATACAATGTTACTTCAAAGTCTAATCACCTATCTTTGAAACGCCCTATATATCTGACACATATACGGCTCCCTGTAAGGCAATCCCATAAATATGAAAGATGTTCATGAAATTATTAAAAAAAAAGTGTAATTATAAATTGATTTCAACAATTTGTGCAACTCTCTAACAACGAAGTGATAAAGTAAAATTATTTGGCGACATACACGAATTATTGCTGGCCATTTCTGAACGAGTCTGCATAATAAAATTCTACATCTATAACAGACGTTGGTGAAAACGAAAACAAAAATACTCATTATAGATAGTTTCAAAGGATCTCTAGATCACGTGTAGAATGAAACTGAAAATGAATATAAAACGCGTTGTGCACTAGTCCATCAACCCACGACGATTTCTTAATTACACAGCTACCGGTCTTATTTCTGAATTAACTTCTGCAATCCTACGAGTATCATAGATATCGTTAAATATGATGTAGAATTAACATAATGTAAGTGAAAATGAATTGTCGACCACGGATATAAAGATGAAAAATATGACCCCCCGTACGATGGTATGTTAAACGTACGTAAAACGATTTGCATTTCTAAGGTATCTTCAATTCAATTATCGCCTACCGCTTGACAAATGAGAGAGAAATATTCAAATAAATATATCTTTGTATAAAGATCTTGAATAGTATCAATCCATTTCTCCTCGCATACTGGTTTCTCACACTCTCCGTTCCTCGAATGAGTTATAATCTCGTCCGCGAACAATACCTTAAGAACAGACATCAAAAAGAATAAATAATACCACTAAACTGAACGAGCAATAAGTGCAACTGGTGTACTCTGAATGAAACGCATTCAACGACGAGAACAATTACGCAATATCGACAGTACAACGCGACCGTAAACCTGTCGGACACTTTTTCTCGCTCGTACGTACCACGGCTTTTGAAGTATTCTACAAAGGTAGTTACCACGAGGCCTAAAAGGAATAAAAGCATACTATTGCACCGCTAACGAGTTCCAGAAGATGGGGATGTTATGCGCGCTAAGAAAAGCGAAGAAGAAACTTATCTCATCTCGTTTTGCTTCCATTCATTGCGATGTTATCTTCTCAAGAGGAATAATTTCATGATTCTTTCGAGGGTAAATGCGCATGTGACGAGCGTGTTTTCACTGCCGTGCTGTATGCCTTAAAAATTAGTTCTTGCACCAAAATCGTGCGCACGCAGAAACACTTGCCATTCGTTTGATCATACGTACACGTATGTTTGTGCGCACAAGTATGATGTCTATGTATATATATAATAGGTATATACATATACATATATCCATAAATCGTTGTCAGAGACTGCGGTAGATGACGAGCGAGAAGGAGGGAGGGAAAATAGAGAAGCAGAAAAGAAAAAGAGAGAAAGAGAGCTGGAAGGTAGACTCGAGAGTCGAGAGCTTTTATACGCGGCTCGAAAAGACCATCCCGCCTATCCGCGCACGGCCGGTCGAGCACACCGCGAGCAATTTAAAGGCGAAAGGCGCGAAAGACTCTTTTAGTACCGCCGCTTCATGCCCGCAATTTCCATTGTCGCGACGCCACTCACTGCCACCACTGTCAACAGCGAGTTTAAGCGTTAAAGGTGCCTCCACAACCCGCGAATTCTTGGCACGATGAGCGCACCTCGACCTCGTCAAATCCAAGGAAGAAGACATGTATTTTTTTAGGACTTTATCCCTCCTCGTCGTCCATCCTCTCGAGGAGTCGATCGACGCTCGCTTTGCGGAACAGGGGAAGAATAACATTGCTCGAAAGTTCCGTACCTTTATCCGTCTCGTATCGTTGTAATCCTATAAAAGCAGCCCCGATGTGTTTACGTAATGATAGCTTCCATCGCCGAGGGAAAGATATTATCGTCCAATTATTATTTCTCCTTCGTGTTATTTTACATTCGCGAAACGCTTTGGAAAAGTACTGGATCAACTATCTAACCCCGTTCGGCATGATCTTTTTTTCGTGACAAAAAAAGTATTTATTAAATAAACCAGGTAATTTTAATTTCTTTTTGAAAAAAATTGATAATTACGATGTGCCCCGTATATGGCACATACATATTTTTTGCTAAATGCAGAGGATAATTGACAAAGTACTTAGGTACATTTACTGTACTAAACACTATTCGGATGATATCTACACATTATATGCATTTTTTAATGTGCAATAATTCCAGAAATTGTAAGTGAAAACTACTTCTCAAAGCAACAGTGTTTCAATCACCTGAGTTGTCTGATGGCATCACACAAGTTTGAATTTTTTCACTTTTAGGAAACGACCTTAGATATCCCATCTCATCAATAAATTTGAATGAGTGTCAGATATGAACATTCATGCCAGAAAATTCGGGTTACTGTTTAATTTAAGTGAGTTTTATAAAAGAAAATATTAATTGTGCCACATATGACCCACTAAGCGGTAATGGGTTAGTATTCCAGGTAAATATTTGTAAGTGGGAATAATAAATTTCTTTTGCGCCATGTCTCGGGTGACAAAAATCTAATGTTAGTATCTGTTTCTTTCTACCTAAGTCTTGAGGTGTATCCTGAATTTATAGGACGTTACATCGATCGTTTGCCAAATCGTTAATACTCCTTGTCGGTATAAATGACTGCCGCTCTGTTAACGTAAGAAAAGATCGTGAGTAAACGAACTGCTCGGATAAATTATCGAAGAGTGTCAAAGGTTAATGGATGATCAATCGATACACGATCTACGTTATGCAGTTCCGCATAAAGGCGACCATATAACGCTCAACTTACAGGATGATCGGAAAACATCTGCCGCATTGTACTGAACTTTTTTGAATTTATGAAAAGAGCAGTTAGCTGTGTTTATTTATTGCACGAATAGTAATTATGCAAGTGGACATTTTGTCAGAAATAACTACCGTCGTTTTAATTCAAAACAAAAATCACGGAAAGAAAGACTTTGTTCGAGTGAAATGTTTATTTTTAGAATATCTTTTAGGGATGTACAATGAAATTTGGAAACATGGATGTTAGCAGCCTACGTTAAAATGAATGGTAGAAGAAGAGAGAAAATTGAATTTAAAATCTGCAGGTGCTGTTTTCGCAGCAACAAATGGGTGTACAAAAGAGTACTCAGAGTAGTAATTTCCGAAGTTCAAATAGAGTAAGGATCAAAATAAATACTCAGTGAATATATGTACTTCATACAAATTTTTCAAATGTTGAACACATGCTCGAAATTTTAGAAAATGATCTCCAGAAAGGTACGCTATTATCCACAATATAGAATACACTGAAAATTTTTTTAGTGGTTAGCAATAATATAATTTACTGCACAAAGGTCCAGCAGTTTCTGTTCAACGAGATCAAGTAATTTTCACGAGCTTGGAAACTGGGAAAGCCAAACTCACTTACAAATATATTAAAAGTGATCCACAAAATGTCATCGATTCACTTGTATCTTTTTATTGAAATTTATATATCAATTTTGTGCACCTTTATGTTGGACCATACTCAATTTAGTTGCTCGTTATAGTTAATTTTCTACTGATTTCACTTCAACCGTGAAGTTTGACAATGATTTTCTATCTTCTATTGCTATTATTTTTATCATTGAATACATTTGCTGTTGTTATTATCATCGAATAAAAATTAATAATCAATGGTATAGAACTTTACGGAATGCATTTTTTCTTAGTTGGCGAAAAATTAGAATGATAATACCAAATTCTATGGGTTACTCTGCAGGAATGTCTCACACAACAGAACGAAATTAAATCTCTCAACAGAGATTCATTTGGTCCTCTGCAATGAGAAACTATTCAAAAATCTACTCTGTTTTATCGAAGAAAAAGAAATACAAAATTGTTGTTTTAAACAACTACGTAGAAAAATAATTGCTTTCCAAATTACTGTTTAATGTTCCGATAAATAATTATTTTTGCTAAATATCAACAACGTATTGAACTGAATTTGTGAAAATACCTTTGACCTAGTTAGAAATAAATGTAGATTTATAGCTGGCTTATAAATATGAAGCAGAGTTTTGTACGTACGATAAATCGTACCATTGTTAATTGAGTATTTCCTTATAATCTATAATTCTGTATTACTATACAACGAATACATGTATTCTGTTGTATTACGTACATTATATATTTGAACCAATAATCATATACATCTATGATTAATGCAACTATAAATAAATAGATGAAAAAATGTGTATATTCCCCAGAAATAATATAGCGCCGCATAAAAATGATTGTCTACACTTTGTACAAATTGCTTCGTGATGCGTTAAATTAAAATGAAATTGCAACAGAGAACTAATTAAAAGTGGCACTGTATATACCACTGTATGATATAGTGTCGGATATCGAAAGAAAAGAAACAAAGTCAAACGGTTTCGGAGGGAAAAGTTTGAAGAGGTTCCACGAAGCTTTCGAATGCAACGTCTTCCCTCCTCTCGATTGCAATTGTGAACCGCGCATAATCCGCGAACACTTGGAGCGGACGTCTGCCTATGCGTCGTGCTTAATCTCAATAGCTTTGTCCAATTTTTCCAGAAGTGTTTTCCTCTTAAACGCTCTCTCGCTCTCTCCGTCATTGCAATAAGAAGAATAAGAATAATACGACGAGCACACCTCTAAATTACCACTTAATGAAACCCATACGCGCAAGCTACTCGATCTTCCTCGAATCAAATCGCGTACTATCGATTCTCCGGTGCTTTATATTGGCCGTACGTCTTCGCCGATTCTCGAGAACCCTGACAAACTTCGCCAGCTAATGAAATTCCAACGATTAAACGTGTCGTCGAATTCAATCACACGTACTCGTGTCTCCATTCGGCGAAACTCGAATCGCAACTTCGCAAAAGGAAATGCATTTTCTGCTGCGAATTGAAACGTAAGTTCAAATGCAAGTTACATAGAGCCTCTTGCAGATGTTCGTAACATTGTAGTATTTTTGGAATCCATGGAGGCGTACCAGGCAAAGTGGGAATATAATGAGGTTTTAGAATTTCTGACTTTCTCAGTTGATTCTATTGCTTGTACAATTGAAATTTCTTTTAGTTTATTACTCTCTTAACGCATCCCTTCGTCGTGTGGGCGATCAGATTGATAAATGTACGGGTGATTATGAACATATTGTAATTGTAAGTCAACGATCTTTGAAGTTGAATTTTCCACTTATTTGATATTCCATCAAATTTCATTACAATGTAATGGAGGTACTTTTTAGAAAAGATTAAAACTTGCACAGTTTCACGTAGTTGATAGTTGTCTCATTATGCAAAGCTCAACGCACAGTCCAAAACAAAAGTCCATATACAGTAAAAGTTGGATAAATGCGACATAGTTCGGGGCTCAAGCGCTTCTCTTATGAAGTAGCGATGTCGAATCCTTGTTTACATTACGGCTCCAGCCAAGCGAACAAAGATAAGGACAGACGGTAGAAGAGCGAAAGAGGTCCAAGCTACAGTGGGATCGGCCCGAACGTATTGGTGAGGCAATGCTAATTGAAGGATCGGCCATTTTCATTTTCGATTTTTTTTCGAAACCTTTGCTAACGTATTTGTGAGATTTTTCTGATTAAAATGATACCAAACACGATATCTTTGAATTATGTTAAATAGTAAGTAAGTATATATTAAATAGTAAGTAAATATATTAAATATTAAGTAAATATAATTCAAACTATGGCGTGTTTGGTATCATTTTAATCAGAAAAATCTCACAAATACATTAACAAAGGTTTCAAAAAAAGAAAGATCAAAAATGAAGAAGTTTTATTCCTGAATTAGATGAGTCAGGTTCTTGTTCCGAGTTGCATCATATTACACTTCTCCCTCGTCGAACGTCGAGGTTCGCGAAAGGGGATCCCGCTATGTGGAGGGGATAGTCGTGTTGCATTTATGCAGCCGAACTTTTGTCGCAATTATCCAGCTTTTACTGAATCTCGAAACGAAGAATAAATGACTTATTGTTAGATCGCTGGCATAATTACCAACAGAAATATATTAAAAATAAGCGACAGCGTTTTGTCACTGATGCGAGAAGGTAGACTTTAAATATGATGAAATCTGTGAAGATCCATTTGGAAGTGTACATTGACTGACATTGATTTCAAGCGATCAGATATTTGCGTAATCTATGATCTTATAGAGGAAAATATTTGCCACTTTGATTTAATGGGCAAGAACCTCGAAGAACGTGAAATCTTTGCATTATCTACACAGAAAACAGGATGAGAACTTTCTTACCCTTGAAACCAACGTTATCGGTTGTTTGGCCAAACGAAAGATTTAATCATTTACGACCCGATCTCGACGTGTCAAACTTTATTTCTCTCAGAAATGTACTTTTGATTATTTTTGTTAATTACATATACAATTTCGAATGATTTATCCATTTTCTGTGTATTGTAATGCTCATATATTGCGTACAGATTATGTAAATGTGATTTTATCCTACAGACAATTGATTACTTAAAAACTGAACAGCAAAAGACTAATAATCATCTTGCAATCATAGACCAAATTAGAGTAGAAAAACGGTTCCCTCCTTCTTATTACTCCAAAAATATTAAAACGGTAACAAGGTTCTCCGCGAATATACCACTGTGAACATTGATTAGTAGCGATTCAATATTTTCGCAATTGACAATTTGAAGCAGGAAGGTATCGCTAAGTTTCATGTACCATTTTCATATATTACTAAAACATTTTGATACATCGCTTCTCATATAAAAAGTGCTAATAACCGCCGAAACGTAACACACGCTGTTACAGAAATCCATACCCACAACTTCCCATAAAACTCAATAATATCAGATCTATTCTCGCTTTCGTTTCACAAATAATTTCTTCTTTACTTCTAATTTGATCCTTTAATTATGTATTAACGCCAAAAGAATTGCAAAATTCTTGTTAAACATAAACCGACGACTAAAATTCAAAGCCTACCGTAAAAAAGATAGGAATTCTCGACTGCATATACATAAAACAAGCACGATAAAAATTGTTAAGGGTCAACGGTGACCAACACTGCCGGACAGAATGAAATTTCTTCTGACTTTCAAATGGTAATATTCACGAAGTTGCTAATATGTTAAATATTGAAATATCCCTGTTAACCCATTGACTGCCAACTACGAGATATCTCGTAGCTGCACTGTAAGTTTGAATTAATAAGTTAACAATCATGGCCGAGCGTGTATAGAAATTTTGGAACAAAAATGTTCTTCGTATCATTACAAATGTAGAGATTATATTTCTGATTAATGAAACCAATGTTCTAAAAACTTTCTGTCATCTTCTCAAATTTTAACAAGCAAAGGTAATATTTGCTTAGTTTTCCTGGCAGTGAATGGGTTAAAGAAGTAAAGTGCTGCTGATTATTTAGCTATTTGTACTTTTAACTTTTATACTCTACAAAGATGTAATTTTAATAGAAAATGTTTCGCTACAATAAGAATGATGAAGCTAGCGAAATACGAATGGCATTCAACGGGCTAAGCAACACTGAACGCCGTAAAGGTAACATCTCTCTCGTACACTACGTAAACGACTGAAAAAACGCTACGGATATCTGTCTGGGAGTGTACTCGCAGATCGGGATACTTTATTCTCACGTTTCGTGTGTTTCTCGGCACAAAGGGGTTAATCATCATCATCAGAGCGCGATAGAAGAAAGAGCAGCGTCGAGCTGGCCTTGCCTTCATCCTCCAGAAGAAGCGCAAGGCACAGGAATTGCTTCGGGCTGTCGCGAGTCTCTCTCCCTCTCTCTTCGTGTAGAATAAAAAGGAACGTTCACCGACAAGTCGTATTCGCTATATACACGCTTCCGCATAAACGAAGGCTCAACGGGTGCTTTAGACTGTACTGAAACTGCAAAACGAACGAACCTATTGTTTCGTTCTATGCCCGACTGTTTGACGCCTCTTTTTTTTCGGATGCCATCAATGCCGATGCTGTCGGTGCGATCATTCCGGTTCTCGCTTACACTCTGCGCGACTTTTCGACTACGTACCGATCACTGATACGTAGATAGTTTTAAATCGAATTTAACATATACGGAGGTAAAATTTTATTAGAGAATTAGCCGAGGAGTAAAGTGAATTTTGAAGTTCGCGCGAGGGTCTATTGTGCTCTGCGAGTCAATTGCTTTCGCTCTTAGCGTTCGTTCTATTTCTGTAACCACTGCGGATGATTAATTAATAATGAGGTGTATTTAAACGTACTAAATAAATGCAATGAATAGAAAGAGAATTCGATTTAATAATCGATATTTTGTAAGAGAAACGTAGATAATATCAGGTTGGTGCATATGAAATGTCAGATTGTATACGACGTAATTAAAATACCAGAGATTTTGCGAAATGTATGCTTATAAATGAAAATAATTTCCATCGACATCAATACACTTCTACGAAAGATTCACAAGGGCTTTTATACGATTTTTAATAAAATCTGCGTTTTTAGAAAAAATAAAATTGGGGGCGACTGTTTTAAGGTCACCTTCAGTATTGTTTATATTGTTTATAAATGAAAATAATTTCCGTCCACATCAATACACTTCTACCAAAGATTCACAAGGGCTTTTATACGATTTTTAATAAAATCTGTGTTTTTAGAAAGAATAAAATTGGGGGCGACTGTTTTAAGGTCACCTTCAGTATTGAATTTTCTTTCTGTAATGAAGCGGTCTAAGTGTTTATAAATGTGATAATCCGTTAAAGGAAGATCAGGTGAATAAGGTGGGTACCGAAAATTTCATATTATAATTCACGAAATTTTGTTTTGCTCACTTTTCACGGATATGGTCTTGCATTGTCGTGCAATAAAGTAGGCCCCCGCCGATTAGTTGAAACCGAACGCGGTATTTTCAATTCTACGAGCATTTTTACAATTTTTTTACAGTATCTGTCAATAGTAATGCTTTCAACGCCTTGGAAAAAAGGAAGTTCAGCTTTCCATGTATAGATAGGACATCATTATGGCATACGGTTGTGGGTCTACCACAAGGCGCATTTTGACTTATATCCAGAACTTATATATTCCAACTAGCGTCACTTTAACACAAACATACAGAAAGTACACAAAGGTGATCGTCTTTTTAACGCTTTCGTTCCTAACGCGGACTTTAACACTAACCGTGCTAAGAGCAGCTGAATGATCGGTTCAGAAGGATATAAAAGTATGTAATTTTTTTTATTATTAATGAAAGGCTGTTTTCTGCGCCGTTTTCTGTATTACTTTAACAATCTTCGACATTTCTTTCAGGAAGGTATTAACGTTATTTCGTAACTGATTGAAAGATCTGTTACGGTGAAAATAGGTATCTGTTCATGAATGAATTACATCAATTAATGAAATTAAAAGTCGTGTGGGAGTAACAATTCGGATGATTATATTAGTATCTATGTCTAATAATCGGAATCAATTATTTTTATTCATAAAGTGTCGGTACGTTTAATGTTAATCAACGCCGGAATGAGAGACCCTGAATCTAAGGGCCGACTATAGTTGGCATCAGCGTAACGAGCTGTCGATCCTAGTGGTAACTTTAGTCGGCTGCCGACACCCTGTTACATTGTCGCAGTAATTGTTTCAGTACTGTGTTTCATACGTATTTACCCCCTGGAATACAATATCGAAACATACTAATGGCACAACAAATAGAACACGAAAACTTGAGATTAAAATAACAATTGCCAAGGTGAACATTTCAGTACCAGTCGACATCAAACTTATTTTTTGATAATTTATGTTTTATTATAAATAAATGTATTAAGTTTATATATTTTAATTTAAACGATTAGTATAATAAAATATATTAAAAATAAATATAAACCGATCAAATTTATGTTAAGATGCACAATCCAGTTTATGTCGTATCTTCAAAAACCTTTGCAATCTATCCTGCAAGGACATTCGGCAAATTGTTGTATCGGACATTGGGATATTTAAATATGCAGATGTACCAACATGATACATCTATACATGTATTTCACAAACTACTTCAGCTATTATGACCGAAGGACTTTTGGATACTTTCTACACGACCTATTAGATATATTACATATATTTATTAGATTTTTTTCTTTACTATTAGATTTATTAGATGTATTATATTTATTATTAGATATATATTACATATAATCTTGCTTTGTATTTGTCACTCAACCCTTTCGATACGACAAGTGACTATATTAACCGCCTGATACTGGCTGGGTACTAACGGTGACCATAGTCACCCGTCAAAATTTCACACGAAGAATTAATTATTAGATTATATTTTGTAATTGGATATGTTTTAAATACCATAAGTTTCAATTTTTCATGTATTATATGCATTGCAACTTCAACAAAGAATTAATTATTTATATTACGCCACTAGTCATTAAAAGATATTGGTCCGCGCCAGAATTGCTCCGTACCGTAGCGAAAGGGTTGAGCGTATTATTTCTTCAGTTACTAGTATAATTTTTAAGTTTTTGAAAAGAAATTCGTCATTTTGCACGTATCAAGATGCGTTCACCATAATTCTAAGTACTTTGAGTAGTAGTACCGTCTTTGCAAAATTGCAGACACAACACGGTAGAAACCATTTAGTAAATTTTTATGTCAAGAGTTTAGTTAATTTACTTAACAATGCCATAAATAATCAGAAAATAAGTTATTAGGTAAAGAGTTCGAGTAGCAATTCTCATGTTTTTTTTTCATATTGTTTCGATTTTTTTGAACATTCGAACGAATGGTTTGTAATACCCGCGGCTTACTGTATTTACAAAAATCGACATTCGTGACGGTTTTACGCGTTCAGGCAAAGCATATTCACGATTACTTGCACCAAAAGAGTTAATAGGAAACATACACACTTTAATCCGTTACACCGATGACTTTAGAAAAATCTACATTGGTCGTTAAATGATGAAAGTATTACACGAAAAACGATCTTTCTGAACGTGAACTTTTTTTTGTCACTGTGATCATCAGTTTGGGAACTGTAGAAAAATTCAGTGGAAAAAAAGCATAGAAAAATGTTTGTCAAGCGAGAGGCCACATAGAAAACTATTTACACCGTGAAACTTACCTTCTCACTATGAAATCGTACGTGAAAGAATATTGTTAAATACCCAATAGTACAATGATTACAGTGTACAGCATATAGTGAAGTATAATTTCCGCTGCGCATGCAATGCCAGAAAGAGAGAGAGAGAGAGAAATAGAGAGGACGAAAGAGAAAGAATTAGTATGAGGTGCTTCCTACAAGATGGATTACTAATTGTTTAATGCACTATGATACGGTGAAGTTCATAGAAAAAATAGTGAACACGATAAATTGATGTAAACCATAAATACGAGAACGTAATTCCAAAAGAAAGACGATGCATGCGAGATCAGAATGTCGCATAGCTCGTCAATATTTCTAAGTGGAAAAGAATAAAAAGTGAAATATAAACGAGTAAATGAGAATGACGAATTAACATGTAGAAATAATTTAGCTAAAATATCTTACAAGAATTAGTAAAAGAGTAATAACTGTAGTATTATAGAACAATAAGAAAACTTCAAGCATAAAGAATAAATGTGAAGGGAAAAAATAAGATAAGAGTTAATGTACCCTATTGCTCATAGCCTGCGATGGTGATCGCCCGGAAGTCCCGACAATACTCCAATTCCTACCAACACAACAACAGAATAATCAGTGACTTTTCTCAGCTCGATTAACCGCGATACGCTAAGTCATATTAACATCAACATTAATATGATTATACGTCCAATTTCCACGGCCATCTGCCCGCGATCCTTTCTATATAATATAATTTACCATTACTCATTCCAGTCTACCAGTTTTTAGCAATGCATTCTCTATCAGGCTGGACGATCCGCGCATACACGCCAATACCATAGCCGGAGGTGAGTCGGTTTTAACATGTGGGTTAAAACGTAATATCAGAGATTGTAGAGTCCTCGAGGGCTGCGAGCTGCGAACCTCGACAGAGATTGCTGAGATACGAACCGCTGCCATTCTCTAGCACTTCTTCCGTCATCCCCTTCGCCCACTTTCGCTCGCCCCCTGTTCGTACTATCCGCACCCCTTTGGGTTGGCCCGACACCCACTTTTAGGTCCACTCGAAAAACGCCTTCAGTCGCCTATTTATCAGACACGAACGACCCGCTAACGGAAAAGGGAGAGATAGATGGTGGCAGAGAGAAAGAGAAAAAGAAAGGGCGAGAGAGGGAGGAAAGAGAGACAGAGATCTAGGTCGTCGATTTCCATCGGCTTCGAAAAGGTCCGTTCAATCGTCACGGAAATATGTACAATTAATGAAATTAGTAGGATACTTCTCATTTAATAAAACCGATCGTGCATAGACGTGCAAGCGCGTCCCTGTGTGCGTCACGATGGCCGCGTATATGTAGGATCCAGAACAGCCCGGAGCGGGCAAGTCAAATAATTCAACATTGAATGTATGCCAAGCGGTACGACGGCGTTACCTCGAACTACTTGATATACCTACGTATACGGAGATTATTAATCCACTGCGGATCTCTCTACGAATCTCTGAAAACTCGGTGCGAGCCTTGCAAACAAAACGCATTAGGAAACGATTATCCATCGACCCGGATGGAGTACACCCAAGTTTTAACGTTCGAACGGAAGGTATCGCATTGATCGGCTCTCTTCTGCTTGGATAATCAGTTTTTCCTCGGCTTATAGCGGGAAACCGATGTTTTTTTTTTTTCCTTTTCCGCTCTTCCTTGAGGAAAACGATTGGCACGAGATAGCAGAAGGAGAGAAAGAGGAAGGAAGAAAAAAAGACGGAGAGGAAGAGAAAGAGAGAGAAGTGAAGATGAGGGAAGAGAGAGAAGAGAACCGACTCTGAGGAAATATCGAGAATCAAATGAGAATGCAGCTTCGGTACGTTCCATTCCCCTTGACTGTTTCGTGCACGAATACTCGCGAATTCGTATTCGCTCGATGGCTGACAAACGTCGAATCGTTCAACGTTCGAGAAAACACGGATGAGGGAAAACGAAGAGATGGAAAAGTCGGAGCTACCGTGAGAGGAGAGGACGACGAGGAGGAGGAAGAAGGGACAGAAGAAGAAGAAGAAAGAGGAAAGAGGGAAAATAGGGTATAAAGAAGGAACGAATCTAGGGGAAGGACGGTGAAGATAGAAGAGAGAGGAGAGCGAGGACTACAATATGGGTCAGTTATTGATTGCTCCCTGGTCGACTCTCTGTAACGCCTACCATACACCTCCACCGTTTCTATCTTGTTATCTTAGATACCGAAACGCAACCACCACTTACCACCCTATAATATCGTGAGTCTCTTTATTGCCATGCAAAGGTTATTGGAAGGGAGTACACCGCAATACCGTTTGCCTCGTGTACCGTCAAACTATATTATCTAGCATTTATGGAATTCACTATGAGCTCGTACTTCCGAGTGACAAGTAATTACGGCGTTGCAGGGCTTATTTAAAAACCACGGGCTACAGGACAACGGAGGATCAGTTGGGTATTCGTAGGTGGTGTATTATTAATTTTCTCCTATCTGTAAAAACTATGAGCCGATGTCAGGAGTGACTTCGTGGCGGATTGTACGTTGAGTAAAATTTCCGAAATTTTTTGAACATTGTTCAAAGAATTCTATTGAGAAAATTTCAGTAAAATAAATACGGGTTTGAATAACGTTGCAGTATACGATACAACTAGAATTTTTTCTGGCGATTTACGCCGATCTTTTGCCGATAATGGTTATAGAAATTATTGTTTAGAATTAACGTCGATGTACGTCGTCCGATAGCAGTTAACGTGTTATTTATTTGTTGAACCGCAAGCTATCATGGTGAAGGATCCGTTTACGGCCGTCCGTAATGCAGACGCGAATTTTCTAACTATTTCGGCGGTCTGTATACTTTTAGTTATGAAAATTAATCGACGATGTGAATACATTGACATTATGTAAATTATAGACAGATTATGCAAATCTATACTCATACATGCGCACAGTGGGAACGTAAATATTTCGAGAGTTACGGTAAGTCGGTTTGCGTGGAGAGGAGTGATTACTGAACAACAATGGAACAAGAGAATTCGTAAGTCTACGAGAAGCTGTGATGCGACACCTAATTTCGTATAAGTGGAGGGACTTTTTAATCGTATAAACCAAAGCATCGGTGTACGAATTAATGGAGTTAATTAGAAAGTTGATTGGAAATGAATATAAGAAGAACACGCACATTAATTGGTCCAATGGATTCTAAACTTCTATGTTTAACTTAAGAATAAAATATGGGACAGAATATTAGTTAACATTGCGAATAATACATAATGTGAAAAGGGAACTACATTTAAGCAACTTTAAATCGTTCCGGATGTTTACTTCCACAATTTAAGTACACCACTAATTTGGATTTTTATGCCTTTGTTGCAACAAATGTTTTATCCCTCCCTGTTGCATTTTATGCCCGGTTGCACAATACTTTCCTTTATGTTTAAACTTCCTCAGAGCATTTATCCCTATGTTGTACGCATATTCTTTTAGATGAATTATATGTTGTCCTTCTCGTCTACCCCCCCCCCTCCCTCTCTTTATTATGATACTGAATACCTTGATAAAGTCTATGTTAGAAAAATATTAAAAATAAGTTGAAATGTCCTGGGTTAAACCTGGAGTAAAAAATACTAATAATATGTAGATTCATTCTGAGTTAATCCTGGATTAAATATATACCAACAATCTACGTACACATGCACACTACACTAGAGTACATCTGTATCAGATAGATGTCAATTGTATATACATACATATCCGATTTTTTCGATACATTCTAGTAATATGTAATCGCATGTTATGTTAAATGTGATTTAATAGGTGTAGGCATATACTTCGTTACATACATGCTAGGAGCATGTAGATGCATATTGACTTCAGCCTGCACTAGGTTCATACTACTAGCATGTAGATACAGATTTCTTTAACACTAGAACTACCAGCGTTAAATCTGTTATATTTAAATATATTAACCCTTTTAGTACCGGACGACGATATATCGTCGTTAGCAATACTCCTAACAACGCACATCATGGGATTATTATTTAGTTTTGTCATATAATATTAGTAATTATATTACAAACAATTGAAAATCACAATTTATGATCTATATTAACTGTTCGATATCAAACTGTGACTGCATGTCGATTCTTTTTCTTTGTCCCTACTGTTTATAATAGACAACCGACCTTTTCATTTTTCTTAGCAATATTAGATCAATATCAGTGGTACAATTTTCAACAAATAGTGAAATGCATTTGTTATTAATTTAATCAATTTTTCTAGCCGGCACTAAAAGGGTTAAATAAGTATTTTGAAAAAAGGGGAATTCAGAGGTGGAAAAGATGATCGATTCGGTAATTTATGTTTTATAAGATGGACGCAGGATATATATTCTATGAGTCTTCTATAAACTTGGAGAATTTTTGGAAAAAATTATGTACCAGTCATTTTGACTGGTTTGGTTGTCCTAGTGTTAACACTATTCCTACCACGACCGGTCAAATGACCGTTTTTAAAATTTCGATTAGAATTTCCTATATACAACGTAATTGAATCGCCTTTAAACTTCACGACTTTTCCTCAAATATACGTATAATACATTCACATTATAATACATTTTTCAATATTTGCTTCTCTTTTTACTGTTCAGTTTCTGGGAAAAAATTATCATTTGACAAATTCACCGGTTGCGGTAGGAAAAGGTATACGTGAAGTGTCGGTAGGAATAGTGTTAAATGCACACCTGTAGTACGTAGATGCACATTGAGTTCAGTCTGCGTTAGGTTCATACTACTGTGGAATCGAGAATAGAGATATGGCATCATCGCGACCGCCTAGACTAAACAGTCTAGGCGGCTGTTTATAAGATGCGTGCTGCGGAGGCCCTTCGATCCCTATGCCAAGGAACGCATGTGTGTATGTATGAATGAGTGCACAGATGTATGAGTACGAACGAGTGACTGAGCGGAGCGAATGCTTTTTATTTCTTTATAAGCGATCACACGAGACAGTCCACTATTATATTCATTTTTGTATTAGCATTTAGTATATAGTTTTAGATAATAAACTTAGTTTTACTCTATATTATAACACCTAATATAACCAATCCTACACTACTAGCATGTAGGTGCAGATTTCTTTAAATGCACACTAGTAGTACGTAGGTGCACGTTGAGTTCAGTCTGCGTTAGGTTCATACTACTAGAATGTAGGTACAGATTTCTTTAAATGCAGACTGGTAGTACGTAGGTGCACATTGAGTTTAATCTGCGTTAGGTTCATACTACTAGCATGTAGGAACAGATTTCTTTAAATGCACACTGGTAGTACGTAGGTGCACATTGAGTTTAATCTGCGTTAGGTTCATACTACTAGCATGTAGGTACAGATTTCTTTAAATGCATACTAATAGTACGTAGATGCACATTGAGTTCAGTCTGCGTTAGGTTCATACTACTAGCTTGTAGATACAAATTTCTTTAAATGCACACTAGTAGTACGTAGGTGCACGTTGAGTTCAGTCTGCGTTAGGTTCATACTACTAGCATGTAGATACAGATTTCTTTAAATGCACACTAGTAGTACGCAGGTGCACATTGAGATTAATCTGCGTTAGGTTCATACTACTAGCATTTAGGTACAGATTTCTTTAAATGCGTACCAGTACTACGTAGATGCACATTGAGTTTATTGTGTGTTAGATACTTGCAAGTAGTATATATGAGCCGTTCACAACACAAACTGATTAACTCCACTTTTTGAATTTTTTTAAAATTAAGTCTCAAAGGGCTTGATTGAATTCTAACTTTTTATGTTTAGAATAAATTTTCGTAACAATAATGATTAACGCCGTTAAATGATGAAGTTTGTTCCGCCATCGAATAATAAATACTTGAATTCAGAAGTCAATCTAGTTAATTCCAAGGCTATTCCACGTTATTCATTTTATACTTCGTTAGAGGAAAGCTACATGAGATTATATGCTCTGCAATACTTATTTGTATTTATATTTTGAAGGGAATTTTGAAAAGGGTTGTATACTATTTCATTACGTTTCTCCAGTTTAGGTTTTATGGAGTTAATCGATTTGAGAAGTGAATGGCTCATATATTGAGTTCAGCTGCGTTAGGTTCATATCATGTAAATGGATATTGACTTTAGTCCGGGTTAGACATATGCTAGTGGTATGTATACGCATATTCAATTAGGTTTGGCTTAGATACATACATACTACTAGTCGTTTCCGTTTTGTATTTTCGTACTTAATCCCTTGTCGTACGATTTCTTCCGTGACTTCCTGCGCAATGACTCAGAATTAAATAGATGAAATGAAAATTGATCGATTGATTTTTGGGATATCGTATAGTTTAATGTAACATTAATCTTATAGAAATATTTTTACAGTGTCACGTCTCGCTGATGTTTTCAATGTCATAGGTTTTGCAAAACTTGAAAAGTTCCCATCTAATCTACCGCATCACGATTGTCACTCGTTATTGTACGGCAAGGTGTTAACTACCATGGTTGTTTTTCTTACAATTAGTACCTGCAGATTTAAGTGGATTCCGTTCCACTGAAACTACTATACGCTACATAATAAGTTAGGAAAAATCTCTCACAAGTGACGGGGATTTGAACGATAATATTCGTAAGTAGATTCATACTTTGTATCCACATCTATTCCTAGGATAGATCCAAACTAGTGTTCAATTGTTAGATAAACAATTATTAGTAAGATACATATGCAGTGTAAGTCAGGCAACGTGATGATTCTAAATAATTCAACTAAAATATGTACTGTACAAAAAAATGTTTCGGAGAAATGTTGCACGCTTACGAAAGGGACATTCAATAGTAATAAGGAGTTTATACTGCTTCACTGTTTTACCGAGATATGCAAGTCACTTTAATTTTTTTAATTGGAATGCCTATATGTTCTTTCTAAATTCTGACAAAGCATCGAATTCTGCTTAAAAGATCATTATACTATGTAGGGTGTATATTCCTAAAACATATACCAACAAATGTAAATCAGTATGTATAAAAGAAGAAAAGTACGAAATAAAGTAAGATAGCACGTAATCATCATTGACTAACACGTTCAACGCCAGCGGTATTTCGCTCGTTTCATTACTTTTACTGAACTACAACTTCTTCCATTAAAACCACACCTTTCCAACACAGAAACCTTAAAGACGCAAACAGATATATAGTCAGCAGACCTTTACCTTTTCAATACCAATATTTAAATATCGAATGTATTAAAAAATTCATAATTATTACAATTTTTAAAGTCATATGAAATTTCATTGAATTCAACAGCGCCGGTCACCGGTAACTCCCATGGCGTTCAACAGATTAAAAATTAATGCAAAAGTGAAGAATAAATATCGAAAATATCCAACGACAATTAGTAATTTGTTCACACTGTTGATTACTGTGTCAATGCCTTTTCTCCAAAAATATTCGCGGAAGATAATTGTATTGATCGTTATAAAATTTGAGGAAGATAAAAAGGGTATAATAAAAGTACTTTCTAATATTCATTACAGATCCTCCTTAAGTTTCAACGATGACTGAAAAGTGCAGCTACTGAAGTTCGCAGCGAGCAGCCAGCTCCGGAAAGAACTGACAAAATGCAGCGAAATCTTTGACGCGACAATGGTTTCCAATATCGCGTTATATTGTAGCATAAATTGGCCGATTGGATCAGTCAGACTACAAAGATGGCCTACACAATGATATACAGTGGTGAAAGAATAAGATTGAAGAATAAAAATACGGATATCGTATGTTGCCTTAATGCCACAATGGGTCACAGCCACAGAACGTTATCGCATTCCCTGACGAATGAATTCTATAGAATTTCTTCGCCAGAAAAAAAATGTAACGAAATATCGCGTAGCACAATTTCATTCTGCGAAATTTTCTGGTAATGTCAGAAATCATTTCAATTTATCTTCAACAATGACAAAGCAAAAGATACTGGTTTATCTGTAGTTTTCGTTAAACGCATTTTAATGCCGGAAAACCACATATGCTACATGGAGGAGTAAAGCCGCCAGCATGTTAATCATAATTAACGAAGTTATGAACGTAAATTGTAAATGTAGTGTAATATTAAACACGCTTAATTAAGAGAATAGCAAGCAATATAATTGGGTAACACACGCCATGTTCTGGCTGAATTCTGCAGCATTTCTTCCGGCATATTTTTCCAAGAGAAAATTTTAATTGGAAGTTGAATTACAAATTCTTTGATAAACTCTACCAATTATTTAACAGGAGTATTGCCAACGGTTAATTTAATGTATGCAAACATGCTAGGTAAATAGGTTAAAAAAAAGGGAATAAAGAAGGTAAAAAATTGGTCGATTGAATCGCTTACACTGTGCAAGAGCTATAGAAAATTAAAGAAGAAATAGCGCCAGAAATTCCGAGGAATATTATTTAAAAAATGAGACCCTAATCATTTAGACCATTTTGGTAAATTATAAATAAAATATTTTTATTTAAATATAACGTCAATTTAGATAAGAGTTAATCTCTGCTCAAACCTGTCCAGAAACAGCCACTATAAAATGTAATAATAATCAATGCGTAATTCTACAACGTAATCAGTAGGCATCTATAAATAACACTGGTCTACAAAATTGAACTTTTTTTTGGCAAAGAATATTTATGCCGATTCTTATAGATTTTGTGGCGCTGAACGCGAATATGAAGTCCGTTTGTCGGCATCACACTTCTTTCCGGAGAAAATCAGTTTTGAAAAAAGAATTAAATTTAGAACTTTTCAGAATTTTTTGCAGTTTAACCGTAAAAGTTATTTAAGTTTTTTCTGCATAAAATGATTCTACAAAGTCTTTCAAATATAACTATGCATATTACTTTAATGTTATAAATATTTAAACATGTTTAAGTAATGGTCAAAAAGAAAACGATGCCCAAAATGCCCCAACTTTTGTGGATATTTACCTACCTATATTAAAAACCAGACGCCCAGGAGGAAATCTAATAGAAGGAGGCGATAGAGCAGACATTTTTCTTGGGGAAGCCGTAATTGAAAGTTGTATTTGGTGATTCTAAATCTCGTTTTCGAAAGTATTATACACGCACTGTTCAGGCGTAATTGATGAATTGACACCTGTCATAAATCTAGCGTCTACTCGCGAGCCTCGTCAATCTCGTGACCCAAGGCCCCCCTCTGCCTGGGCCTTCGGTGGGTTGGCAAAAACCAATGAAACCTCTGCATTTTCGTAACCACCCACGAAGCCCAGGCGGAACCAATAATATTGTTTCACGGGCCCAACATCCTCCTCCCTACCGAGTCACCACTTCCTCCTCGGAAGGGATGTCGACGGAGGAAGGGGTGCTTAAAAATTAATAAAGGGACCGGACAAGCGTCCTGACCAGGGCTTCTACAGTGGTGGAACGGAAAGAAGGCAGCTGAGACGGAAGGGGAGATTGCTCTCGCACCGCCTATCCCCGCCATGTCGGTCCTGACAAAACTGAGATCGACGAATGACAACCGAAAATAAAACACTACTTTCGTTGTTCACATGACAACGCAACGAATGGCGGGTCTCTCTTGCCAATAGCGCATCAAAATCGAAAATGCGTGAGGGAGAGGGATGTCCCTATCCGTCGAGCGAATCAGAGCAAATTACCCCTCAGCTGCCAAGTTAGCGTTCCAGCATTATAACACAATTTTTCAACACACGCATTTCTACGCAGTTTCTATCTTATATTTTCGTTGTGCTCGCTTGCTTGTTATATTTTGTTATCTATTATATTATATCGTTATTATTTTTGTTCTGTATATACTCTTGTTTTTCGTTATAATAAACAAACTCACCAAAACTACGGAGCGTCAAGTTTATTTCCGGGCGAAGAAAAAACAAACTAGATTCCCACGACTTCATTATCCGACGAGTCAACACGCACTAATAGGTGAAAATAGTTGAACCCGTTCACGGAGCACTGATTCCTCGCCGGCGGTCATGGGCAGACTGATAGCGCGGCGAGCATCGAAAGGCCTTGTTATTGTTAGAGGACCAACGACGGGAATTCCTGGAAGGTGCGATCGCCGAGGACCGCCGAGTTTGTTTTGACAACACGCGGCGTTCGTCGTGCTCGTCGGTCAGTGAAATGGAAATAACTGCTCTCGCTACTCGTATAGTTAATCTTGATATTGTAAATGCAATAGAAGAATATTGTGTATTTATATGAGCAAATGTTAAAAATATGATACTTTGCTTAATGTAGCATTGTTTTCAGAAATAACTTATAAACAATAAATGTATTTGTAATACTGCAAGCTACATATAATTCTAGCGCGGGTGAATACATTGCGTTTTGCTGAGTTGTTTTAATTTCTCGGCCAAAAAAAACTCGTGTTGCAAATTTCAATTATGGCTTCCTCAAAAAAATGTCTGCTCTATCGTCTACTTCTATTAGAATTCGTCCTGGGCGCCTAGCTTTTAAGATAGATAGGAAAATATCCACAAAAGTTGAGGAATTTTGTGCGTCGTTTTCCCTTTGAGCATTGTTTAAACATGTTTGAAAGTTTATAACATTAAAGTAATATGCATCGTTATATTTGAGAGGGTTTGTGGAATCATTTTATGTAAGAAAAAAAGTTAAATAACTTTTACGGTTGAACTGCAAAAAAGTCTGGAAATTGAAATTTTGAATTATTTTCAAAACTGATTTTCTCAAAAATGGAGTCTGATGGAGACAGATGGACTTCATATTCGTGTTCAGCGCCACAAAATCTATAAGATTTGGCATAAACATTCTTTGAGCAAAAAATCGTGTTGACCAGTGTAATATCTGTAAGAATACCTGCAAAATGTTTGGCTAAATACGCCGAAACAGACACCCTTTAAAATTATTTAACAAATTTCATTCAGTAGCTGTACTCTGTTGGCAAGGCGTACAGTATCAGAAGTCTGTATCACCAAATTTTGCATAAAACAGCAAAAATTGAATTATAACGGCAAATTCTCATTTTGTGTTTCATGCATTTTTACAGATAAGTAAAACTCCATTTGATGTTGTTGAAAATGCAAAACTTCCGACAATGTTTTGTTTTTATCGTCTAAAAGGAGTTGCAATTTTTTGGGAAACCTCATATTTCAGACAGAATGGACATGCGACATTTTCTGATTAAGCCCACAATTTTTTCCCATAATACAGTGGAAAGTAGTATAAAATTTCACTGCCAATTTACTTTAACGTGTAGGATTTTATAAATCCCTTTAAAATCTCGCAATAAAAACAGTTAATTCACAATTTATCTTACAACATATAGTTTCGCAATAGATAAAAGATGTCTCTCTTTAATCGAAAAAACTAGTTCCAAACTTTCAATCCCATTACTGAAATCAAACGTAAGGATTACAATCCCAGCTTCATGCCGAGATAGCAACAGTAGGTTCGATAAAGATCAACCCGTGAACAAAGCGTCCGCGATGACACCTCGGCTGCTGCAAAGTGTGAATCAGCCCTGAGGGTACAATTTTATTCGTGTGACGGTAAAAACGTCTTTCTACGAAGAAAATAGCAACGATTGAAAAACCGAGAAAGCACAAGAGGTGTACACTTACGATCTCATCAGGACCCATCGGAAAGAATCGCTTACTTTTTAGTCTTTTATGGACGATTATAAAATCGTCTCGGGAATGAATTGCAAGAGCGCGAACGTTCCATAAAGGAAGAAAGATAAATCTATCCCGATTTCGCGTAACGATGCTCATTAATGGGAGACTAATTTTACGAAACAGTAGATTGCAATTAATACGAAATGGACTTTCAAGTCCAAGCAGCCCGGAAGTGCTCGTTTTTTCCCCCCTTCGTCCCGTTGTCTTTCATTCATTTCTATTCCCATGGCAGTCGGCTGAATCTCGACGTTTTAACGCGTAAATTAAGCGAGGTGTTTAACGAATGGAAAGTCAGTGAAGCCGTATTACTATTTACCACGTAAAAAGTGACCCGTCGTTACCCTGCCGTCTAACCGGCGCGCATCCTTTTAACCCATAGTGATTAACTTACCGAAGTAGATTAAATCAGGATTACCCTTTTATGATACCTAGATCACAGTCATAAAGCTGCGACAAATATTCGTTTTTCCTACCGTTCTTTCTTCCTGTTAATTCTCTCGCTCTCGAGCGGAGAAGAATATCCGACTTTCAGATTTTCTACCGAATTTATTGTTTATATGGAAATACGTGCGTATGTGTACATATTTGAGAATGTAGTTTAAGATTCTATTTAATTTCATGAAATTAGGAAATAAAAGGAGAATAAGCTATAGTGCCCCGTTTCAAAAAAAAAAAAAGATTGTATTAGATGAAGGGATTTCGTAGGCACGGGCCTGAATGGCCTGTACCCACGTGTCGTCTGCCTAGCGACAAACGCCGATGCGTAGCTTTTTTACGCAGTCTGATTCGATCATCTTAGTGAGATGGATGTCGTGCCCTTATTACCATTATTAATATTATTACTATTACTCTTATTACTACATATCATTATCATCAAATATATATACTCTAGTTTTGTTTAATTTGTGCTGTGTGTGTGTGCTTCCATTTATTTAATACCTTACCACATATTTTAATAACCCTTACTACAAAGCTAACACGCTGAATGTAAGAAGCATTTCGTTTGGGTTGCCCTTCGTGCCGGTGACGAAAGTGGTTTAAACCCTTGTCCTACGACTTGTTTTCTGACCGTGTATGCTATGGTTAAGCGATAAAATACTGAAATAACAATTTACCAGCAGTTTTTGTTATACCATATTCTTTAAAGTATATTTGATAGTATGAAAATAATTACGTGGTGTCCTATCCATCTATTCGAGCCGTTTATTTTGAAAATGATATATGTCAATTTCTTTTTAAATCGAGATATAGGATTTGCGTTTTAAAGTGTTTAAAAATATTGATGCCCATTTTCGAGAAGATTTACTTGCACTTGTTAACTGGTATATTTGTGTTTTTTGTCAGTATAAATAATTCTTTGTAATCATTAAAAATCACCATATTTCATTACAGTAAAGTGACTTGTGCCACATAAAAAAAGGAACGGTTCAATTCGTTTATCTTAAAAGTTCTTGGAAAATGTAAATTTTTTTAATCCACTTTCTGTCCCACGAGTGTCACTCGTCATTGTATGCCGAGGGGTTAAGATGAAAATTCGAAAAATTGAATTTATTGTTTATTGTGTTATACCAATGTACATTAAGACATGGTGGAAGTATTTCATTTTATTATTATTTACTGGTTAATAAAAAATCCTCTGGATTTCATAGAAGTGAGAAGATTCTGAACCATTTAATGGGACTGATAGTTATCTCATTGCATAGAACTCAGTACATACCCCAGAGCAACAGTCGAAATATCGCGAAATGAAGAATAAAGGACTTGGACCACCCAAAGAATATAATTAATAAAATAATTATAATTACCGACACATTTATTTGGAAATGAAACTTTTACCATTAACGGTACAACTACCTAAAATTGAAATGGGCATAAGAAATAAATGTGTTAAGAAAAAAAGATGAAGGAACGAAGATATACCTATATCATCGCTTATATTCGTGCACGGCAGGTGTAGAAAATTACAAGTTTTTAAAACAATTGAGAACTAGTTATTTTAACCACCTTGGATAACGTACTGCTAAACTGATCACACACCTGATTTTCAATACTAATATTTACGAATTCGTCAATATCACGTTTCGAATCGTTTAATTAAATTACGAATATATAAACAAATTTGAGTTTCGATGATTCCGGCTAAAGAAGCAAAAGATACCAAGTTTGTCAGACTTAATACATATAACAGCTGACATGCTTCGAATACTTTATATAATTCTTCTTATCACTTGAATTTTGCATATTCATAAAATTCCTGCAAATACATGAAAAAATCACAGATCCAAACGTGAAAATTCTCACTGAATTCAACCCCTTGCCCCGCAATAAGATATTATACTCGTGACACGTTAAATTGGGACAGAGAATCTGGAAAATTTAAAAAAAGAGCTGTGAAATTGAAAATATTAGTGTGGCACGACATGATAAAATGACTTCCATCCTACTTATATTACGTTATTGCATACGATATACATATAAGGAATCACTGACATATTTTTACTTCGGCAATTAAATTCTGAGATATTCCTTACGCAGTCATAAAATAAACTAGAATATAAAATAAATTGAACAAAGGGTAACAATAAACCTACCGAGCCGGTGAAAATGACCGATTCCCAATTTTTTCTAAAAATTCCCTAAATTGACAGAGGAGCCACGCAGCAAATATTCCTCTTCTACCTTATAAAACGTAAACTATACTTAACTAATGAACTTTTACACCGCTTGATTTCTCTTTTTCCAAATTACTTATTCAGTATATCTAAATATAATATATGTAAGGGAACACAGTTCTAGCATTAACCCCTTAGCCTACAATAACGTGTGACACTCGTGGCGCGGTAAATGAAATAGGAAATTTTCAAATTTCGTAAAATGTATAAAATTGAAAATATCAATGAGACGCGACGCGATAACACTATTTCTACGACATTAATATAACCTTAAATTATACAATATATCAAGAATCACTGGCCAATTTTTATTTTAGCAATTTCTTTCTGAATCATTGTAGAGCAAGGGGTTAATAACATTGGGCACCGACAACCCCATAGCACTCAACCTTCTAAAATCTACAATTTCCTTTTTATTTTCAATCTGAAGATATACAACTAAATTCGTCGACGTATAGGTTTCTCTTCCTCAATGTACACAAGAAAATCCTAACTGTTTTCATACACTAAATTGTTCTCCTTTTCTTTAAAACGTAAAAGTTGTCGTGGATCTTCTTGGAATGCGTGCAAACACTACTCCCCAGAGTAAGATGATGCACAGAGGAAAACAGAGCAGAGATTCTTTTGAAAGGACTTAAAACGAAATGGTCAACAGCCACAGACGTGATGAAGAGGTAACTGACCTCGCTTTAAGAGCTGCACGGGTAAGATCGGTAAGGTTAAAACTTGATACTAGCTAGATAAAGCGTTACGTAGACTGATGGTTATCCTATATTTAACACTAGATTTACGGGCGTGAAAACTATTAGATTGCAATATAATAAATAAGGACTTTGGAAAAAGAGTGATCAAGTGTCAATGATGATAATTCGTTAAGTAATTATTGTATTATAAAATACACGTGAAGTATCTACTGTACAGCTTCTCTGTAAATTTGAGAAATGTTTATAAAACAAATAGGAACCCTTTAATTTGACGGCTTCCGTAAATCTAGTGTTAAACGCAAAGTGAAATCTGTTGTAAAATCTTCTAAACGTTTTTGACGAGATATTACGTTCGAAGGTGGTTACATATTTGTATAATAGTTATAAGAAGAAAAAAGGAAGACATTGCTATGCATTTTAATCCGATATCCTTGGTAAAAGATTCGATGAGGCTTATCAGAAGTTAGTCAACAGGCGATCAGTGAATCAGAGATGTAATGTGAAATTTCTCGGTATGAATTTTGTCGATTAATTTTCTAAATCGTTTAAACCCATTAGTATTGTGATCAGCGATAATAAAAATTCATGAACTGTATTATGCGGACGGATCTACGAGAATTTCTATCAATTGCTGAATTTAATCGTAGGTCCGTCGAACGGAGCTATATATCATGATGCGTGCATGAAAAAAAAACGGGGAAATGGAGATTAAAATTTCTCTTGAATCAATCGTACCCGGTTACGAAGAGAAATTTTACTTGCTAAGAGAAAGTTAACCCTTTGAAGCTCTGGTGAAGTTTCAACGTGTAATCGTCGCGATTTCATGTAACTCGTGCAATAATTTCGTAATATCACCATTCCCTTTGATGCTGTGATCTATTTGCATTTTGTATTTAATTCGGACCAGTGAAAAGAATCGTTTGCTAATATCTGAAACGGAATTATGCAAACCGAACATACCTTGAAATAAAATTACTCGGGACATTTTCAAAATAAAATCCAACCATCTCTGCGCGAGTACACTGTAAAAAGCAAACGGTACAACTGCCAAATCTGCATAACGGTCATTACCTCTCGCGACTAATTTCCCGATTCCGTGATGAAGAATATGCTTTCATTCCACGATTTCTTGCTCGGCGAAGAGCATCGTTTTCAATACTGGAGGAAATATTTGAAATGGAAAATAATGGACATTCCAATATTTTTACAGAACCAAAAGTCGTCGACTAAAGTTATCTTTCAGTAACCGGATTATAAAATAAGAAAAATATAGGGAAAGTAACATCAATAAAGTAAATACCTCATGATAAAACAGGTTTTTCTTCAAATCATAGTAATTTAGGATTGTATTGAACAAGCGGAGAAGTCGCAATTCCGCGAATCGTATCTATATCTAAACTTTAAAACTATGCACCGTCGCGTCGTAATGTTCCCCGTAAAAACTCGTACTTTGTGTCTTTGTAAAAATAGTGTCTGGTCGTCTCCATGTTTCGTTCAAAAGGCTGTCCGTTTCGTTTTCGTCGTGTTTTCAAGTTCGGTTCGTTCGTCTTTGTCTTTTTTATCTGTCACCGTGACTCGAGGGAAAAACGGTACTCCCATCCCAGTGCGTGTGCACTCCGACCGCTGGGCCTCACCCCCAAGAATTCTCGGGCCTGCAAGCGATGTGCACTTTCCGTTATGTACCGGTTTCCCTCAAAACGTCCATTTTCGTCCGTCCGTCTACTCGTCGCTGTACGTCAGTTCGTGTTGCAATAAATAAGGTTGCTAACCCTTCGCAGTCCTATGTCGAGCGGTACTCGACGTAGATTTTCACTTCGTTTTATTTTCTAACGATTTAATACAGACATTTAATACTATTCCTACCACGACCGGTCAAATGACTGTTTTTAAAATTTCGATTAGAATTTCCTATATACAACGTAACTGAATCGCCTTGAAACTTCACGACTTTTCCTCAAATATACGTATAATACATTCACATTATAATACATTTTTCAATATTCACTTTTTTTTTTACTGTTCATTTTCTGGAAAAAAATTATCATTTCACAAATTCACCGGTTGCGGTAGGAAAAGGTGTACGTGAAGTGTCGGTAGGAATAGTGTTAACACATTAAGGACCGCAAAGAAATCTGTCAGACATACGCCTGGGACCGCACGTTTTTGGGCAAACTTGTACGTTCTAAAATCCTCATTACTTTTTTATTTATGAAGCAATTTTTGCGAAACTTTCAGAAATTGTAAAATAGGGTGCATCTTAGGTATTATTGAAAAAAAATTATGTTTTTTTAATAATTATCATACTTTTCTACTTAAAAAATAAATTTTTACAAAGTTTTTAGAAATTGTAAAATAGGATATATTTGAGGCCATTGTTAAAAAAAATTGTTTTTTAATAATTGTCATAAAATTTTATGTAAAAATAAATTTTACCAAAGTTTCTAGTACTTTTTTAAAGTATGATATCGCGTGAAACATTTTTCTCTATGAAGAGGAACCATACAAAAGTAGATACAATGTAATTAATTATCAAAGTTATTGACATCTGAAGAAAATGTGTAGAAAACACGTGTTTGTCTCATGATCCGTCCGTAACCGACGGAACGCGCATCACGAGAAAACTCGTGAGCGGTCCGTAACAGATGGGACGCGAAAGACGAGAAAACTCGTCAGCGGTCCTTAACGTGTTAATATAGACTTTCCAATTTCATAATGATTTTATAATATTATCTAAATATCCGTCAGTATCTATAGTTATTGTTATCATTAAAAAAAAAAAGGAATAAGCAACGATAGAAAATGTTGTAAAATTAATTTCATGTACCTCGGTACAAAATTGGCAAAATAATTCGGACAGCAAAGGGTTAATGTTTCATTCTTCGTCCTTACATTCCTACATCATATGCTAGACACTTAAAATTTTTCGATATTACCGTAATTTTCCTGTCGTACTGTTGTAAATAACCTTAGTCGACGTGCCACGCACGTCGTTTTGATTTCCGCGACCGACGCGCGCGGCATGTCTTTCCAGCGCGAGTGGTTGGATACGAATGTCGCCCCAATGCGCCATCCCGCTCGTGATAATAGGTTCGCGCCTGGCAAGTGAAAGGCAAAGCAATCAGCGAGCTCTCGACCGCGCGGGAAGGAGTAGCAGGCGGAGCTCTTCCAAGGACACGTGCGGCGATCAAATAAGCGGCTTGCCTGATATAAGGCATGCTCGAATTTTTGTATTCCGCTTACGCAAAGACTGGAGATGAAAGATAATCTTGAAACTGAGTTATGTACCATTACGTAAAATTCTTTAATTTATTGTATATTTTGTAAATATCTTGTTAGTCACTTTTATAGATGCTATGTAGAATGTGAAGATTATACAAATAGATGAAGATGTGTCGATAATTTAATGCGGTGCTAATTTCATTTATAAATTCAATTATAACTGGATATCACTAGCGTTGATGTTTTACGCGGAATGTAAACACCGTTGCTGGAGGAGAAAAAAATAGTTTGTAACAACAACAAAATGTTAACATTAGGTGAGTGTAGGACTTTTCTTCAGTCCTCAATAAAAACTCTCCAATATTCAGAATTCCTGGTGAAAGAAGTAAACGATATACTGGTCTTCTGCGATTTATAGTTAAATCTTTGGAGGAATTTAAAAAAATATATAAGCACATTTTTTGCCGATCAACCATCCGTAAATACACAACTGGTAAAAGAAGAAAATTACCGAGTAGTAATAAGAACGTTATTCGATATCTTTCGTTACATGCACTACCGACACAAAATACTAATTGAAGTTAAATAGGTCAGTCAAAAAAGGGAAAACTTTAACTTCCCGGCGATTGCGGTCTCGGCGTAAAGCGAATAATTTACTCCAATTAACTTCGACTTAAAAATTTTAACACACTTTCGGTATGTCTAACGATTACTTGAATTAATAATTAGTTGTACAGGGATCGTGACTAAACTTGAGTGTTTTAAACCGCACAGAGCTTTTCATCTTGCTTTTCATCCTGCTCGGATACCATTAGAAGGACGTTGATAACATTGCATTAATCTTAATTATGCCATCCAAAGATACCACATTTTGATAGATTATGTTATCATTACACAGCATAATTAAAATTAATGTAACATCGACAATAAACCGTAAAGTATGTCCGAACGGGACAAAAACTTCCCTCCCTGATAAGACAATGAATTTGATCCAATACACCCTCTACAACTTCCGTACAGTTTCTACCTAACATCAAACAATACATTTATCACATCCACTATCGACTGATAGACCGGTCCCGTCCAATATCATTTCCTATTTCAAATTTTCCCCCATCACTCCTCGTACGATCGTTATCCTCGCCCTTCGATTCACGAAGCGCGAAAGGTCCGATGCTTCAAAGGGCTATCAACCATCGTATTTCTCACATCAATGACAACTATCAATCTCCAAAAAAACGATAGACGGTAGGCAGAAGAGTATGAGTATAAAAAGTAGAGAAAAGATGGGACTTACGGGTGAGAGACGCGGCGGTGAAGACTCCTCATGGACATGGCTCTGTTCTTGGGGCGGTACGCGGTGGAGGTCGATCCGTTGGCGTTTCCGTTTGACGTGTTATGGCGTGGCGCAGCTACTGGGGGAGCGGACTGCTCCCCCGTGGCCGCCACGGCCACCGCCGCTGACGTGAGGCCCCCCGAGGTCGCCAGACCGGTACGGCGATAGGGGCGAAAGGGGCCCGAGGTAGCCGCGAGTCGGCGTGCTAATCTGCGGGCCGACCTTTCGAGCCGACGGGCGAGGCGCGCCCCTGCACCACCGGCACCCACGCTGACGGTCTTTCTGTCCCACCCCCCGTGGCCAGGGGGTGGTACCGGAGATACCTGGTTACTGCTCCTTAACGCTGCTCCTTCAGCTCTCGCCGAGCGACTTCCTTTTTCTCGACTTTACTCTTGTTTCTCTGCTTTACGCGCTTCCTCGACCACTCCTTCTTCTCCTCACCTCGGCCTCGTGCTCGTGTTCGTGTTCGTGCTCGTGCTCGTGCTCGTGATCGTGCTCGTGCTCGTGCTCGTGCTCTTGCTTGTTCTCGTTTTCGTTCTCGTTCTTGTTCTCGTTCTCGTTCTCGTTCTCCTGCTCGAGCCCCTCGACGTCCCTTTCATCAATGCTTCTTTCTACCGAGGGGAATCAACCTTTCGCGGCACCGACCCTCTTATTTCTCTTCTTTCTTCCTACCGCTCTCCTCCCTCTTTTAGTCTCGTTTCACTATCCTTCCGCTTTTCTTCTCCCCCTTATTTTCCACCTTTTCTCCGGCGAGCTTGCGATTCTATGGCGCGATCAACTGAAACGAAGAAGGAAGAATGGATGAAAATTACCTGCTGCACGTGCCGCTACGGTTTTTGTGCTTTCCTTTCGTTACTTCTTTCGCTTCCGGTTACGCTTTCTCCGCGACGCTGAGCATCGTTGCGAATATTCTCGAGGGCAACGTTCGAACGTGGCTGGTAGTTACCGTGCTAGTTTTGCAGCCAGTTTGCTTTTATTCTGGCGAATTTTCTGAGACTAAAGTGCTAGGGCCTTTCGAGTGAAGGGAAACCTTCGAGCGAATTTGATCAGAGAAATTCCATGAGATTTGTGTAAAATAAAGGCGTAAAAGAATTTTGGATACCGATTCATTAATTTGCTAACGTTTAATACTTCTTAGGTCCAACGGGTTAGTGTATGTATTCTACAGTGCTGGAAAGAAGTCCCGCGGAAGGAGATTCTAAAGCAGTGGTTTTCAACCTTTTTTAGGATATTTTCCGTGACTGTCTTTTTACAACTTCTTAGATTGCTCGCGGACCCATTACAATTAACTACAATTAATGTATAGACTACTGCTACCAAACCGTTTGTTGACCAACAATTATCTATTCACGAAGCCACAAATCTTAACCCATTTGCATCATAGCTCTAAATACGGCAGAAGACCCGTAGTACCATGCACCTCCGCGCGCAGCAGTTTAACATTGTACAGGGCGGAATATTCCGCGGCTGGCGTAATAAGTCGATTGTCATCTACGGAATACTCCGCTTACGGATGCAAATGGGTTGATCATCAAATCATTTAATGAGATGGATGCATCCGCTTGATCTGAACCAGTTTTTCTAAATGAGCCATTCACTTGTCAAATCGATTAACTCGATAAAACCTAAAGTGGAGAAACGTGATGAAATGGTATACACTCCTTTTCAAAATTCCCTTCAAAATATAAATACAAGTATTGTAGAATATATAATGGCATGTAGTTTTCCTCTAACGAAGTATAAAATGAATAAGGTGGCATAGCCTTGGAATTAATTAGATTGACTTTTCAATTCAATTATTTATTATTCGATGGCCAAACAAACTTCGTCATTTAAAGGTGTTAATCGTTATTATTACGAAAATTTATTCTAAACATAAAAAGTTAGGATTCAATGAAGTGCTTTGAGACTTGAATTTAAAAAAATTCAAAAAGTGTAGTTAATCACTTTGGGCTGTGAACGGCTCATTAATGACCCTTTCGCGGAATTCAGTTTGAGAATCACTGTTCTAAAGGAATGCCAGTCTGATTGATCAACTTGGAAGGAACACGACTCTTATTAGATGCATGTAACGTGTTATTTGCTAAACGGCCACATGCACTGATCGAATTGCAATGCATCTCTTCAACACCGCGTGTTACTAATAACTAGATGTAATAATAACATCTATGTATAAATTAGGATGGATGAATAATCATTCAAATATACGTTAAAAAGAGTAATTAAGAACGAAATTGTTTCTGCACTATGTTTACTATTTCCAAGAAAATGGGGATCACCGAACTCTTTCTAATTGCATAAAATTGTGATAATGTGCGAAAGCCCTCCTACGGTCCCAGAAAATTACAGCGTGAGCAGAATGTATACACGAAAATTACCCGCCGAGCGTTAAAGATTAATAAACGAGCAATAACTGTTGAACGATACAATAATACTCAGGTGATAAAGAATTAATTCCATTGCGTCATAACCAATGTCCGCGTTTAAAATGAACTAGTGTTACGTCCTTTATTGTTCATATTTTCTGTTATGTTGTAGTTATGTACAAGGTGACTTTAAAAAGCAAACATTAATTTTGTAAAGTGGAGAAGAATGTAAAGAATTGTTATATTAATCAAATGTAATTCACATTTCCATGCAGTATCCGTACATTTATAATATTCTAGTTGCATTCTGGCGTACCCAAGCTTTGTTTAAATATATCGTATCATCTGGTCTCTTGGTTTTTATGCATTTATGGCAATTTGTTAGTATTATTGCGCTATTAAAAGCATCGACTGATATAATTGTTAGCCTATATTTAAATTTGAAACAAAAAAAGTGGATACGAAATGCATCGTAAAAAAGATATATTAAATATTCAATGTTTGACATTCGTCGTAATACTTGATTAGGAAAACAAACCTTAACATTGAATCTATTTCCTTACTTACGCTCGCAAAATTTTTAATTGTGTTAAAAAACAGTCTATTGACACTTGCACTGAATCTTACTCGCAGAGAGTAACATCCTGTTTTACAATTTTGTTCTTTTTAATTTTCTGAAAAAAATACTACCATAGAAACTTACTGTTTAGCTGATTTCTGTGCTTTACTAACAAAAGGTTATCGGTAAAGAGAAATGTTGTTCAATAATTCCTACAAAGTGCAGTTCATCATCGTCTAATTAACTCAAAAAGCTCAAGACAAGCTGTACTCGTTATATCTTTATAGTACGAAGAATTAACATCATACCTCAAAGCTATTTCCCCCCTTAAATGTATTCTCTTCCTCTTTTCAACCTAGACCATTACAACAGTTAATGTTTGTACATAAAAAAAAAGAAAATTCCACGAACCCTGACGATCGTTCCCCGGTTATACCTCGCAAAAATAGAGAAGTCTCGCGGTATGAGATACGGGATAAAGGGGAGAGTGACCGCCTATCCGCAGCATGTCGGTCCTGGAAACCTGAAATCGACCAATGACAACCGAAAACATAACACTCCTTTCGTCGTTCCCATGACGACGCAAAGAATGTGCGGATCTTTCGGCCAATAACGCGTCAGAATCGAAAATGACGTCAGAACGAGGGATGTCTCTATCCGCCAGGCGAATCAGAACAAAGCACAGACCAGAGGACTTCTCTATTTTTGCTGGGTATAATCGGAGCACGTTAATTTGTTCGTCTCTCGGAAACCGATTACTCCCAATAGCTGATATTCATTTAAATTTCTGATACCCGTCGAGGTGTGGCTGCGGACACTTTCCCGATTTGCGTGGCTCATTTGCAATAAAAACGCGGAAACAAAGTCAAGGACGTCAGTTAATATTAATCCAAGCCTGAATATTCAATGCGCAAAGCGTAACGACCATCGACCTCCGAACGATAAGTACGTCTATGGAGAAGAATATAAAAATTTCAAATAGAGGACTCGGAGGTTCCCGTATTGGTGCATTTCTAAAGGTTCCGTTGAATTCGTGCAACTTCTCGAATATTTTTCGATATCCGCGGCATTCTAAAAACTCAAACAGCTTCGAGCGTCTCGCAATCGAAGCCCTTTCAAAGGGACAATGTTCGATGCGATTTAAGAATTACAGAAATTTCACGTGTTACGATCGATTAGACGACTAATGTAAATAATGGCGCGCTATAAAGTAACTGAAATGCCGTTAATGAAATGTCATTAATTGCGCGATAATAATCAATGCCGTGCCAATGGAGTATTGTCTCGTAATTCCAACAATTGACTCCATTATATATCAAATATATTTCCCGTTGGAACCGACATATTTCTGTTGTTATTAATTATTGATTTCAGCCGAGTAAGAAAAGGAGTTTCTTAGTGTGGAAATAATTTCAATTATACTATTCATTCTGGGTAAATTATTTTCATATTTTAGAATTCTATTCAAGGCACGAATGGAAATCTTTTGTATTGCTAGAAGATCTTAGAACATTCGAAGCACACAGAATTATGCAATCTTTAGGCTTCGGAACGAACGAGAGAACATTAAGGTGATTTTCAATATATTACTGGAATAGCTACGGTTATATAAGTTTTATTTTAGATGCAAGTTTAATTTAAAATTATTGTACGATGATTTTCATTTCTTTATCAAAACATCAAAAAGTTTATGTTGCGATTTACTCCAGAATACAGAAAAACTATGAAAATGTTGTATCACCTTTTTTTTAGAAGAATCAACCGAACAAAGCTAATAAAACTATTGACTGCAAATAGATTCAGATCAGATTTTACATACATACAAGATAGATTTCTTTTAATAGATATTAGTCCACAATTTTTGCTGTAAAAAGTTCAACGTTCTTTCCCAATTGACTTGAGATTTTTTACAATAGAAAATGTAACATCAAGTGGTTTTACTAATTGCATTATGAACTTTCTTAAGAATGGACTTACATTGTGTTCAAAATAAACAATTCCCTTAACTATTAATAACAAATGATTATTTCTGCAAGTCCCAGGAATCTAACGTAATTCCTAATCAATAATTTCGCATCTACAGTAGTCTAACGTTAACACTAGAACTACCAAACCAGTCAAAATGACTGGCACACAACTTTATAAAAAAATTCTCAAAGTTTATAAGAGAGGCATAGGAGAAATATTCTACGCTCAACTCAAAAAACATAAATGACCGAATTGATCATATTTTCTGCCTCTTGATTCCTCTTTTCTCAAAGTACTTATTTAATATATTGAAATATACTAGATTTAACACCGGTAGTTCTAGTGTTAAATCAGTCAACTTTGTACAGATACATTTCAATTAAACTCATCGTTTACAATTATCTTCTTGCGATCTTAATATTTCTCACACTGTGCTCCAAATTAATAAAACTCAATTCGTTGATACTTTCTATAGTTGAATATATGTTTTTGCTTGATGATAGCAGTAACTATAAATCATCCAGTGAATGTTGCAAAACAGAAAGGACTTTTAAATTTGTTGAACAGTACCACAAGCAATAAAGAGCACTTCGGTTAAATATGTAAAATGATCATTAAGTTACATAGAAATTACTATTATTGAATATCAGCAACGAAGGAAAATTCTATCGACTATAGTACAACATAGAAGAGCAAATTGTTAGTATAGGATGCTTTACAATATTATAGTAAATTGGTAATACAATTAATTTTAAATTACATTTGCTCGTGGTCCTTCATGAAATATCCTTTTGTTTACACTCTTGTTATAAACAGGAATATGCAATTTTACCGTAAAAAATTGTCAGAATTTTAATGATAAGATAACGTTCAGATATTGGAACAAAAATCCCCTGTCAAGGTCCCTCTCTCCATAATTTCAAGTACCACGATTACTCATTGAGTTCGGAATCTTCTAATATATTTGCAGACTATATGTTTTTCAATTTAAATATATTGTAATATAATAACGTCAAACTTCGTAATTTCTGCTATAAAAAGGTTTAATATCCTCGTGGAGCTATGACGGTCTCGGACTCTCAATTAGTGGATCCGAGTTCTTTTTGTCAGTTTTTCGAAATTTGTCTTAACACTAGAAGTACCAGCGTTTTATTTATTATATTTAAATATACTGAAAAAGTACTCTGGAAAAAGAGAAATCAAGAGGGGAAAATGACGATCAATTAGGTAATTTAGGTTTTACAAGATAGAAGTGGAATACTTACTGTATGGCTGCTCAATCCATTTCGGGAATTTTTAGAAAAAATTTAGAAACCAGTCATTTTGACTGTCTCGATGGTTTTAGCGGTAAATTGTCATTTGTCACTAGATCTACCAAGGCAATCAAAACGACCGGTACGATATTTCTTTAAAAAATTCCTGAAGTTTCTATCACTGTTTATCATTCATTTTTCTATGCATACCTTTCTAAATGTAAACAATTTGATCGTTCAATTTTCCTTTCCCCCTTATTCCTGTTCTTTTAACAAATTTATTAATCGCGTCTGAGTATTCTGATAATATCGTCGGTAGTTCTAGTGTTAAAAATATAATAAATAAATATATTAAAATACATCATAGACTAAATGGTTCAAAGTCCACCTAAAAATGTAGGTTTTGGACGGAAGGAGTTGACGTCGGAAATACAAAATAAAGAATAATCTCGTGTTGCCCTTAAAAATAAAACTCAGTAAATATGACATAACTTGGCATTTTCTGGAATCTGGAGTCGTTTCGTCGGTGCTCCACGAGGATGACTCGCGTTGGTCAGATTTGGGTCGCAATCTGCGCCCACGAGTATGACTCGACGTTGCAAGGCGAGGGGTTAAATTGCAAAAACAATTTTTCCGTGCTAAAAATACACGTACCTATGTAAATTGTAATTTTCTGTTTTAATTTCAACGGAAAGTGCACAAACAGTGCAAATCGTAAACAATGGACAAAATGAAATCGGAAAAACGACCGTCCAAGTAGTGATACATAATTGAAATCTACTTACAAAGGACACTAGTATTATTACCATTAATTATGAAACTCATGAAAACCTCCAGGATGTCGAGAAAAGAATCATGGATGTTCAAGAGGCGAATTGTAATTGGTAAACAAATAGCTCATTTTTTAAGTGACACTTTATTGGCAACTGTACGATAAAGTCTATACTGTGCAGCTGACTGTACAATAAATAATGAAATTTCAATCTCCCAAATTGGAGTGGAGGAACGCCAAAGTCTTTGAAATTATTTGCAGATAATTTTTGTTGCATGATATTCACATCCAAGGACCTTTTATTGTTAAAAAATTGCTATGGAAATTGTTAGAGCATCCGAACAAATGATTTCTACTTAAAATCTCAAAAGGAACTATGGTGTATGGAGTCCTGAACTCCAAACTACTAAGCCCAAGTTATAAACTCTTCGTTATCATCGTTGGCAAATTTCTCCCGAATCGCGGATTCGAATGGATTGTTTGGCAGCTAACAGATAATGCTATAGAACCACATTGATACCGGCAGAAAGCGTAGAAACCGAAAGCAGAAAGACAAACGAGGAAGAAAAATGTTACAGTAACGCATACATCATGGCGTCGGCTATCGGAGACATAAATCTCGAAGCTAAAAATAAAAAACTAGATAATAAAGTTTTGCAACAAGGTATATTGATATTATCGATATTTAAAGCTCATTTAAAAATATAGATCTTCGCAAAGTGACCATAAATAACATGAAAACTACCATTATAAAAGCAATAATAACAATAACAATATAAAGAACTCATAGAAACATACCTGCGAATGTATCACGAGGCTGCTGGAATCCCGTACCGGCGATGCATTCTAGTCTCACATCTTTTTTCGTGCATACGTGCAGGACAATACGGTTTGTAGGTTATTCGAGCGAATCGGTGATCAAACGTCAGCACCCGAGTTATTATCGCTGTGTATCACAGTTTCTAGATCCAACGCATGCCCCGCGATCGACCGTCATGTCCATTAATTACACTCGCATTTCACCCGACACACGGCATCGCGCCCCCTTTCATTCACTCTTCCCTATGCTTGAGCGCACGTGTTCCTCATATAATCTTCTTTATAATATCTTAGTATCACAATGGACGATTTTGTTTGTTAATGCGTTTTAACCTTAAGCTTAGAAATCACAGTCGCGAATTGATACGGATCTTCGTGCGTGCCTTCCCGTAACGCTGTCGCAGAATCTCGCGATGGTACCGAACCATAGCTTTGGCACGCTTTCCTCCGAAGTATTACCCGCTTCGACTCCCTCTCTCTCTTTCGCTCTCTCTCTCTCTCACACACGCTCGCTCGGTCTCTCTCTCTCCCTTCCTCTCTCTCTCTCGCTCTCGCTCTCTCTCTCTCTCACCGTCTCTCTCTTTCGCGCCGTCTCGCAATAAAACGTTCTCGCTGAGATCGATTAACGTTGCCCAGCTTGGATTTTCATTTCCTTGTAATTCGAACGAAAGATACCTTTCTGCACTGTTTTATAATATTCTGGGACGGATTGCGTCTTCCTCTCCGCTGTGACTTGTAGTCACGACTTTCCTAACCTATCTCCAACGTCCTTAAGTCGTTCTTGATTCTTCGATCATCCGCTGAACGAATAGTCTTCCAAGGAAGAAGGGAGATATCGTGTTGTTTCCTTAAATCTTCTCTTACCGACGATCAATGCGCACGTGCGATCACGGGCAATGTGGGAAGAATGTGCAACAACGACAGGACGATTCGTGGGCTTTCGAATCCTAGCGTATCCTTCTTCCACCTCGGGGAGAAAGAAACGTCGAGCAATCGTTCTTCTCAGTGACGTTTTGTCACCGTCACTATCGAGAACACGGACACGCGTAGAAATCGCGAGAAACGACAGTCACTCGAGACAATCAGTTTCGTGCGAGATTCGCGATGCTTTCTACGCTTTATCGCGACGACGCGATTATCCACGTTGAGGTAAGCCACGCGCGAGTATCGAGATTTCGTTGTCGAGCGTGCAGCAAACGATGCCATCCTCTTCGTTCTCCTCTCGGTTGTCACTCCCGACTACCCGCGTTACCGTTCTCTGCCTTCCGCGAGTCCGATCAAATCCTCGACTCAATTGAAATCCGGATGTCGCGAAACTGCTGATCGTTCTGTCACGTTGATCATCTCACAGACCGATCTCGATAACCTCATTTCTCAGCTGAGCGTCGTCTTCGCTCGACGCCGATTGACTGCTTCGACGATACTTCGACGACACAGCGACATTGCACCGAAATCATGCGCATAATACGATTGCGATTCGATAGCGCCGTGGTCTCTATATCGCCAGATAGATCGATTGAGAATCATCGATATAACTTTCCTCGAGTGTCAGACCTGCTTCCTCCGATTCGGCGGCACGAACGACGCGCTCTACCTCTTCTCCTTTCCTCGATCGTCAGTTAGTCCAAAAGCCAATCGACTCTCCTTGATGAAACTGGAAAATTCGTCCTCGGCCTGCTCGAATGGTCTCATTCGATCGCGACTCTGTCCTTAACGGCGTATCCGCTTTGGATTCTCTTAACGACGTCCGACTTTCTTCGATAACCTTTCCTGTCTTTAATCGTGTCTTCCTTCACTGCTTTTCGGCCGTGCAGGGAAATATGTACGTGTATATGACCGCACACACTCTCACTCGATCAGCGACGAGCCATTATTAGTGAATAAGCCCGCGTACACGACTGCTTAATTGCTCTCGATACCGCACTCACCACGAATCTCGATACTTCCCTTGACACGAGGCGGACATTACGCGAGTTCATTCGACGACGTGCCTCGTATGACATTACCTCCGAAAGTTTTCAATGTCTAATGTCCAAATCCTTTTGTATGTATGTGCGCGGATGTACGTTCTCTGGTAATTAACCGTCGACACTCTTCCGTTTCTTTTCGCTGCACGTATCGTCGGGTGTATGCGGATTACGGCGTAACTCGAGGACGATATCGTCGATCCTGTGACTGTCAATGAAAAAGAAGTACGAGATTATAACGTCCGAAGGTTATATCAATATACCATGCTCGATTTCGAGAGTGCGATTCAACGATGATAGGACGAAAAATCGAGCACGGGTGGTTGTGGAGATTGGGTGGTTGTCGGATCCCGGGTGGATACCATATTCCGAACACATTCAGTTCGGTTTACCTTCCTCACGCTCCTCCGCTCGCGCAAACTCTCTTTCTCTCGCGATCTTCGTTTCTCCCCTTTTATGAGTCCCTCTCTCACACACTTAGCCACTCTCTCCTTTTTCTCTTTCTCTCTCTTTCTTGCCTGCGTCTCTCCTCGTGACCCCCGATTTTCTTTCTCTATGTGCTACCCGCGTACTCCACTTCTTATCACACTTTCTCTCTCTCTCTCACGCACACTCTATTTCTACCCCCTTTCTTTCACTTCTCTCTCTCTCACTCTCTCTCTCTCTCTCTCTTTCGCTCTCTCTTTCTCTCCCTCACTTTCTCTGTCACTCGTCCGCCTCGCCCAGTACACTCGTATTACTTTCCTTCGTGTTCTCTTATTTCTTGACTATACCGAGATTTTCATTCTTTTCGTAAAACTGAAAGGGCGCGACTGAAGACGTTTCCTTTAAGACGATACCATACACGCAATCCGTTCGCTCTTATCGATTACGACGCATACTGCATGAAGAAAGACTCCCCACCCATCGATGGAGAGAAAGATATCCCCGCGGTACAGTTCGTAGATTTCTGTATTCGGTTGAATGTGACAAAAATCCGCGAGAATCCGTGTACGGGTGTGAGTGTGCGTGCGTAGGTGCCTGCAGTAGCCGTGTTACGTGTACAAGCGTAACCCCGACCTCGATGTTAGGCGGCTGATAGCCGGCCTCACACTGATATGGCTCCGCCGTGACAACCACGGGCTATACCCGCCCCTTCTCGAACCCCCCTACATCACCCCAAAAAAACTACACCCCTCTTTGGGTCGATTCGGGCGCCACGGCACGACGTTTTCTGGAAACGATTTATGTGTATGTAGCGTTTTACAATTGTGTCCTAATACGCATGCCTAACTTAGGGACAAACACGTTTTTCGGATGGACCTTGCAAAACCGTATTATCCTTCCTGTTCCTTTTTTTTTCAGCAACCCGAAACAAATGGCTCCCGATACTCCATACTTTTTTCTTTTCAAATCACCTGTTAAAACCCAATGGATGATCGGCTTTTGGAGAACGTATCTGTAAATGTCAATGATGTACAAATCAATTTAAACGATTATACTTCGAAGGAATTTGTTATTTATCATTATGTGCATAAACAGTTGCGCTAAAACAATCTTGAAACTGCAATTTATGTGATGTTTTTTATGCTATTTATCATCGAACAGTACACGATGCTGAAGTTATATATGTACTGACTACGTTTAATCGATGACTCCAATAAAATAATATGAAGTATATTCTAGACATTTTCTGTACTCTCTTAGGTAGTGTTCTATAGTTACGCTTTAACTTTTTATATATTGATAATAAACACCTTATTTTGTGTTTATTTTTTTAGAAAAACATAATAATAATTATTATCAAATGTAATATGGCATAAGTACGTGCTTAAAATAAATTGTGTTTAATAGGTATATTCTTGACTGAAATACTAGCATTTCTAAGTAAATACTTCTTAATGACAATACTCATTATGAGGATAATGCAGCACTATAAGTATCTTTCCCTCCATGTTCGTAGAAGATTTTTTAAATACAGATATGTTAAGAAATGAGAGAAATCGAAACAAGGAAAGCATACAATACCATGGTTATTTTCTTCGCCCCTTTAATGTGGGAGTAAAATATATTGTTCCTTGCATAAAAATGTATAAGTTAAATACTCTGAATATTAATAATCACGCAGAAAACTTGCGAATGCAGTTTAACAGAATTGATTTTGTCGCAATGTTGAAATTAGTCTTGAACCGCGAAAAAATCACTAATGCACTTAGAGCGGCATTCGATTTGAGTAGTACAGTATTCGTTGCGTCATCTGTTCATTCGAACTGAAAGCTTCTATTAGTGCACAAATATGAAGTTGCATATAACTTTAGTATCTTATTACTTACGCATTTCTCACACTTATATTCACATAATTCTATTGCTTTTAACGCTCAACAAATTTCACTACTTTCTTTAAATAAAATTCCATTATGATATCGTTGATAAAAAGGTTCACCTCTATCTTCCGAGTGGATATACATATCAAAATGCATTCTTTCTACAAGCTTGAGATGGCACCACTATCCAATGGGGGTTTCTCCGTTTATTACTCTGCATAGAGTTGATGGATCGAGAAATCGTTCTGTATCGATCAGGACATCGGGTGCAGTCTGTCACATATACGAGATTTGAGGTTTTTGTCCTCCAGAATTGCATCGTCTGAAGTGATTTTTTTTTATAAAAACCAGTGATGTTATCGTAACATTCGTGTGAGAACAGTACGCGGCAGATAGTTTCCGTCTTAAACTACTTTGAGTTTCCCAAGAAAGAGCGGTTTTTTCCACTCGAATTCCTTTAGCCATTTTTGTACCTCGATACTAAACAAACGTGCCTCTTGTGATCCGCAATGGCGGAGACAAATGGGGCTGCAAATTTAAATACAACAAATGGAAATTTCATTTGCGGTGTAGTAGAAGGTACATAAAGAATCGTCATTTGATATGCAATAGAACGCTCATACATATTTGGCCATCATTCGCGACGATTTCACATAGGAGGGGGGACGACTGAAATGCATTATTTATTCTAACAGTTTCTGTTCTTATAATAAATTTGTTATCGTATTTTAGGTTTTTACGGAAGGCCTTGGACTACCGAACAGAGAAAAGACTTATTTCAAAAGTGAGTATCTTGCTTCAATTTTTTGTAAATAATTGTTATTGAATATTATGGTAATAGAAAATAGTTATTTAATTTACAATTTTTTTTACGTAACTGCGTTTCACTTGTCTGCACATAATACACCATATGCTGCAGATATGTCTAAAGCAATTCCAAATGTAATGTTTCATGTTTCAGATTAAAAAAATGGGGAATGGATTCGTATTTGTACGCACCAAAAGACGATTACAAGCATCGAGCTTATTGGAGGGACTTATATACGGTAGAAGAAGCTGAACATTTAACAGGATTAATTACGGCTGCAAGAGAGTGTGGCATTACATTTTACTATGCATTGTCACCAGGATTAGATATTACTTATTCAAGTGTAAAGGAAGTCACAGTATTAAAAAGAAAATTAGAACAAGTTAGCCAATTCGGGTGCACTGCATTCGCATTATTATTTGATGATATAGAACCAGAAATGAGCGAAGCGGATAAAGAAGTATTCCAATCGTTCGCACATGCACAAGTATATATTTGAAAACTTGTAACATTTACTTGTAACATTAACTTCATACTTTTTAATAATTCTTTATTATTACAGGTTTCTGTAACAAATGATATTTTTCAACATCTTGGCCAACCACGCTTCCTATTGTGTCCAACACAGTACTGTGCGACACGTGCGATGCCAAATGTTCCGTCATCGGAATACCTTAATACCCTTGGTAGTAAATTAGCCCAAGAAATTGATATCATGTGGACTGGTCCAAAAGTAATATCTAGGCTTTTAACTATTGAATCAATTGAGGAGATTACAGAAGTGCTTAGAAGGCCGCCAGTTATATGGGACAATTTACATGCGAATGATTACGATCAAAAAAGAGTATTTTTGGGACCATATTCCGGCAGATCTCCTGATCTCATACCTAAATTGAGAGGAGTCTTAACAAATCCAAATTGTGAATATGGAGCAAATTTTATAGCGATTCATACACTGGCACAATGGAGTAGATGTAATGTCGATGGAAAGAGAGATTTAAGTATAAGTATGTTACATATCTTTTCTTTCTTCTTATTTATCTATTTATATTGTGCGATATTCAGTGGAATTACAATATCTGTTAACTATTGTTGGTAGTTAACCCATTTGCATCACAGCTCTAAATACGACAAACGACCCATAGGACCGCGCACAGTAGTTTAACGATTGTAGAGAGCGGAATATTTCGCGTGTGCTGATTATTACGCTTACTGATGCAAATGAGTTAGCGACGTTCCGATGAATACGCGTATTGGGGTAATGAATGTTACTCGAAAGTCGAGGTCTATCTGATAATAAAAAAAAAAGCGGCGAGGAGTTCGTCGCACACCAATTATGCACAAAAGCCGATCTCGTTCTCGGGTCGCATAGTTGTGACGCTACACACTGAATTTCTTATAGAAACGCGTGAAATTACGATACAATATCCAGAGTTCTGATATTTCACTTTTATCTTTTACTTTTTAGATGATACTGTATCTGCTGATATCAAGCTAGAGACTGAAACAGAGGATGGTTTACTTGGCGAAGATGTACCTTCAACGATGTCCCCAAATATATATCATCCGAGACATGCTTTAAAAAATGCTATCAATGACTGGTTAGTGGAATTTAGTAAAAAAAGAGCAGCATGGGGTGTTATAGCAAAACCACAACCATGCGTTGCTCCGACGATACCAATTCCGATAATTCCTTCGGTGAACACGTGTATGAGTCTTACATCAACAACAACAACTACTGTTCCTGCTACCCCTACACCAATAAATAACCCTACTCATCTGCAAGCGCTGGCTGAAGTTTGCTCAACTGTGACAACTAATGATAGTTTTATACAACCCCCTTCTGGTCCTGTTATGAATTCTTTAGTGTCTGATACAAAAGTCGTTAGTGAACCTATTATTCCAACAATTTCCACTAATATAGGAAGTATTGTTACTCCGAACATTTTATCTTCTATTGAACCAATGGATTGCAATACCACACCTAATAACTCCCCAGCACACACAGCTAAGATACCAACAGAAGACGATGTCATGGTAGAAAATACTTCGGTAAGTGATTTAATAATAATATTAATAATAAAACTTACAATATCTTTCTAATGTTCTGCTTTTATTTTACAGACGTGTAGCGAAACGTCGGGAAGTATGCAAGTGGAAGTTGATGGTACTTCTCCCATAGTAAACGGTAGTCAAATGATAGTGGAGAATGATAGTGAAAATCATGACAGTACAGACAATGCTGATCCAGAATTACTGGAAACAGATGCAGATAAACGACTGACTCAAGAGGATTTGTCACTATTATGCGACTTGTTTTATTTACCATTTGAACACGGTGGCCAAGGTATTCAATTACTTCAGGAATTTAATTGGCTAAAGAGCAATGCTCATGTTGTCATGAAGAAATCTAAAGAAGAGGAAAGCGCATCTGCATCTGATGTAAGCTATCGTATACCTAACAATCCGTTAATCGATGCGCCAATATAAACATTTAAAAACAATTACAGATCGAAGAGTGGCACACTCGGGCAACTAAATTAAATGAAATGTGTAATGCAGTAAATAGATTATTTCAACGACTTACGTATTGCAACAATCGTGAGTTATTATACGATCTGTATTCGTATGTTTGGGATATGAGAGGGGTCGTGTCTCTTTTAAACAGTTATGTCAAGTGGTTGGGTAAGTTACATTCGATTTGTGTTACATATTAAAATATGCAAAATTATCCAGTATCGTGTTTTACTTTAATATACACGATCATAAAAAATAGATCTTTAAGAAAAAATTATTAGATCGAATTGTACATATGTTGATATAGTGGTTTCAGGTTTTACTTCTTACCGATTAGAATAATTGTAATAAAATTTCATTGCTTTTATGATCGCAAATTAAGCAACGATACGATACTGAAGTAGTAAAATAGAGGAAGTACATTCAAAATGCTAGTATGCTGGTACAATGATGTCAATATAATTGATCACAATGCTAAATCACGTATATTTCAAAATGTTATACAGATTGTTATTTTTCATTTAATTTGGTATTTTATTAAGTAGTATAAAATTGTATTTGTTATGCTACAGATGAGTGCTGTTAATAATTTATTTAAAAGTACTATAATTTTTTACCTATACTTATATTTCAGAAGAAAAGTATCTCGAGTATTGGTAAGTGTGATATTATATTCTTTCTTTAATTTAATCAAACATTTTACAAAAAAGATATGCTCTTTAATAATGGTATAAAATATAAGATATTGATCGTTTACCAATGAATACATTATGTATATATAATTGATAATAATTAATATCTGGGATTCAATAAGAATTTTTAACAGTGATTAAACATTTTCCTATTATTTAGTACCAATATTATTAATTGAGAGATTTTAATGAAATTTCAGTTGAAATAATAGTTTTCATTAAGGACATCATTATTCTTTCTTGTAAAATGATATGTTCAAATCTGTAAAACACGACCAACTAACTCCGAAAATTACTGATGTTTTGTTGACTCGAGTTTAGTTGAACAAATACATATTTAAGTATAATATGAAAAATACATGAATCTGGAATAATCTAAATGAATTATCTCTCATTTAAATATAGTATTTCCCCATTACGAATGTCTAAAACATTAATGGAAACTTTCTTTCTATTTGTTTGTACTTTAATCGTAAAATACAAATGCAAATAAGATAAATTTTCTGATCAGGAAAAACAAAATATGTATATACTTAAATTAATGTGGAAATTATTAACACAGCAGTTTTACTGTCCATAATGTCAATCATTTTGTTACGAAGTGAACAATCGTCAGTAATAATTGGAATTAAAATATTCCATAGGTCGCATATCTGTGGAATTGCATTGCACATTTGTTTCTGCGCTTTAGAATCAAATGTACTGCGTAGCGCGCGAAATTGAACAAAGGTGGTTGCCGTTAGTCAAGATTAAAAATATTTAACCATGGAAGCCAAATATGCAGTTTTTTATATTCTACATTATTCCCTCATTTATAGTTCTATTTGAAAGTTATTTTTATAAAATGGCAATACAAATATTCTTCGATATAATGATACAATGCAAATAACTCTTTCAATATGTACAGAACAGCAATAAAACTGTTTTGGTCTCTGATACATCTATATTTTCCCCGAAACGCATTTTATCATTTAAAGACTGACGGCTTCTTCTGTGCTGCTCTATTGATTTAAGCCAGTGAACCACAACACTTCTCACATTTGTAATTTTTCTAAATAAGAAATGTAAGTAAACAATTAATTTAAAACGTTTCATCAGAGCAATAGAGAATTGTTGTGGTTTTCTCATGCAAAACTTTGTCAAAGAAATTTATCGTAGCAAATACTTTCTGGGAAGCTATTTAACAGCATCTATTTGGACCTGAACAAATACTGTGTTTAAAATAACCTTGTGCCAGCTATTAACATATTGGCTGACTTTCTTTCGCAGATAATGTTTGGCAGAATCGTATTCGTTATTAACAAACTTCCACCGAAATTTGTTGATCCTGTACAATGGTAATTCTATTCTGTAACATTGAATTAAAGAGAGGTGGATCTTGTTCATATAACAAATAATTTTTGCCAACAATTTAAGTGTATGAGGAACAGTACAGCTTCATTTCACTGACTAACGTTTATTTCTGTGTTTTTTGTCTTGTTGATAGCGTTTGGCAGATTCCCATCATCGATGACGACGTTTACCCAGGGAAGCTACACATGTATGCGATTCACCAGTCTTTGAGTAACCCAATAAGCAGCGCGCGTTTAGCAAAGTTTCAAACCAGCAAATGCATATGTACATCACGAACTCGTTTGAAGCTTTGTACAGAAATGTCACTTGAGTTAATCTGAGCAACAGATTCGCGCGTAGAAGCAGCATTCTGATGCATTGAAGGATCAATGTGTATTCTACACAAATATCTTGTGCATCTATTTGTAGTTTGATACAAGATGGGTATACTTTCTTATCATGCAAAAATTACATCACAAGACCACGTTTAATTGTGTTTTGAGTATATCTGAAGTTTATTTATATGCTCTTAGTTTCTGCAGTACAAAAGTTCACTTCTTTTTTCGAACAATATTAGTCATTTCTTTGATTATATAACATTACTTTCTGTACCTTTTTTTTTTTTAATTTAACAGAATTCTTACTACAAGAAAGTTCGTTTTCTGTGTCTGGTTTTGATTATATTTGAATGATATCAATATATAATTTGAAACAATTTTTGCATATAAAGTATGCCCGTTGTTAAATTGCAAAATTGACAGAGATACAAAGACCTAACTTTATAAACTCTTGAAAATCTTCCTCAAACATTGTTCTGACCAATCACAATCAACAAAAGTTGTATATATCTGTTTCTACTTTTTCATTTCCGTAAGGCTTCAATATTTCATACGACAACTTAATGTTTAAAAATCTGATTATACGTACACTGAATGGAATAACATCTTTCGTAAATTGTGAATGATCAGGAAAACATCCCTCTTTTGCCAACTTGCCTGTACTAATTTATTTTAGTTCCAGAAGCTATATTCTTTTCAGGAGTAATAGGAGTTTTATTTCAGGCGCATTTTGGCAAACTGTATCACCATTCCATCAATCCTCTTTTCCCATCCAATGTTTCAGGAGTTTATTATCGCGCGAACTATGGTGCATCACTCTTGAAAGTTTAATTTTATATTGATGTCTCAGTTTTATAAAAACTAAGTTGAAATTTCGTAATAGTGTACAATTCTTTGGTTTACCAAACGTAACACTTTTATCAAGATGTATTATGCAGTTGTGATATTCTTCTCCTTTCTTTTATATTACACAGACAGCAAAATTTCAAATGATCGATGATTATTGCAAAATTGTTAAACATGATTTCGTTTATCGATAAAATGGTGCACTGTAGATTTTTCGATTTGGTGGATATTTCTTTATCTCGCGATATGCATTCCTTGCTTGACCGGGTAGTTGAGAAAATCCAAGTAATGATGCGAGATAAGGAAAAATAAGTTGCCATCAATCGAATGATATTTTTGCATGTTAAGAGTTTAAGCAAAATTGGTGGTCAAAGCAGTGGAGACCATTTAACAAGTTGTATATGCATAACGCGCGAATGAATGTCGGGTATTTCATAGTTTACTAAGGCTAAATCCTGTGTCTTGGGATAGGGTTCTCAAATGGTTGGAAAGAAACATTTATGAGTGGAGACCAAGAGCCATGGGTATTTCGTGGAGGACTTACAGCTGACCTACAGGTACATGCAGTACATTTGAAATTATTGCTGGAGTATGTAATATTCTTTGAGGAGAGATTTATACAGTTTTATTTGTTAACAGAGATTAATTCCGGTCGACAGCGGCAATGATTTATTTGTCTACAAAGCACCAGAAGTGCCGAGTAGCAAAATATATACAATTCGGCCTTACTTAGTAACCGATGAAGATTCTGTTTATGCTGTATGCAATAAAATTGCAGACTGTACAACATCATCTGCTGTTGCAGATAGGTATGCATAATAAGTTATTTCCTAGTTTTACCCAATACTTAAGATTATTAGCATCAGAGAGATTATTTTACTACTAAATATTTATTTCGCGTTTTATGTACTGTGATTTGAATGACACAAGCGGATCGCTGTTTACAAGTTTTAATATCATTTTCTTGATACCATGTAGGTTGGTGGGTGGCTTCTTGACTTTAAGTTCAGAATTGTGTATGGTCGTTGAAGATGAAAGTGGTATAGTAGGCTATGCATTGGCTGCTTTAAATATAAAGTCTTATAATCAGAAGTTAGCTATGTCTTGGATTTCCGAATTACGTTTGAAGTATCCAATGGATGATAATACAAATAATTTACCACAAAACGTTCAGGTATATATGCATTACAGTATTCTCGTTTATGCATATTGTCATAGTTTATTAATACTTTGTCGAATGTTTTTACAGGATGCGATACAGTATTTTCATACATTTGTTCCGGATGCATCTGAGCAGCTATGCAGGCAGCATCCATCGAAACTATATTGTGCCGTATTGCCAGTTGTTACAGATCAATCAGTCCCTAAGAGGCTAATTACATGCATCCTTGCAGCTTTAAGAGCTAATGGTAAATAATACTTTCTGTAGCTTTATGCATACCGGGGTTGTCAAACATTTAACTGACTCTTCCATCGTGAACAGATTATTCGCATTAAAATTCAAATTAGATATGGACGCAGGCTCACGTTTTTTTTATTTATTTTTCGGCTTTAACATTTATTGCCATTTTGCCTAGAACTTACAATTTTACTATGGTTCCGAATCACTGAGACTATGATATGTATATCATATAGAAACAAATACCCAGAGGTTACGGAGATTTAAACAAGGGCGCATTAATTGCGGAACCGAGCCTTTAACCTGCTAACTTAAAAGCCCGAGAATCTCGGAACTTTAATTTTTACAGAAACTTTAAACCCCGAGAATACTCGTCTATCTTGATAATAGTCTCTTTAGAAATTTAAACCCCGAAGAAATTCGTTGCGTCTAGTTAGTTACAAGTGTGGCCACAAGACAGGACAATAATAATTTTTATTGTTTATCAAAAACATTAAAAACAGGTTTGAAAGAGATTCAACAAAAATATTCGGTCCTAAGACATTTTATTCTGTGTGGAGTTATTTTCTGCATACCTATCATAGGCTTCAATTGTGTTTTTGAGACACTTGGCTCGTTCGTATTCAGATGTATAAGAACGACGAGTATGTGTATATGTAGTTGTGACTAATCGACTGACGATGGAATTTGTGTAAAACCCAAAAGGAGTGTTCTTTAGACACATGAAATAAGCTGTTCTCCGATAAAGAAGGAAAGTAGATGTAGCTAGCTCGCGAGACGTCAATTTGTCACCCCGATATGTATTATTATTTTCATACTTCACAGTCATGAGATGTCAATAAGAATGAAAGAGTAATAGATGTTGACGTACGTTTTGTAATACTTCCTTCAGGTTCTTTTGGCGTTCATACAACAATGTCCAGTGCAGATAAAGAATCCCAAGAATTTTATGGTAAATTAGGTTTTGTTGATTTGAATCCGGCATACGAGGAGCATCCAGGAATTAAAACAATGTGTAGAAGTTTCTAACAAAGAGTGAGTACACCAGTGATATTCGTGAACAAAGTATATTTGCTTGAACCATCCACAAAAAAAGCCTCTATGCCATAGACGCGTGAATGTGGAATAGAAATAATTCCTTCCTACAAATACATTAAATCTCTATCGTTGTGCTATTATGCATCCATGTGAAAATACTGACTTTAAAGATCATAAAAATGACAAGTTTCCGATAACTCTATAGTTTATTGTGAAAAACTGCACAGTTCGAATTTTTCCTATGCATTACCTTCAGTAACTTGTATTTCTTTAACAACATATACGAATCTGATTTAAGTCTGCCTTTAAAAATATGAAATCACCTAAATGTGTTTAATAGTACATATGGTGTATATATGATATAAATTAAGTTGTAGTTATACCTACAGCGTTAAGTAGGGAAAGATAAGGAAAGTATAAGACGTGCAATAATAAGATCCAGTGAAATGAAATAACACAAAATAGTACGAAATTATTAGTTTCATGAGAATTTATGTTTATACATTACAATGCTATGGAACTTCGGTATATGACATACATGTGTGTTGATATACAATTTTCGTAAACAAAATGTACATAACGCGTTGAATAATGTGTGATGAAATGCCAGTATGTGTGTTCATTAATAAATTATCTAAGCTTTTTAACTCGTTGAAAAATATTTTCTTATCGAATCGCATACGTAAATGACTGAATATGGCAAAGGAAACATTATTTTCTTTTATTTTCGAAAGATTTGTTAATTTAAAAAATATACGTCACTTATTTTATGTATTAACTAAGCTTCGTACTTTTAGTATACACTTCATACTTCATCACCTTTAATTATATTATTGTTATTGATAATTTTTATTCGGCTTTATAATTGCAATACGTATGTATATGTTTATAATATACATATGTATTGCTACAGAATGTGATATATAGCCATTTCGAAAGTATAATATCGTTACTTTATTGGTAGTTCTTTACTACAACGAAAAATGGGGGGACAGTATTTTATATTTCTCTTTTTATCTTCCATTTCATAACAATTATTCAACATTATAAGCTGTATTTTATACAATTAATTATTTTAAGAGGAAATCATCGTGTAATTAAGAAAACAAAGAATCATTCGATCCCTTTCATCTATCATTATCGGTATTGCAAGTATAAATCATTCGAAATTGCAACGTGCGATACGAAAGAATAAATGTAACAAAATATGAGGCACTAATAAGTAATAACGGTAGTTCGGTATGTCGCTGACTAGGTACTAAAAAATTAGCCGTTACCTATATCACCTCTATGCGTAAATGTATGAAATGTACAGAGTCCAGATAGAACATAATCGATAAAAATAATATTGAAAAAAAAATAAAATACTGTAATCTTAGATATCTGCCTTATCAGTACTATTATAAACAGTCTCTTGTAAACTTCGGTATATAGCTTTGTAATGATTCCGTACTTGTATTGCAGACTCGATGCAGTTTTCAATTTCGATGCAATCACGACAGAGCTATGTCAGGATCTGATGTAGTGCCATGTAAAAAAAGGAGAATTTCGATTATCGTAAAAATGTTGCGCACCATATCTCTTAAATCTATTTTAATTCAAATCGTCACTTTTTAGGACTTTTATACTGCTTGATATTTTTACGATAATCGAGGAGAGAAGCAATTGCGTTGACGGGAAGGCTGGAAGACACTTTTCAAATTTTTATCGATTTTTGCTATCGTCAATTTAAATTATACACTTTCTTTTTTCTTTTAACAAATTACATTAATGTACCTACGTAAAGCGTATAAACGAACGTAATTACTCAAAAGAGTAATGCATCTCAACAACAGTGATCATTATTGTTTGTTTTCGTTTTTAACGATTACTGTTTAAACTCGTATCATGGAGATATTACAAAATATATTTTATCTCCATTTACAATGATGTATGTACAATAATCTTTCCAGTTGTCTCGTTGTGTGTTTATAGATGGTGTATGTATAATTATTACTACGAAATGCTACATGATCATTACTGGTCTATTTAAATAAACATGTAAAGACTGATCCTCTCTTCGTATCTGCAATTTCGTCTAAAATTTAATCAATTACGTCCCATATATGCGTAATACCTCATTTTCCATAACTTTGTTTACTTCATATGGTTTTCAGGATGAAAATGGTGCTATTACGATATCGTTGTACTTTCTCAAATACAAAATTTCATCTTGAAATTGTAATATCTACAAAATTTTCAAGAATTACGTTAATTACTCGGTACAGTACCACGTACATATCTTCTCGATAATATCACATTATTTTGCTTTCATTATTAATTTGATCAAAGAATGTCATATGAAATACCTTTCCTATTTCCTCCTTTAAAACTTTCTGCTCGGTTCGGGGCGATAAGTTTTTTACATTTTCTGCCACTTGAAGTTTACTTAGAGACTCCATTAACTCGCAGATTTTCTTATTAATATTTCTAAACGTAAAAATACAACTAATTTTAATTTTTTTTTGCGTAACTTTTTTTCACTCGGTATTTGTCAAATTCAAACAGTTTACTTACGCGGGCGGAATGAATTTCGGCTTTTCTTTTTTTCCCGATCCCATACCATTTTCCTAAAATTATGTACTGTATGAAACTTAAAATTTTTATTTTACAACAGTATTGTTTCTGGAATAGGCATCTTACCAATTTTGGTTTGCGTTTTAGTACGGAAGAGTAATCTTCAAAATCGATTGCAAAAGGAATATCATCTGACGAATAAATAGTTTATATTAATAACAGAGGCAGAATAATATTAATATTCTATTACCTTCGGTCCTTTTCATCGCTTTCTCGATAGCTTTACTAAAACTTCGTCTGTCACGACGCCATTCTTTCAAGACCGATTCGTCCCTACACAGTAATTATATTTCATTTGCGTATGGTTCAGTATGCTTAATTTACGGTGTTATATTTATATCATAAAATTAAGATTATTAATAAAATCTTGAAATTTTGCCAATATCTTACTTTATTTTCTGAAGCTTCAATGCCTGTTTCATTATTATTTCTTTTACTTTGAACATCCACAGCAGACGCTGTTCCATTAAAGTATTTGTGCCAGCATTCTTACACCTAAATAAATCACGAGTACTTAATATTTCTATTGTTTAATCTTCAACCTATAATTACATTTATGATATAATTATACATCTAATTATCTATAATTCCAATATAATTCTGTAACCACGACAACATCCAATTGGTATTCTTTAATCGCATTGGTCGTATTTTTAATATTTTTCCATCATTCGTTACAACATCGAACACTTTTTCGAGTTTTTTACCATCAGTATTTTTTTCACTGTGTCTTTTCAAGGTGAAATTCTTTTTCGCCTTTATGGTATCAAAATCATCGAATTTATTATCAGAGAATTTCGCTTGACACTCTTTTCTAAACTGTCTAAAGTAAGTTCTTAAAAACGGTATGTTTTTTCTAATGTAATGTGACCTTGGAGATGGTCCTGGTAGTAGTAAAATTTTATCACTAATTTCGTTGATTTTACTACTCCTACATGTTTCCCTATTGTGTTTAGAACTACATAAAACTTCCAAAAACGAGGGTGTTTTTCCACCTCCCGCGTTTATAATTTTATTAGTCTCATCATCAGAATTCGTGTTTATTAACTCTTGGCGGCACGAATCACAGAGGGCAACGAATCGTACATTTTGGGACCATTCGCCGATGCTTTTACTCGTCAAGGAGATATTACATTTTGTCTCGCTGTACCTGTTGCTTGGCCTGTAAGATTTACTCTTTTCTCTGGTGGACATGGTCATCGAGGGATCACGGATATCGGCCGAATTCTTCAAATGCATTATTTTTAAATTCTTCTTCTCACTTCGCGGCGATTGGTAACAAAGAATCGTTGATGCTTTTGGTTCGATTTTCTCTGAAATGTGAGATAATTCGTTTAAGGAACAGGCATTTGCTTTGATTGGAAGACAATTACAGTTTTCCTGGATTCTTTTTGCATCGGCATTGAATCAAGTTACGATTGTGGTTATTAGTGGTCGCGGAAAAAAGAGGTTTAATTGTAACACTAAATTTACCAATGAATTAATATATTTATTATATATCAAATGAGAAATATATTTAAAAAGATCAGATATTATAAGAAGGAAAGAAATGAAGGAGGGAAAATGCTTGATTGATTTAATCGCTTAAAGTCTACAAAGTAGACGTTGAAAATTGAAAGTGAAACAGCCGTTGAAATTTCAGGAATATTTACTAAAAAATTCGGATCAAGTCATTTGAGCACCTTGGCAGACACAGGGTAACAAGTCTATTAAAATGAAAGTTAATCATTGGTACTTGCGGTGAATACTTTTAGAAATGAAATGACATATGTATTCAATGTATCGAGCAATTTCACATTTTCATAATTAACGACTTTATAAATCGACATTTTTGCAATTTTATGAACTTCATTCAACTATTATCAACTGTATATAAAACGATAGTTTAAAATATCAAGCCGCGTATTTAACACTAGAATTACCAAGGCAGTATCAATGACTAATTCCCAATTTTTTATAAACATTCTCCACATTTATCGAGGTAATATACAGTAGATATTCCACGTCTATCTTCTAGAACACGAATTACTGAATTGATCATATTTTTCACTTTCGAATTCCTCTTCTTCCAAAATGCTTAATTAATATGTTACATGATTTTAATCTTAACCGTTTGAATCACAAGGAGCGCGATCACGCTCTTCAGATTTTGCGTCAAAAAGTCCCAGTACTCGGTTGAGACAAGCGCTATCGCGCTGCTCGGGTTTTTCGACCGCCTTATTTTAAAAGCCCCTGTTCTTTTAAAAGGACTCAAACGGTTAAGTGCATGTCATTGCATTGTATAAATAACACGTAAATTGAAAAAGAATGCTCACTTTCCGGAGGTTCGAAAACTTTCTCTTCCGGATGTAACTTATTCCACTCGATTCGTAAGAAATTTAAAATAGATGTACAACCCAAAGAAACAATATCTCTTGGGGGAACGACAAGCGGATTTTGTGTCACGTGAAGGGTCTTAAGATTCGGCACCAAACCTAAAGCAATGGAATCAAATATATTTAATACAAGACTACGCACACTTCGACGTTTTATATTCTAATAAAATATCAACGTTACAAAATTATTGAACTCGACATGGAAACTTACAAAGTTCCAAAGGCAGTATTTCGATTTTATTTCCTTGAAGCAATAGAGTTTGTAGGCACGGGTGAAATTTAATAGTACCCGGTACGGTTGTAAGTTGATTATTTCGTACATCCAACCATTCGAGATTTCGCAAAGAGGCGAAAATTTCAATGGGAAGTTCTGATAGCTCATTATTCTCTAAATAGAGCATCTAAAAGAGTAGATAAAGTAAATGTATTACTTTGCTATGACCAGGGAAAGAACAGTAATCAATTTTATATAATCCTATCTCTACGATGTAATTACGTAAAAAATACGATTAATGGCTGAAGAATAATTATAATATTGTAGATTATATATAATTAATTGAAAATATAACAAGTCAGTTTCTATTCGCGTTTACACTTAACTCTTTCACCGTAATGCACCCTAATATACCCCGTAATAGCGTCTCCACAACAATGATACCGTTTTTGTCCATGAATCCCCTTTCTAAAGGGCTCTCCCCATTTTTATCTTTTCTTACTAATTTCCTTATTCGAGTGAAAAACGACATTCAGACAGTGTGCCGCAATTCAACCCCCTCATCATCTCTGGGCAATTTTTCCTGAATTATTAATTAATATATCATAGCCTCGGTGGTTCAGGATCCAAATAAAACATTATGTGAAATGACCATTGAAGTTAAAGCCGAAAAGTATGAAAAAAAGCAAAAACGGTATTCTCAGCCCCTACGCTTCGAGGGCCGTTTCTCCGTTTTTCGTTCACCGTAATGTTTCGTAATTTATCTCGCTCTAGTTCCTGAAAACTAACTTTCAACGAAGGCTTCACAGTTTCAGATAGTATAATATTATTACGAATAACAACGTACCTGCAATTTCGGAAATTTGTTTAACATGTCAATCGGGAATTTCTTCAATCCCGTGCCAGATATATCTACAAATGTTTCGTTACAAACAGGTTCTTTTTTGGGTACCGATGGTGTAGACGTAGGTGTCTTTAATGATTTTTGGGATTTTTTTGACGTTACAATGGAAGAGATATCGGAAATGGTATCTGCAATAGTGTCCTCGGGAAACGTCAGACTCAAATCATTTCCCTCGATGATTTCCGCGTCTTTGATAATGCAACAAATGTAAATGCAAGTAAATAATTTATCATAGATAGTAATGTTCTTTATGTAAAGTTGCATTTCAAATTTTTTAACAAAAAAAAAGAGATTATATAAATGAATGCACTGTAAATTGTCGATGGTCCCGACAATAAGGAACGTATTAATTATATTATATTTAATAATGCGTAATTACCAAGTGATTCATTATTAAATAACAAGAAATAATTCATTTAAAAACTAGATATTTTTAAAAATAACGATATGTTCTTAATGTATTCCGTTAATAGGAAAACAACGTATTAATTCAGTGCAAATCGATTACGGTTCACGGAATATGTTAATGATATTAATTATCTTTAAGTTCATGTACATTATAAAGTATATTCAATTAATATTATTTTATCTTTAAGTACATATATTTCGAATTAATACTTATATAATTACCTAACGTATCGAGTACCGTTTTAATATTACTTAATAATACGTTATCCGACGGTACTTTCTTTACCATCGACTGCGGTGCATCTTCGGATGTGTAAAATATAATATTATCACCAAGATCATTTTTAAATGTGTCCGAGTTTTCGTCAGTATCATATTCGTCGTTGAAATCGTTCGACACGTTCAACGGGATTACATGCACTTCGTTCGTCGAGCTCGATTTATCAAAGGCATCATCTTCTTTCTATCAGTATGAATTTTTTCTTCATTATTCAATATTCTTTTCACTATTTATACCAATAATAGGATCTTAATCTTTTATTATTTTTATATAAGGTCATGTACCAAAAAAGAAATATGCGCATATGTAAAAAAAATTGATACTAGGATACTTGCAGTATGCTGAACGAGAAACGATGTGATTTAAGCTTGGTTATTAAAGTTAACGACTACGGAAATCTGTATATAACCTGAGATTCTTTTTCGGATGGATTTTCTTCATTTGTAGTAATAGATGTCTGCTCGGTCATTAATTTTTCTTCATCGTTTTGAACGTTCTCGATGCACTGGTGAATCGAGAGAAACCTCCTGGTGCCCGATGTTTCACCGACTCCATAATATTCCGATAATAGAGTTTTAGCAAGTGCGGACATCGCGGCAGTTAAAAATTGAGGTGAAATTTCAAATACGAAATATATCGTTCGATATAATCATTTTCACAGGTTGCTGCACGAAACTTACGACCTCCCCAGCATTTTAAATATACTGACGGAGCGTTGAATCGTTTATCGAATAGCGTGATCGATACTAAGCCTTGTTTATTCATTGTCTTGGTGATGTGGTTCTATGCGACACGAATTACCTATTATTCTTTACTTATTCAAGTAAATACTCACATTAACTCTATGCATGTTTCTCCTCGTAATTCAGAAATTCCCACACCTTTATTAATCGATATAGGAGCTCTCTTCTATGCGTCGATATTCTTCATTTCTTTTGTTTAATAATTAAAAGGATATTTAGAACTTCTTTCCTCAGATCTGTTTATTGATACGCCACATTTTACAAACTTTTATATATATATATTTTGTAAACAATTATTATTAATAACTAATTATATTTTGTAAATATATTTATTACATTGAACACACTGTGAAACTTTTTTAGCCAATACCTTCGTTCCATTCATAAAATTCAATATTGCCTACAAATTTCAAAAGTGCGTATCATGATTATAAGTATTCATAATTAAAAAAATATTATTAAGATATGAGTCCCTGAAAATTGACAAAATATAAACGTTAAGCATAGAAATTTCGTTTTCTTCTAGCCATAAAACCATCCTCTTCCGCCATAAACTATGCGACTGCAAGATAGAGTGGAAACTCAATTTTTTCTTCTGGAAGCGCCGATGCTAACGCTATCTATCATTTTGAAATTTTCTGCATTTTTCTCTGGCGGGAAATAACACTCAGTGAAATATAAATATCTGAACATTAATTTCTCGCTTGTTTATTGACCGATTTAGATGCGGTTTGTTTCAGCATCTTATATAGAGTATAAACTATCAACCTACCAGTGGAAAACATACTTACACCACACCCCCCTCACCAAATGATCGTTAAAGTTACAAACTCTTACTACTTATGGAACTTCCGAATGGAACAATGGTGGTTCTTTATCAGTTGTATTATACAACATAAACATATATGATATAATATTCATAAAATCAATTGTGTTTTTATTGCTACAAATTATTTATTTAATAAATGACTGCGTAGAATTAATATAATTTGCTGCAACGTTGACACTAATTGCTGCATAAACGTTACATTTCATTAGTCGATTGTGGTTCTTATGATGAGAACCTTTGACAAGCAATTGTAACTGAGCAGATGAATACTTCTTTTTAACGTTCTACTTGAAGCAGACAGAACACTTATTTAATTCCAGTATGAAAAATAGTGTACCAATCCAGTGCACACCATTTTTTTCTGTTAATCTGCTTTTTCTTTATTTATTTGTGGATCCTTCAGTCCTTACGACTTTCACTGAACTTGGTCTTGAGGTAGCGGAAGTCATAATGAAATAATATAATGAATAAAGTAACTAATGACAATTTTTTAATTTATTTTAATGACATCAGAATTATATACTTACAATCCATCATTTCTGGAGGGCCAACTATTCAATTTTTTTCCTTCGTGCCTCATTCGGCATCCATTTTTCATGAAAGCCGCTAAATTCGGCGACGCTACCGCTATCTACCGTCTCTTACATATGCTAAATTCGATGACACTACTGCCTCCTACAACCATTAACACAAAACATTTCTTAAAACTTAGGTAAAGTTTCTCCCATTCAAGCGCCCCTACCTCCTGTTCTTTGATACCCAAGCTTGGTTCACTCTCTCCTCTATTGACACTACTCGACATAACCAAAGGATTGCTCGTTATAAAGTTATTGTTGCGCTTTTGACAAACGTTAATGTAATTTCTGTTGCGGGATATGTCTGATTCTGAAGGTAGTAATCTTTCTGATAATGAAAGTGACCGAGGCGGCAGAGGTAGCGAGAGCGATCAGGAAGAGAATCGTTCTGTGAAATCCGCAGCTGGTAGCGATGCTGGAAGCGTCGGAGGAAGATCCCGAAGTGGTTCACGTAGTAGAAGTCCCTCCAGGTCAAGATCTAGAAGCGTGTCCAGATCTCGATCGCGTTCTCGATCAGGATCTGGGTGAGTAAACTCATTAAGACCGTGTAACTTATCTGCTGCCATTCAAACTTGTGTATCCTTAAACAGTCTTGTAGTACCATAAGAGTTCTACTATTACTTTCACGTGTACAGCTGTCTTTTTATTTTTGCAAATGCATTAATAATTTGTTAATATAACTACTAAAGCATTATGATCTATATGCATTATTTTGCTTGTACTAATTTACGTTCTTTCTTGCCATTATGTAAGCGCAAGATTCATATAAATTCTGTTAGAATCGCATTGTGTTGTAAGATATATTGTTCAATGTAGAAATGCCTTCATCGAAAACACTTGTGAAGCATTATTAATATATATTAAATTATTAGCTCAGAAGATGGAGATTTGAAAGGAGATGAAGCTGAAGAAGCAAGATCTGGAGATGAAGAACTGGTTGAGCCCGAAGAGGAACCCGAAGGTACATCATTCGGAAAGAGTATATTCAGTAGCTTTTGTTATGATACATATTTCTATCCACAGGGGAAGATCTTGATGGCAGCAGTGAATATGACGAAGAAGAGGATGAAGAAGATGATGACAGACCTCGCAAAAAGAAGAAGAAAGACAAGTATGGTGGTTTCATCATTGATGAGGCAGAAGTAGATGACGAAGTTGAAGATGACGACGAATGGGAAGAAGGAGCTCAAGAAATTGGTATAGTGGGGAACGAAGTGGATGAGTTAGGTCCAACCGCTAGAGAGATTGAAGGAAGACGCAGAGGCACTAATTTATGGGTGTAAATATTTCAGTATTGAAGTTTTCTTAAAGGATTAGACTTCAAAAATATTTGATATAATATGTCTGTAATTTTTATTAGATCACAAAAGGAAGATGAATTAGAAGAATATTTGAGAAAGAAGTATGCAGATGAATCTACCGCTGCCCGTCATTTTGGAGATGGCGGCGAGGAAATGAGCGATGAAATTACTCAGCAAACTTTGCTGCCAGGTGTTAAAGATCCAAATCTTTGGATGGTGAAATGCCGTATCGGAGAGGAAAGAGCAACTGTACTTTTGTTAATGCGCAAATTCATAACGTACCAATTCTCAAGTAACGTTTAATATATATAACCATAATTTCTTCCCTGAAAGGATAAATAGATACTGATTATACGTTTTTATATGCTAGATGAACCACTCCAGATAAAATCTGTTGTTGCGCCAGAAGGAGTGAAGGGTTACATTTACATAGAGGCTTATAAGCAACCGCATGTAAAGGCAGCAATTGAAAATGTAGGAAATTTAAGAATGGGTATATGGAAACAGCAAATGGTACCAATTAAAGAAATGACCGATGTTTTACGCGTTGTCAAAGAACAAACAGGCTTGAAAGCCAAACAGTGGGTTAGGCTAAAAAGAGGAATTTATAAAGATGATATAGCTCAGGTGGATTATGTTGATTTAGCACAGAACCAAGTTCATTTAAAACTGTTACCCAGAATTGATTATACAAGACCGCGCGGCGCTTTAAGAACAGCGCAAAGCGAATCTGAAGCTTTAAAACGTAAGAAAAAGAGAAGACCACCTGCAAAGCCGTTTGATCCAGAAGCAATTCGAGCTATTGGAGGTGAAGTTACTAGTGATGGTGATTTCTTAATTTTTGAAGGAAATAGATATAGTAGAAAAGGGTATGTTAAAAGAAAATTTATTATTGTATTGTACTAAAATTGTCGGTGGTAAGTTTTATAATATGAATATCCTTTTCGTAGATTTTTGTACAAAAATTTCACGACAAGTGCTATTATTGCGGAGGGTGTAAAACCAACGCTTTCGGAGTTAGAAAGATTCGAGGAAGCACCCGAGGGAGTTGAAATAGACTTAAGCGGCACACCAACAACTGGAATTTCTGCCGGGAAAGAGGATCAAGCAGTGACTCATTCCTTCAGCAATGGAGATAACGTTGAAGTATGCGAGGGCGAATTGATAAACTTACAAGGAAAGATAGTTTCCATCGATGGAAATATGATAATGGTTATGCCGAAACACGAAGAGCTCAAAGAAGCATTAGAATTTCAAGCATCGGAATTGAGAAAATATTTTACTATGGGCGACCATGTGAAGGTAACAATATTAATTGGGTAATCAATAGAATAAATTTAATAGTACAATAACGATATATTTGCCTGTTTACCTTTAGGTTGTTGCAGGAAGGTACGAAGGTGATACAGGCTTAATCGTTCGAGTAGAACAAAATAGAGTTGTTTTATTTTCCGACTTATCGATGCACGAACTTGAAGTACTTCCAAGAGATTTACAGCTCTGCTCGGACATGGCAACCGGTGTCGATAGTTTAGGTCAATTCCAATGGGGGGATTTAGTACAATTTGATGCACAAACAGTCGGTGTAATCGTCCGACTGGAACGAGAAAACTTCCATGTACTTTCTATGCACGGAAAAGTAATAGAAGCGAGGCCACAGGGACTCACGAAACGTCGCGAAAATAGAAATGCAGTAGCTTTAGACTCCCAACAGAACACTATACAGAAGAAAGATATTGTTAAAGTTGTCGATGGGCCTCACGCAGGAAGAGGCGGTGAAATCAAACATCTATACAGAAACTTTGCATTTTTGCATTCACGAATGTTCGTTGATAATGGAGGAATTTTTGTTTGCAAAACGAGACATTTGCAGCTCTCCGGTGGAAACAGGACTGGTATAACATCTATGTCACCAGTCACTGGCTTTATGTCACCAAGAATCGCTTCGCCTATGCATCCCAGTGGGTCAGTATATACTATATGAAAATTTTACATGCAGTATTCAAACGAAACAGAATTTGCATCGGGAGTACTTATTTTTCGACAGGGGTGGTTTTGCAAGAGGTGGCGGAGGTGGCGGAGGTGGAAGAGGCGGCAGAGGACGCGGAGGAGGTGTAAGACGCGATAGAGAACTAATAGGCACAACAATTAAGATAACTGGTGGACCCTACAAAGGAAATGTTGGAATAGTGAAAGATGCCACGGAAACAACCGCACGCGTAGAGCTACATTCGACGTGTCAAACCATCTCGGTGGATAGATCGCACATTGCAAATGTCGGTGTACAAGCAAGCGGTGGTTTCAGCAGTCACAACAGAACACCTGCGTACATTCCAGGCGGTCAGACTCCAATGTACGGCAGAGATGGATCAAAAACGCCTATGCATGGTTCTCAAACACCTATGTACGAAAGTAAGTACCTTGGATCTCGAACTTTCGCCGATTAACCCTCGCTCGGCAGGAGCCGATTCCATTAGGACTCATACGTGTATTGTTTCGATTGCAATTGGCAAAAATATTTTAACTTTGACGTCAATCTTTAGTGGGGATTTATGAATGCAACGATGTTTGATCTCCATTGATTCAGTACTTTTCACGGTTAATTCGTTATTCGCATTCAGTCCTCGTTCGTCCATCCCGATCGTCTTCTGTCGCACAGTGTGTCTTCAAAGTCGCAATTAGGCATGTGCACATCTACACTGACGTACCCCACACTTGGTCCGCGTAAAGTATATTTAGTTCGACGCTGAGCAAACATAATCGAACGCTGCGAGTCAAGTCGCATGGGCCCGAATGAATCCGGTATTCGCCGCGAAAAAGCCGGGCGAGGGTTAAATGTATTAATTGCCATGTATACTATTGATATATTCTCATTGCAGATGGTTCACGTACACCGCATTATGGTTCAATGACACCGTCTCACGATGGTTCGCGTACTCCGGGACAGTCCGGAGCTTGGGATCCCGCGGTTACTAACACACCTGCTAGAACTAATGATTTTGATGGCTACAACATGGAGGAAGGTGGATCCCCTGGATACGCACCAGGCTATCCTCCCACAGGAGGACCATTTACACCGCAAACACCTGGTACCATGTATGGTTCGGAACAAAGCTTTAGTTCGTATCAACCTAGTCCTAGTCCTGCGGGAAGCGCTACCGCAAGTCCCAGTCCTGCGGGTTACGTTGCTACTCCTTCTCCAAGCGGTACAGGATATACAACCAGCCCCCACGGAGCATTCGCTACACCGTCGCCGATGGGTTATAGTCCAATGACACCTGGTAAATAAACCTTTTTCTGCAAGCTGCTTTAAATATTTTAACTGGTTCTGACAGTTATTGATTATAATCTGATCATTTACCTTTTGAAGGTGTTGCTGGAAGTCCATACAATCCACAAACACCTGGCGCTGGTTTAGATACCGGTGTCGGCTCTGGTATGATAGGTGGTACAGATTGGCACACTACAGATATCGAAGTACGAATTCGTGATTCACACCAAGATCCTGCGTTGGCAGGGCAACAGGGCGTGATTCGTGGTATTTCGGTAAGAGTGATTTTTATAGAGAAATGATTTCAGGTAATGCATCTTGTTTCGGATTTCTGCATACTGAAAGATATTCTTTGTTTTACAGGGTGGCATGTGTGCCGTTTTCCTGCCCGTGGAAGATAGAGTCGTGAACTTGGTGTGTGAACATTTGGAGCCGGTAGTTCCATCGCGGGGTGATCGGGTGAAAGTAATATTAGGGGAAGACAGAGAAGCTGTTGGCACTTTACTTTCTATAGACAATCAAGAGGGTGTCGTGAAACTTTATAAAGATGAAGTAAAAATGTTACACTTGCGATTCCTGTGTAAAATGAAACCAGCTAACACGTAATTTTTCATTCCAAGACAACATTATTGTCCGGACTTACAATGTAAAAACTAATTGCGATTTGCGACAGAGAAGAATTTCTATTAAAAATTAGATGCACAATGAATTTCGGAAAATCGATAGATTTTAAGAAATTATTCAGCCAAGGACGAGAAATATTGTTAACTTAATCTTTTTCCTTTAAATTTTCTCTTGCGTTTTAAAGTATAGAAAGTATGTAAAATAAATACATATTATTGTAAAAATGACCTTCCCCTTTTGAGTCAAAGTGACAGCAGGTATTGACGCTAATATTACTGAATATAATAAAGTTTACTTTTCCGAAATGTTTATACAATTGTTTATTTTATCTTAGTTTGTAAAAATAAACACGTATAAATAAAAACGATTAATCGTTGTACATTATCATAGTGTATTTTCTTCGTTCAATAGTCATAGTCTCTTTTAATCGATTGTTATCGATTCATCAACATGACGTGAGTTGCATAACAACCGAGAGAAAGTGTCGGGACAATGATCGGAGAACATTCAAATGATCGGTATAAATATTTGAAAATACTACGAAGAAAAATTCCATCGATCAGTTTCTGGGATTTATCCTTTGGAGTATGAGATCATGTCCCCTGGGTTTACTTCCGGTATTCGTAGCAATTTCCTTTAACATAGAAAGGTACTTTACTTTTTCGTTACATTATGTTTAACGCCCAGTTTTGCAAATAAATGTTACTTAACCCGATCCAAATTATTTACTCTATTAAAAATATATTTTACAATTAAGAGTTTAATATAACCGATACAATAGGGTTGCAAGTGTCAATACTTTAAAACATGAGCAAAATATTGGAACTGTATTATTCGAGAGAAGTGATTCCCTTAAGCATTGCTGGACTACGGAAGAATTTATTACGTTGAACAGTCGGCGGATGTTTCAAGATTTATTACCCAAGGTAAATTCAATATAAGATAATGAAGTTATGTTCGTTGTAAAAGTGAGAGCTCGAACGTGCGATCTATCGGTTCGTTTGTATTTTTATGTAAAGTTGCATTAAGATTTTCTATAGTAACATATGTCTTTGCTGGAAAAACATTCGTATTCTATTTCCTCACGTGTACATACAGGTACAGTGCATCTCACTGTTATACCATGCTATTTAGCATTAACCGTACTATGCACAGTCAAATGATCACTTCAATGGCATGAAATTACATAATTTTTTCGTATTATTAACTAAAGGCTGTTTTCTGCGTTGTTGCCCATATTAAATTGACAATTTTCTATATTTCTTTCGGCAAGCCATTATCGCTATTTCATAACCGGTACAATAACCGACTGCGGTTAGAATAGGTATACGTAAAGTGCCGGTACGGTTAGTGTTAAAAGACCGTACTCTCCGACACGTAAGAATCTCTCGATGGATTTAATCGCTAAAGCGTAAAGATATGTACCCAATGCATTTTTACAAGTAAACTGTTTGTATATACAGGGGTTATATTGCGAGAGATTTTTTTTAATTCCCATCTCTTAGGTGAAAGTTATAAATTACGAGGACGATCGATACATAGCTCTCTTGATGGATTACTTTCATATTTGTCTCGAGAGTGTACGCAAGCTGTCGATAGGAAAAACGAAGCACCTCATTCTGAAAGCCCTAGCGGATACTATGGGAGGCTACTTGCAAGTTTACATCCTGCCTCTCACGAGGCACTCCTATTACGCGGGAAACATAAAATATCGAAACGCGAGGAAACTCTTCGAGCTCTACGACGAGCTCAAGATTTTCCTTCGCACCAACGGCGCAGGTTGGATGAAGCCCGGCCAATATACCATGCACGCGAAAATCCCACCGCTCGTAATCACACAATTAAAATCCTCTGTCGCGTGTGATGGAATCATTACTTACAGGGCGCGTAAGTGAAATAATCTATAATACAATACAAATTTTGCACATGAAGTTTGACGATAGAATTTATGTTGTTATTGGTACACTTGCAATATGTGATCTAATAAAATGCCCCGAGTGGCTGCAAATAATCTGTTTGCAAATTTAAGGGAAGATAATATTTATCGCAAGAATATGTAACGATTAAAATTTTTTACATCATATACTTCGAAGTGTTGTATTGTATTTAATTAATACGTATTAAATACAAATTCTTGTGTACATACATATAAGGAAAAGAAACAAATTAGCGGTAACCAGCTTTTATATTAGTATGTTGCCCCAGACGGGTGCAGGTGGTGTATCACATATTGGAAGCTACCTTATTATGAGGTCTACCGGAAACTTCTGCCGTACTTTATAATTAATATATATATACATATATATATATATATTTATAGTATAAATTTTTTCTTTTAATTCAAAAACGGGCAGAACTTTCCAGTAAACATAATATTAACACGTTTGCTATCAGCCGATTATATATGCCAGTTATTATCAAAGTGGATTAGGGATAAGTTGAAAATTTGTAAAATTGAACTTATCACTTATTTTAGATAGTATCAATTGGTAAAAGATGTCTAAATATCGCGAAGCGTAGAATAAAGGACTTATACAGCTATTATAATTACCGGTACATATGTGCCATGGTAATTTTCCTATCTTATATCGTTCCCACATTGTAAATTGAAACACGCAAATTATAAATCAGTTTTGTATGCATAAATGTGATTGACACATTTGAATTAAGACATTTTAATTTGACGTATGTAAAAAGTAGTCTCTATTTTGGAGAAAATTATTATAAATGTTACAGGTCAGTTGTTGAAATTCATCGTGTTAGCAAACATGTTAATACATTCCGACCTTCTACAGGGGACGCAGGTGTAGACAGATGAACTCATTAACGTTAGAAGTACCAAAGCGATCAAAATGACTGATTCTTACTTTTTTTTATAAAAATTCCTCAAACTTGTAGAGAAGCTGTACAGTAGATATTCCACGACTGTATTACAAAACATAAATTACTTAGCTGATCATCTTCTTTGTCGCTTGGTTCCTCTTCTTTCAAAGTACTTATTTAACATATCTAAATAGAAGAAATTCAATGCCGGTTGTTCCAGTATTAACAGTATTAACTAAACTACAAACTTTTGCATGGCTTTCGGTAAATTGTTCTTTATAAAAAAACTTGCGAACTTTTTTCGTTACCAAATACTATATTAAAAATGTTGAAACAGTGAATCTTGAGTACGGATCTTCATCATTATCTTTGCGAAAAGTTCTCCGGGTGATATGTATATTATATTATCGGTGATTCTGAATTCATCTAAAACTGTGTAGGCCTTCGGTGAAATGTGAATTGTAGTAGAAGCTCAAAATATAAAAACAACAGCCCACGTCCCATGCTCAAGATTTTTCCCATGATTGTTTCATCTGCGTTATGTGGGCTATCGATAGCCTACGCATTAGAATATATTGTTACAAGTGCACGTGATGCACATCATACAATTTCTGTAGAAATTTACAAATGTTAATTTTCTTAATGAACAGTTTAGAAGCACAAAGTACATATACAGTTGAAAATTTTTGGTGCGGGATATTGACGGCCTAAAAGGAATGTGTTAAATATTATTTAATTTAATGTTTGTGATTAGCGAAGGAAGGTATTCGTTTAAAATTCCTTTTTACAGAATTTTGATTAAATTATCTGTTTGGATTGTTATTCAGCTATCTCGGATCATGAAAACCCAAATTTTCAACATTTCGCGCCGAAGAAGAAAAAGCGACTTACATCAAGGCGAAGAGACTCTAGAGGTATGAACTTTGGTAAATACGTATTTCAACTTCTATCTCAAATGCATTTTTTTAACACTTTTAGCGTCAGTTACGTAAATATCGAACATTTCTTGTACCATAAAATTCTAACGAATACTAGTGTTATAAAATTTGTTTAGTTATACACCATTTTAAAACGGTCTTCAAGTTTTGAAATCCACCTTTATTTCTCTTTTGCCTGCTTGAACCCGAAATCACAAGATATTGGCATTTTTCCTTAAATTTTTGAAGCACATCTGTTTAGAAGAACTAATGATCTTTAAGGCATAAAAACATAAAATACCTAAAGGGTAAACAAACTATGCGCAGCGGTCAATTCAGCCAAACTTTATACAAATGTAGATAATAATATTAGAAAAGTTTTTTGAGATACTCATCGCCACGCCAAAAATGAAAAAAGTGGTGGTTAGTATTCATTAACCACTAAGCTTAAAAGAGGTAAATACGATCCAACGTCGAAAATCATTGTTTCCGCTATCGCAGGGAGTACGTTAGTACGCAAATAGTGTAATTGTTATGTAGTTTTATGAAAATTTCTCATGCATATAACTCATTGTTTGGTTTATTAAGATAACAAAAACAGAATTGACGAAGAACTCATCACCGTTCCCCTTCCTTTTCTGGATGACAATGAGAATCCTAATAGGTACCTATCAACACTTCTGTCTTCGGCGATACTCTAAAAATTTGCAAATTCACATTTTCCTTTTCAAACGATCGAAAAAATAGCGTTACTTTCGATGTTTAACCAATAAATTTCATTTTAGCATCGCATTGCCATTTAAAAGGGACAGCTTACAATCATTACATGCCGAAAAATCAGCCTTCGCGCTCGTAAAGTATTACGTTGCTGGCGTGAAGTGCATTTCTTCTATGTCGAAGACGAAAAAGGGACTGGAAACGTTTAACAAGGACTTTTCCGAATGGCTGCAGCAATCCGTACGTTGTGAGTCGCTGTAATCAAAAGTGGCTATGTTAAACAGTGTAAAATATACAGTTCAGAATACTTCTTTGAAAGCAAATACATTGAAATAAAAAATCAGAATCAGTGCCTACCGTTGCTCTCTTCAGGTGCGCCGACATCTGGAAGATGAAAAGTGGTATCCAGCGTTTGGTGGCGTTCTACGTATTATCTCTACTTTAGAGGAATCGGGTATACGTTGCATTATATTTGTATTCTGATCAGCGATTTTGCGGCTGTTTCATTGTAAGACATTTTTCATACACAGTTTTCCATTTAGGGATAGGAACCGGCATTACAAAGTGGAAGGATGGCGGTACCTATCAAATGATGCCCAAAATAGGCCAGGAACGTATTATCCAGTTAGACGAAGGTGTGCCGGCGCTTTATAAAGGTAAAGGAGAATGTTCGTATCTACTGTATCTTTGCATGCTTTCTTTTCTTTGAAATATATAACTTTGTCGAGGGTTAGCACGGTTTTTAATATTTACGTACATCTGCTTGGATTTCCTGACTTTAGAGGAGGAGAGCGCTGTTACGTTTGGAACGGTAGAATTGATATCGATTGCCATAGTCAGCGCGTTATTGGTATGGCTGTTGGTTGGCTTGAGTTTGGTATGCTACAGATTTCTCAGGAGACATTCGGACGAGTGCAGCCCGTGTGCATCTCGAGATCCTCCGTACGTTTCATTGAACAGTTTATGTTATTTCGAATGCCTTGTGGAATTCTTTTGCTTAGTTTCAATTTAGCTTTTACTTTATCCTTTGACAATACTGAATAATTGCATCTTCTTTATCTTAAGAGTTAAAAGGCTACTGCGATGTATTAGGTTGGTAGAAAATTAATGTCGGTTTTCAAACTTTATCTTTAAGTGCACATGTTGAGAATGAGAATAACTTTTTTTAATCAAAATAAGTTCCATTACAATTTACACATTTTTCCCAACGAGAAACAAGTTTTTTAATATTTTTTTTTTCTACAATGATATAAGAAGACAAGCCGATTAAAATGGACGGCTATCTTAAAATTAAGCGCCAAAGTTTGAAAACTCGAAAACAGACATTAATTTCTTTCCAACCTAATAGATAGTTTGTTTGGTTCATAAAGCTTACGTAAACTATCGGTCGATTTAGAGTGATATCGATCGTTTGAGTCTCTAAAAATGAGTAGGATAATTATGTGAAAAAGTAAAAGCTACTAAATTTCAGAATGTAATGAATTGTGATATTGAATATAATATTTAAAGTTAATCGTCTGTGTCCGAAATTCTACGCTTCGTCTGAGAATAAATGAAATGATATAGACATTATATAGAGGTACTATTGTTTATTACTACTTGAAATTCTAATAGCATATAACAATAATAAATTAAAATGTTTTGGTAAAATCATAGATATATGAAGTGCGTTCAAGATCGTGATAGAATAAGCAATAGTGTAATTCCTGATACAAAAAATGATGAAATTGTATGACGAATTTTTTTTTTACAAAGCTGTTTTCGCAAGAGAAATTAATTCGAAAAGAAATGAAGTCAATGAGAGTATAGATATATTTATAATAGGTTACAAGGGATAATTATTGAACGTTAGGTGTATCCATCAAACGAATGTTTCACAGAGTTGCCGTATTATATGAAAATACGGATTATTGCCAGCCCGAAACATGTTCGTCGAAGGCAATGGACAAAAGATTGAATGGAAAATTGAAAAACTGGTGGAGAAAAAAGTTTGGAAAACATCCCGGCGGATGTCAGGATCGTTACAATGACGAGGAGCGTTGTTTGGCTGCGATTAATTATGCTAGCAAAGATACAGCCGAAGTTAGTAGCAGCAGTAAGACTTGTCAGTGAGTATAAATTCGAGTACAGAATTCATTTGAGTGTTCTAAGTTTTATTTAGACATTAAATCGGCAGGGAGTCATGGTTTAAATTAATACGTGGTAGTAGAATGTTAAGTTATTCTTATCGATTGCAATTATAACTCGCAATCAGTTGCTATGCTTCACAAAAATATATTATTAAAATGTACCAATATTTGTTGGCTCTGGAAGACCGAAAAAGAAATTTCATTGTCCGTTATAAAAAGAAAAAGTATTGAAATTATTTAAGTTTTTTCGAATAAAATTTGAACGAGATACTTCTAATTTTTAATTTATAGTATTAATGATATTATCAATTACTTGATATTTAAAAAAATTTCATACAAATCCAGACTAAATGTATTATCGGGTTCACAGAAAGAGAAAATACAGCAAATCAGTCTCAGCTTCTCCATCAGGTTTTCCGAGAGATCGGCCATCTTTCAGAGTAAATATTTATTCAAACATATAATGTGAATAGTACTAACGAAATTTTCTATATATATACACACCCCATTTTCACACAATAGAGAGTTTGCTACAGCTCTGACGCCTCATTAAGTACCACCACCGACAGTCCTACGAAACCGAGGTAACGCAGTTCAAAATTGTGTCGATAAATACAACAACGTGTATCTGGGTATGTAAATTTCAATAAAAAAGAATAACTTCCAACTGGTTTTGTGTACGTTTTAAATAATTAATACCTGAACAGAAACATGCGTACGGCCCGTATTGTAAAATTCTATCGTTCGTGAAAATCAACTGATAACAGGGATGCATGGAGCTATGGTGAGCATATAGATAAAGAATGGGACTCAATTAGCCTTATTCAAAATCCTCACCAATTGTGAAATATCGTTCTTAAATTCTTTTGGTTCTGTTCAAAATTTGTTCTAAACTGCTTTATAATTCAAATCTTTCATACGTCTTTTTTCGAAAATCTCAAAAGATAACATGTTTCTCATCGTAAGGAAGAAACAGGTATTAACAACATATCGTGATATGCAAAAATAAAGGCTAAGTCGTAATGTACAAAGTGGAAAGTATTAATTATAGAATATTATACCCTACATAGAGCTAACTGATATCTTTGCATTTATACAAACAGTGTGTTTACATGCAGCATTTGTAACCACTTGCGTGGAAAGAGCACCGACCAACTAATTCATCCAAGATGGGCAAGCATACTTGCGGATAAGCGTATTTTCTCGATGGATCGTTAAAAATCATATTTTCTGGTATTTGGAGGTTTTTGGGCGGTAACTATTGTTTTAATTTTATTATATCTGCATTCGTCCGAGTGGTAGCTCCGCGGTCGATTGCACTTCGTTATGCCAGCCGCGTACGTGCTAGCTGCATTCAATGAATGCACGTTCCTCAAGTAGTGCGCGTGTAGCGAGCCTCCAGCCACGCGCTCCGGCTGCAACTTGTTGCAAGCGGGGCGAGGAAACCAACGCCGAAGTGTGGACCCTCTCCGGGGCTATCAAACGCTTTGCTGGGAGGAAAAGCAGTGCCATCTAGAGTCGAAACCGTGCCCGCCTCGTCCGTGAAGCTACCAGTGTCGTGCGACTAGTCGAGGAGTACGGAGGTGATTCTTTGGCTAGCTACCCTTCCGTTTACTATTTCGTTCGTGACACGCGTGCTACTGTCATCGAGTTGTCGAGAGTGATTTTTTTACGACGAGACAGCCGAAATAATTGATTCGTCATTTACAGCGGACTGTCGAGTGAAGATATTTCGTGTCGTTAGATTCATGATTGTTCAATAAGTGTATGACGTTTGAGAATTTCCTTGATAGATTCGTAAGAACTGACACGTGTTTGGACGTGTATTTTGTCTCCTTTTATAACAGACGCAGCGCTTATCTTTGTACGTGATTGTAATGTGAAGCGAATGCATTGAAAGGAACTCTTTAAAGAACGGTAATCTGTGTACAGACTAGAAACGTCATTTGACGGAGTCTACTTTAACCGCCAAAACTTTGCTGCCAATAGGAACGTTTCATTTATCCTAGAGTTCTTATTGGTCACTTTTGACGCGAACGGTCAAACCGTGAAGTGTCGCGTACAAGAATTTAACTGTTGTGCTTCATCAGTGACGAGACGTCGTTTAGCGAAAGGTACTCGCAAAATTTCCGCGATTTTGAAGTGTTTCTTCGTAAGAGCGATAGCTTAGAGCTATAATTTTTGTATGCGACCTGAAGAAAAGGCCGATTGAGAACAAGGATCGTGTACTTTTCGAATCAAAAGTGCGGGAGTGCGTCGTGGTTGATTCGTTTCGGCAAAAGTTTCATCGGCTACGGATTGTTTGAGATTAAATTCGCATTTCAAGCGATGTATGCTACGGAGAGTTCCTCACACACAGCTGTCACATTTCCGCGCGTTTACAATTGACTTTGTGTATCGGAGCAGTGAGGTTAAGGACACGATGGAACGCAAGAACTACAGAAAATTGGGCGCCCTTTTCTCCGTCCTCCTCTTCGCAGCTATCTTAAAAGGTAAGTCTCAGCAATAGTTCTTTCACTTTCTTATTTCTTGCGTTAAGCATCCGTATGTTGGTGAAACAACATTTTTCGCTGGATGCATATACAGAAAATGAGAAATACGTAGAGATACAATCATGCCGAATGGAAACACATAGACTGTATCTTGCATGTCATGTAGCTTTTCATATAGCTAGGAAAGTTCATAGAGCGAGTGTATACTTCGAGTCTCTTTCCATTAATTTATTACTAGCCGCTTGTAACTCGCGTTCAGGGGTGACGTGAATTTTGTAAAAACACGTGAAGAATCGAGTGTGATGAAAAGTTGCGTTATAGAATCTACTAAATTATATAACTATAATTCTAACTAAATATAGTGCCCTACAAATTCTTTACAATTCTAGCCATTCCAAGGTAGGATAGAATATTCTAAAGTATCGTAAAGATTCAATCGGCCACTTGGAAAAACAAAAAATTATATTTATTCGATTTACTAGCATAGAGATAGGGAAATGGGCTAATTGTAAGTTAAAAGATCGAAGAATTAAACTCATCAGTCGTTTCGTATCCTACTAATACAAATTACTCACTCCGTCCCAAATTAGTTGTCACATGTGCAATCATACAACAATATACAAATGTAAAAACTGGAATGATAAAAAAACGAATAATTTAACGTAATTAAGTCGTCTCGTTACAAAGATTTCAACGGGTAATCTAAAACAAAAGTTGTTTTATTTCGAAATGAGAAATAAATTACTTAGGCCAGTATTACAATTAAATGCACCTATGTTAATCCTTTGTGATCGTTGCCACCGCTTGGCGGCATTTATAATGTCCTAGAAATCGGCTTCGCCAGCTTGGCGGCGTGATTTGTTTTGTGTGCACATCTGTTACTTTATGATCGAGAGGTATTATAAATATTAATTACTCTTTAAAATCTCTTTCTAACGATAAGTATTTAATTGAGATTTTCAATTATTGTTTAACTTTCCTTATTCTTGAATATCCGAATTAATTATGCACATTGCGAAAAAAAATTGTAATCAGTCTTGGTTTATCGAGAAACGGATAACATTATAAGATAGTCTCACTTTAAAATAATAAAATTTGATTAAAAAATTGAATAAATACATATTTCGATTTCCAAAAATGGAGCAGTTTCGTGGCGATTTTCAAGATAATGAGAGTAGCGATGATGGCTTAGAATTTGAAAATTGCAAAAAATGTATTGTAAAAGTAGAAATGAAATTTCTACTTTTACGCAGTGTAACTCATATTAAACAAAATATATCAGCATCAAGGTATGCTGCTTTTTATGTATCCATATATTTGTTATGAATCACTTATGGAAAAATAACTTTAAAAAAACTAAATTTGCACCGCGCTAGCTTGTGATCCCAACAGAGAAATATGCCGCCAGCAAAAGCTCAAATGATAATTGATCAAAAAATCTCAAAGATATAACGGAGATTTGAACTCGGTGCCACAAATTGGGAATGATGTAAGAATATGTTTACTTTGAAACCATCGCTGCAGGCAATGCAGCGAAAAGAGCGCATCGGGGAAGAAAATTCAAAACACATATTTATACAGGCCGTGTTTGTATCGAGGCTGCGAGTGGCACAGTACAATAGCGCTCGCGTTCCATTGTTTGGGGGGACTCTGTCGATGTTGATGTATTCCTTTTAGAAGTTCTAAGCGCGATCTGGTACACGATATTCTCTCCTTCCTTTTACTCTGCTCGTAATAACGAACATCGATGCGAAGGAAATGCACTATATGGAATTGAATCAGTTTTCATGTTTATTAATCCTTTAACGTATTCGACAGAATTAACACGTTGAATGCCACCCATATTTCGCTAGTTTCACTGTTTCTATTGAAGTGAGACTTTTTCTAATAAAACCACATCTTTATAGAGCAAAAATGTTAAGGGTGACAAAAGTTGTATATTAGGCAGTACTTCACTTTTTTAATAGCAGCAGTTAAATATTGAATATAGTAGCGAATTCGTGAAATTGATCGTTTTAAAGTCGTAAGAATTTTCATTGAATTGAATAGCGCCGGTCACCGGTGACCCCCCGTGGCATTCAACGTGTTAATTCGACGATAAGAAACTGTATTTTTACCGCGGATCCGAGTTAATACGTGCAAGGATGAACCGCTAGGGAATTTTCTCTGACTTATCATTTAATATATCACTGTATATTACATGTCGCGATAGGTACTAAGCGAAATAGCTATAGTAGTAAAAGCCGAAAAGTACAAAAGAAAGGAAAGACAGGTTCTATTTGCAATGTCTTTAATTCAGAAAAATTGTATTCCATTTCCATTGTAATTTATGCCACTTGTATTTCAAATGATATTTTTCATTCTATTTCTCCTTTTCAAGGGATATTCTAATATAAACTTAATGTATCGCTCGGAGTTACTGTTCGTATGAATGGAATTTCCGATAATATTGACTGGACATTGTCTTTTGTTTCGGAGAGGTAAAAGACGGCATCTGTGTTTCGTATTTAATAGAACTGCGGACGTTTTATTCCGCGGGCATGAATGTTTGTATATCGTACGGTAGCACGCGCGTTTAGCGAAAACAAAAGGAAACTTTCACTGAAATCCAAATGGAAAACATGAACAGCAAGTTCAATTCCGTAGGCGGCTACCGCTTCAGGTTTGAAACCCATTTCGGAACCCGATTTCATTCTGAATCCAGATTAGAAACGTCAGATTCGACTGTTCTAGATTATCCTTTTCGTATTCCAATATGGAAATATTCGAATTCCCGTCATTTTGTAAAGATCTAAATAGAAAATCCAGGATATTCGATTCTTCCGATGTTTTTTTTCCTATATAATTTTTACATAAATCTGCTTTCGATTCAATCTTTCCGCGAAATATTAAAGACTCGTTGCTTGACGAAATTCACATTTACGTCGTATATGCAGTTTATGACATTTTCAAACATGAATGTATGAACGTAATTTGTCTATTGTTAAATTTTCCAAGCTTTTCGTGTATACGATTTGTTGTAGAACGTTCTCTTTACCATACGATATATTTCCTTTTTTTATATTTATATTTAAAGCATTTTTAATATAATGAAAATACCGTGTTTTTCAATTTTAATAACTATTTGTAAAATTATTCTGCATTGTGGAAATACTCTGTTTGTCATCGCATTACTTGTGTGCTCTGTTGCAAAAATGAAGTTATTTAATTTTCTATGGGGCATTGTGACTTTGTGGTAACACAAGATACGTCTGTGCTTTTATTTTTTTAAATCAGTTTTTAAACTTGGGGAACCATAATAACCCTATTTTTGAAAGTTGCATCCGTCTTTCAAGTTAAATGTCTGTAAATCAAGTTAAGTTCATTCTTCAAATTTAATTTTTAATATGTGCTAATGCATTATCGGTTAACTAATTGGCAGAAGCAACAAAAAATGTGGGGTGCAAGAGCTAAATATTTTATTGACATAAGTTTCAACATAAGTTAAACTTAAGTTTTTTTCAAATGCCAACGTAGAATGAATCTGAAATTTCTATCTAGTACCACTGATCTACATAATTGCACTTTTTTTTACACAAAAAACAATTACACTAATTCTTATGGATGTTTTGGCGCTGAACACGACCATCAAATCCGTTTTTCTCCATCACACATTATTTTGAGAAAATTAATTTTGAAGAAAAATGCTAATTTTCAACTTTCCACCTTTTTTGCATTTCAATCATTAAAGTTATTTAATTTTTTGCAGATAAAGATTATGTAAACGGTCCCTAGTATAACGATGGATATTACTTTAATATTATAAACATTTAAGCATGTTTAACACTATTCCTACCGACACTTCACGTATACCTTTTCCTACCGCAACCGGTGAATTTGTCAAATGATAATTTTTTCCCAGAAAATGAACAGTAAAAAAAGAAGTGAATATTGAAAAATGTATTATAATGTGAATGTATTATACGTATATTTGAGGAAAAGTCGTGAAGTTTAAAGGCGATTCAATTACGTTGTATATAGGAAATTCTAATCGAAATTTTAAAAACGGTCATTTGACCGGTCGTGGTAGGAATAGTATTAAACGATGCTCAAACCAAAAACGACGCTCAAAATGTCCCAATTTTTGTGTATCTTTCTTAACTGTCATTAACACTAGATTTACGAAAGCCGTAAAATTGACGGGTTCCTACTTGTCTTATAAACATTTCTCAAATTTACAGAGACGCTGCACAGTAGATATTTCACGTGTATTTTATAATACAATAATCACTTAACGAATTACCATCTGTGCCGCTTCATCCTTCTTTTTTCAAAGTCCTTCTTTAATATATTGCAATTTAACAGATTTCACGCCCGTAAATGTAGTGTTAAAAGTATACAATTAGGAGAAGGTCTAATAGCAGCAGGCGATGGAGCAGACATTTTTCTTGGGGAAGCCATAATTGAAATTTGCAATACAAGTTTTGTTTTGGCTGAGAAATTAAAATAGCTCAGCAAGACGCAATGTATTGCCAGTGGTTCTCAGCGTAACCGTTCCATCCGCGCTAGAATTATACAGTTACTCACATTAATATTTGGACCCTATATTATCTTTATAATTATTGCTATGTGTAGGTGGGAATGATTCAGATGTTATGTTGTTTATTTTACAAAAAGAAAAGCCATTTATTGTAGATTGAAAATATATAAACAATTCGTTTCTAACATTAATATTTAATTGTATAATACATTTTAAACAGAAAGTTGCCACATTTTCACATTACACTAATATTCGGACAACAATGAAAAGTAAATATTTTACATATAGTACTTATAAAAAAATTGTGATATTAATATTTTGTCGCATGTCCGTTTTGTTTAGTGACCTCTTGTAACATTTTGGTCATATGAAAAATATTTTTTTTAGATATTCTGAAGAAATAATTGGTCATTCTTCCTTTAACCTCGTTTCCAGTTCAGTTTCTAAATTTATTGGTGTTTTTCTAATTCTTTGGTCTAAATGATCCCATAGATTCTCTATGGGATTTAAGTCTGGAGATTGCGGAGATGGGCGTAAAACTTTAGGACAATTATATAATAAATATTCCTGTAATACTCTTGCCTTATGATTTGGATGGTTCCCCTAATAAAATTTAAAAGTATTTTGTATTCCCATATTATTGACACTTTTTGGTAGATTGTTTTTTAAAAGGTCCAAATATCTATTCTTATCTAATATATCTTCAATAAATACCAGTTCACCCACACCCACTCCTCCGTGTTTTAAAGAAGGTTTTAAATTTTTGGATTTCAGAGCTTCATTTGCTCTCCGCCATACTGCACTTCTCCTATTCGAACCAAAAATGCAATATTTGCTCTCGTCGGCGAATATCACATCATTCCACCAATTTTGAGGGTTTTTAATAAACTCTTTAACGAAAGCCATTTTTTTCCTATTGATTTCATTTATATATGGCTTTCTTCTTGCTACTCGAACATTAAACTCATTGCGTCTCATTATTCTGCGTACTATTTCAGCACTGACTATTCTCGCAGTTTCATGGCAAATCTCCGCGGTCAAATGTGGATCACTCCAATCCGGATTTTCTTTAACTCTCCGCATTATTCTTCTTTCTTCTCTATCATTAAACATTCGAGGTCGCCCTTTTTGGTCCTTAAATTCGATGCGATCTTCGTCTTCACATCTTTTAATAATGTCAGCAACTGTGCTCTTCTTCATCATTAGTAGCTGTGCAATTTCACGATAACTTTCACCTTTTTCTCTATGATAAATAACAAGTTGTCTTTTATCAAAAGTGGTATTCCGTCCTTTTCGTGGCATGTTATAAATATTGTGGAAGTTAGCAGTCCAATATATACCTATGCACTGAGACAGAATGACATTGTAACAGTTTACATAGAAAACAAATCGAAGAAAACAAACGAATGGTTTGTAAGAACTATTAGATTACAGAACATATCATAATGCCCGAATACTAATGTGATGTGAAAATGTGACAACTTTCTGTTTAAAATGTATTATACAAGTAAATGTTAATGTTAGAATCGAATTGTTTCTATATTTTCAATCTCCAATAAATGATTTTTCTTTTTGTAAAATAAACAACATAATATCTGAATCATTCACTCCTACGCATAGCAATCATTATAAAGATAGTTAGTATACGAATATTAACACTAGATTTACGGGCGTGAAATCTGTTATATTGCAATATATTAAATAAGGAGTTTGGAAAAACAGGGATCGGGTGCCAAAGATGATAATTCGTTAAGTAATTATTGTATTATAAAATACACGTGAAATATTTACTGTACAGCTTCTCTGTAAATTTGAGAAATAATTATAAAACAAGTAGGAACCCGTCAATTTGACGGCTTTCGTAAATCTAGTGTTAATGTGAGTAACTGTATGTAGCTTGCAGTACTTACAAATACATTTATTGTTTATGAGTTACTTTCTGACAACAACGCTACATTAAACAAAATATTATCTTTTTAACATTTGGTCATATAAATAAGCAATATTGTTCAATTGCATTTTGAATATCAATATTAACAAAACGTGCAACGAGAGTAATTATTTCTAGTTCAGTGACCGACGTATACGACAGCTCTCGCGTGTTGTCATAATATTCTCGCGGTCCTCGGCGATCGTAGCTTCCAGGTATTCGGCTCGTTGGTCCTCTAACAATAACAAGTCGTTTCGATGTTCGCCTTGCTATCAGTTTGCGCTTGACCGCCGTCTAGTAACCAGTGCTTCGTGATCGGGTTCAAGCATTTTCATCTATTACTGCGTATATAATACCTTCGCAGACGAGATTCAGAATCATCAAATACTACTCTTTTTGTGGGCTTCTTGGTGATTCATCTTTACAGTGGCATTAACCCTCAGTTAGTGGTCGTTTGTCCGTTCTCAGCCACCAAAGTACTTTCACCGTTTCCGTCGTATGTATACTCTTATTGTTAGCCACCAAAGCAAAGAATGAACACATTTCTGAGGTATATATAATACTTACTAAGATTTTAGTAGCTTTGTTTTAAGCACGATTACATATTTTGTTTTTAATTAACCGTTTGGGTGCTGACGTATTTTTTCGGACATATGCCAAAACTACGGCACTAATTGCGCGTGTATGGGAAAAAATGTAAAACACTTTTCATACAATAAACTCACTTGTATTGCTTTGCAACAACAAAAATTAAAAAATACCAATTGTTTACATAAATTTGTTTGAATTAATTTTGTGAATAAAATTGGTAATAAGCACTTATAATTCAGTCAAATTAACACAAATAATTTCTTATAATTTTTCTTATATTCTTTCATTGGATGTACAAATTCTAGTGTTTTGGAGCAGCATTATTACGCTCTCCGCAGTCTCCTTTTGATCCTTTTGTTTAAATTTTCTAATGATATTTTCCACTTTACATTTACTTCCATTATGTATGGCAGTAATTTCGAAGGGATTTGCCTTTGGCATTGTGAAAAATTGCAAATTGCCTTACATTGTAACTAGTATTACTTTTGCGTGCCATTTTGTCAGGCTTAATATACGATTTCCAAAATGCAAGAAGATTTGGTGCTGCTTGGAAAGTTCACCTTAACGGTTAGAGTTTGTAAACAAACATTGCAAGTATACAAATATACAAGTCATAAAACTTGCTACTCCTCCAAGTGTCCGAATATTAAAGTAACGTTAAAATCGGACATTGTTTCATTTGCATTCTATTATTTAATATCTATTACAAGTTATGTTAATAACATTTACAGTGTTATTTATTAAACCTTAATGTTGCACCTTATTATGTACATATGTCTTTTTTTTGTTATGAATGAACTTATAGTGCGATAAAGTAAAATTTCATAGTGTTCGAATATTAAAGTCACTGACAGTAATCAACCGAATAATCTAGCTTTAACCCAAATTAGGAAAAAAATGTATTATTTGTAACCAGTGATATCCCTAGTAAGTTCTAGTTGAAGCTAGTTTTTTTGTACTAAATATACTCTAATACAGTACTCTACAGTACTGTAATATAGTATAGTAATATAATATAGTACTCTACTTTACTAAAAAGACTCTGTATATTTTTGCAATAGATTTGATTACAGAAGGGAAACGTTTATTATTTGTAGTCAGTGATAATCTTAGTAACTCGAATTTCTTGCAATTCAATTTCATCATTACAAAGTGGAGAATCGACGAACACGATGCATCTAATAATGTTTGAAAAGGTCAACTAATTTGAAATTTGTTTGAGTCGTGCTTCAAGAAAGTGCATTTCAAAAGCAACAGAACTGAATTCATTCTAAACTTACATCCTGCTTTATAAACGTTCAACAAGTGGCAACAGGTCCATTGACTCTTAGAAGTCTAACTTCTCAGTTCTTGAGTGTTCCTTTTAAAATCGATCGCGCTATATAAGTATCCTCTTCCCGGTCAAACAAGACGAAATCTCTGGTTCGTCTTCTCATACGTTAAATTAAGTGAAGTCTGCAAACTAAACTAAACTTTCAATATCCACGATATAAGCTGTTCCTCGTTTAAATGAAGCAATATCAGACATTTGTTCGAACGAGATGTTCGACGAATTTTAACCATAGAACTACCGAATCTGTCGAAATGACGGACTCCTACTTTTTTTTTTGTTATAAAAATTCGTTAAACTTACAGAGAAGCAGTACAATATAATCTAGAAATACATAAATTACTTAACTCATTGCCTTTCTTTGCCGCTTGATACATATTCTTTCAAAGTACTTCTTTCATATACAGGGTGTCCCAGTTTTTTCCGGCCAAACTTTGTCAGCGTGTTTTACATGTACACGTAAGAAAAAAATATTATATGAACATATGCTCTTAAATGTTTTATTAAGGAGTTATAATTAATAATACAAACTTATAATGAACTGGCACTTTGTCGACACAGCGTACGAACGAATTATGAATATCTCTATTTGTGTTTACATAAACTCTTATGTTTACTTGCTAACGTTGTTGATATCATAAACACTGAGCGACGAAGTTCGCAAAGGAGTATCCCCTTATGTGGAGCGGATAGTCGTGTTGCATTTATCCAGCCAAACTTTTGTCGCGTTTATCCAGCTTTTACTGTACAGCTCAGTAGAAATCAATGTCGATATCAACTACGTCAGCAAGTAAACATAAGAGTTTGTGTAAACAGAAATAGAGATATTCAGAGTTCGTTCGTACGCTGTGTCGACGAAATGCCAGTTCATTGTCATTTTGTTTTATTAGTTACAACTCCTTAATAAAACATTTAAGAGCATCCGTTCATATAACATTTTTTTCTTATTTTTGGGTGTAGAACACGCTGACAAAGTTTGGCCGGAAAAAACTGGGAAACCCTGTATATTTAAGTACAGTAGATTTTATGCCGATAGTTCTAACGCATCCATATCGGGAACTTTTTGCTAAAGCTTGTTTATAAAACCGGGCATTTTAATGTTTAAAAGATATCTCGACATAATCGTATTAAAACTGCAGTAATTAATTACTGCGATGTAATTGATTATCTGAAAAGCATTCATATATAATGTAAATATATTGTTTAACACATATAATAATGCATCACTGTCAAATGTAAATAATTCCGGTATCTAATTGTAAGAATTTATCAGAAAAGTATACACTAGTCGCAAAACGATAAGTCTCGTTTTCTGACGAGGGCAATTTTTTAAAAACTATATTACAAGCACGGTGTGTCCCCAAGGTCAAAAGTTGGAAAACCATTGTCAAAGATACACTTCGAGTAATTTTTGCGAACGACGTTTCGTTAAAATAAATCAGTTATATTGAAAAACTCAACAAAAATGAACATTACGGTATACTGGCGAAGCTAAATTGGAATGATATTTGATATTTGTGTTTCACATTGGCTTTCTAATTTGGAGTGTTGCAATTTACAAAGCGCGCTGGTAATCGCGGCCGTTTAAAGCTACACCGACGTGTACCTCAGTTTGTAAACAATTTAAAACATTTCGAGCCCCGTAAGTTGAATTAATAACTCCACTTTTAATTACTAACCTACACCGTCTCCCCGGCTCTCTTTTGCCGCCTAATTTAATTGTTCGTATAATTATGGGCGTTCTTTATTCGCGAATGGACGATTCTCCGAGGCGGATAATGCGATGTAAGGCGAGTCAGCTTTTTTGCCATACTTTTCTTACGAGCTATCAGTAACAAATTAATTCTTTGCTGACGAATTCAAACAAAACTTCCATGTAAATCTTGGATCTCGTCAAAATGCTGTTGTGAGAATTTCTAATGTTTGGTAAAATAATACACAGCTGCTTTGGCAATTTTATTTAGAGCCCGTGATATGGTAAAATTTTCCTTGCAATTCGTATTTCTGCTGTTTTGTCGTTTATATTGAATGTAGTGAAACTTTTTCTATTACAATCACATGTTTACAGAAGGGAATCATTAATGGTAAAAATAATTATTTATTCGGTAAACGTTTAGACTCGTAATTAGCGGGATCGAGTAAAAATCCTCCGTTGTCTCTAGAAAATTTTTCTTAAATTGTTATTTAACATATCTTAACCTCGAACGTTCCGAAACCATCTAATATATAATAGTGTGTTCTAGGCGAAATAAAATGAAAATTACCCTAGCAGTTGTCGCCGAAAAACACGCAAAATAAAAATAAAAAAAGGTTCTACGTCAATAATATATTATATTTTTTATGTTTCAATTTTCTCATTGTTATATCTTCTTATTTATTAAAATCCTGAACGTAGTGTTAAATTACGTAAAACCGCCTAATCATAAAATGGACGTTTTCGACATATTTCAAACATGAAATTTTGTAAAATCTTCTTACCATTAATGAATTTATAATTTTTTTTTTGTATTAACGTCCATCTCTCATACTTTCTGTTAATAGACTGATGTTTCAAATACTTCGAACAATTTTGACAGAAATCAACCATTCATAGCACCCTTCCGTTAAATCTTTCAAAACTGAATTTCCTTCGTTCGAAACTTCATCCTATAAACGTAAATACACCTATGCTATTAACATCAAAAGCATAATATCATGTCGTGCATCGATAGTCAATGATATAAGTATCGCCTAAGATAGCAAATGGTGTGTTTTGAAAATGACTTTTAGTTTCGCTGGGAGTGATTGAAAATTCTACCTTCGCCTTTCGCGGGTGCCGTTCCATTTATCAGTCGGAGGCTATTAAAGTATTATACATCGTTATGCTAATCGCTGTACTTCAATCGATTCATTCGACTTGTAGGATGAAGTTCACGCGCGATCCTTGTAGTTTAATAAATCTGTGTATTAAATGAACTATCGCGGTATCTATTACCATGCACTGTAATCGTGTTACGCGCTATATAGAGTTCACGAGTATTTATGAATCGACGTTATCAGTGCGTGAATCGATAACCGCGCATACCTCGTCTTCTTTCCTTTCATTTATCTACATTAAAATCGTTGACTTTTAGATCATGTAGTAATTGAAGTATGCATGATCAGTGAAAGTGCTTTTGCCGTTTTCATCGGAAGAGCTTTGAATTTTTAAACGTGATTGGAACCCGAGCTCGGTAGTTATTTTGATTGAAATAGACTTCAGGATGTTGTATTTGATGTAAGAGAAATTTCCTGGGGAATGAAACTACAAACAGCTATGAACGATTGCAAAATTTGAGATTTTTAATGAACGCTTCGGTAGAGTTTGTCGTCAACTGCAAGAAACTGCGCTTTTACTAATGTTACGAATAGGTATAGAGTAAAATAAAATAGATTTCTGGAAGGTAAGAATGTAGAGAGAAGAATGAGGACATACCTTCCAAAATTATGTTATTATATACGTGCGAGAGGTTCGTCTTGAATCGTATCTATATCCTGTAACTACTATAGCTGGAACTTTCTTTCCTGCGTTATTCAATTAAAACGATGCACAATATGAGTGTATCAGGTGATTCGAAGTTGAAATAAAAAAGGATGGATTTTTCTACAGAATTGCAAGTTCTAAACAATTAATTAACCCTTCTCTCTGTAACAAACATAAGCCAACTCCGAGCAAAAACTTTCACTAAAATTTTAGGAACTCTAGAAACAGATTCTGGCAGTCGGAGTACAGTCGCGACGATTGTGAATAGGAAGTTAAAATGAAGATAAGGATGAATTTTTCCACAGAATTTCAAATTCTGAAGAATGGATTAACCCCCTCCCCCCTACATATATATAAATTATTAGCACTTAAAATTTATATAATAAAATATTAAAATTTCGTTAAAATTTCGCTCGTCCGTGTTGCCTTTTCGAACGAAATAAAATTATAAAATTAAAATTATATAAAAATATAAAAAAATAAAATTATATATATAGATATATATTATATATATATAATTTTATATATATATTTTTTTATATTTTTATATAATTTTAATTTTATAATTTTATTAAAATTATAAAATTAAATTTTAAAAATAAAATTATATATATAGATATATATATTATATATATATATATATATATATATATATATATAATTTTATATATATATTTTTTTATATTTTTATATAATTTTAATTTTATAATTTTATTTCGTTCGAAAAGGCAACACGGACGAGCGAAAATTTAACGAATGAAGCTGGAACGTATAAAACGATAATGATACCTGGTTTTACAAAAGCTTTTATTGAACAGTTATTTTCATAACGGCAGCGCCCACTGTGAAACTTGCGTTTAACGTTCAACAAAATGATGCTAATATATCGATACAAAAATCAAGGAATATGTAAATTCATGTTATTTTCCGAGTTTCAACGAAATTGAATTTGCGCGACTGTGTATACTGAAAACTCACGTCTATGGTTAAACGTTAAACTCCCGTTGCAAAATACGGGGGAGAAAAAAGAAGCAGGAAATAACGGACGTATTGTCAATATATAATTCATCCAAGTCCCATGAAACTTTCCCATTGTGAGTGTCTATCGATCGTTTATACCGTCGATGGTATAAATACTTCTGTCTGGCCGATGTTGAATATGGTTTCATCGCGTCTTATTTTGACGATCAATGAGGTAAGGAAATTTTTTATTTATGAGATTCAAGAACAGCAAATACCTGTACATTATACTACATGTAGTACAGGCACATCTTACATTAAACATTTCACTGTTGATATCTATAATACAATAATTGTTATATGAAAATTGACATTGCAATTTGAATTGAAGGTATTTCCACCCTTACGTTTCATAAAACTTCGACAGTTTATATTAATAATCTCAAAATATATGGGTATTATTTATACATCAAGTAAATGAGTAAAAATAATGCTTTCTTCATCTGCAGTTACTTGGCGCACAATTGGATGAAAGTGATTAGGTAATTATGAAGAATAATCTAATTTCAGAAAATGTGGAAATGATTTGTCCCAAATGTGAGAATATATAAGTATGAAAAAACGTGAGAGCCAATGAAATATTGCACTTCGGATAGATCGAATAACCGGGCGAATTGGATAAAAATAATTGTTATAACAATTTATTTGTTTCTCTCTTTCTCTTTCCCTTTAATGAGCCCATATACATCTATATTCACAAATATTCCAAGTAAAAGCAGTTGTCTCATTATGACTAATGTATATTTTTATAAATTAACGTTATGGTATTTTTACTTTGAAAGGCGATGTTCTTGATCGAGCCAACAACAATAACAATAATTGCACCGTGAAGCCCAGTTTCTTCCGAGATTAATGATGAAATACACCATCAGCGATATTTTATCGGTGGCACTTTGAATTTATTTCGATGCTTGCTCCCCAGAACGGTTCTTTGTCCGATTTCCTTCATTGTGCGCCGAATGAGAAGGACGAAGGAAGATGCGGCGGACCGCAGAAGAAGGCGAGCGACGAAAGAATGAAATTTAAAGGAATTCCTTTCCGAGAATGCCTAAAATTTATGACGAGTTACAACGACCCGAAGTGAATTTTCCTTTCTAAAGACTCCACTCCCAGAGGACTCTGTGTCAATCGAACTGGTACATTCGTAATGCGTACTATTCGCGAAGAACCGTCCTTTCGTATTCGCAATTCTGACGACTATGCTGTAACTGCTGCCAGGATCTACTATTAGAGTTCCTAAAATTTGAGTGAAAGTTTCTGCTCCAAATTGGCTCGCGTTTATTAAAGAGAAACAGGCTAATTCGTAATTTTTTGGAAAAATCCATTCTCATGTTCATTTTAATTTCGTATTTACAATTCTCGCGACTATACTCTAACTGCCGGGATCTGTTTCTGGAGTTCCTAAAATTTTAGTGAAAGTTTCTGCTCGGAATTGGCTTATGTTTATCAAAGAGAGAGGCGCTAATTAATTGTTTAGAAATTGCAATTCTGTAGAAAAATCCATTCTTTTTTATTGGGTTGGCAACTAAGTGATTGCGGATTTTATATAAGAAGGAACTTCCTTAAGCTGATGAGGGACCTATAAATCGAGTTTTTTAACACAGCGAAGCTGTTTTAATTTTTTTTGAATGCATCTTTGCGATACATTGAGCTTCTCTGCAATCTCACGTGTTGTGCTATGACGATCTGAATCGATAATAGCCTTGATACGACTCTCATCAACTGTAACTGTACGGCCAGATCGTTGCGTATTTTGGAGTGAAAAATCACCCGAAAGAAATTTGGCAAACCAATTTTGACCCTGCCTATCTTTCAAGACTTCGTTCCCATATACGGTGCATAACTTCTTGTATGCTTGGGTTGCGCTCCTTTTTCGGAAATAATACAACAAAATACGTCTGAAATGCGCGTTTTGTTCTTGCATTTTCAAATTGGGATAAAAACAAAACTAAATGGCTCATCGATACGATTTTTTTACTAATGAAAGGTGAAAGTCCAAATAACAAGAAAACTATAGATTAAGTGCGTTGAACATGTTGACGAAGCAAAAAAAGTGCTGAAACCATCTATCGTCAAAATCCACAATCACTTAGTTGCCAATCCAATATTTTAACTTCGAATCGCTTGATACATTCATATTGTGCATCGTTTTAATTGAATAACGCCGGAAAGAAAGTTCAAGTTATAGTATTAGGTTGGTGCATATGAAATGTCGGATTAAGTCTGTACACTACATTTTGGCCATATTTTGTAAATAGGCAGCCGTAAAATTAATAATTTTACAGTTGAAACAGGTTGTTTGCTCTATATGCTCAATATTGAGATGTATTTTATTTGGAAGACACCTAATTTCTATAAAAAAATAAACTTTTTTGTGCAACGCGAATAGTAGTGAAATACGAGTAGTAAACCGATATGAATTTAAACTTGGTAATAATGATGCAGCTGCAAGTCTTAACATAAACAGAGTATATGGGAGGCAATTCTTAATAAAAAAATCGTACAATGTTGATTCTAAAAGTTTTGTTCTGGATATAAGTATCTTCAAAATGCGCCTCGTGGTAAACCCACAACCGTATGCCATAATGATGTCCTATCTATACATGGAAAACTGAACTTCCATTTTTCCAAGGCGTTGAGAGCATTACTATTGACAGATACTGTAAAAAAATTGAACAAATGCTCGTAGAATTGAAAATACTGCGTTCGGTTTCAATTAATCGGCCTACTTTATTGCACGACTACGCAAGACCATATCCGTCAAAAGTGAGCTCAATAAAATTTCGCGAATTGAAATATGAAATTTTACGTACCCACCTTATTCACCTGATCTTCCTGTAACGGATTATGACATTTTGAAACACTTAGGCCACTTCATTATAGAAAAAAAATCGATAATAAAGGTGACAATAAAAAAGTCACCTCTAATTTCATCGTTTCTAAAAACTCAGATTTTATTAAAAATGGTATAAAAGCCCTTGTGGATCTTTGGCAGAAGTGTATTGATGTGGATGAAAATTATTTTGATTTATAAACATTCATTTTGCAGAAACTGTGGTCATTTTAATGTCGCCGTATACAATCCGACATTTCATACGCACCAACCTAATAGTTATAGGATATATGTAGATACGATTCGAGACAAACATCTCGCATGTATATAATAACTCATATAATAACTTACTTTGCAAAAATATATTTTATTTTACTCGATATATATTCGTAACATTCGTAAAAGTGCAGTTTCTTGCAGTTGACGAAAAACTCTACCGAAACGTTTATTAAATATCTCGAATTTTGCAATCGTTCGTAGCTGTTTATAGTTTCATTCCCCACGAAATTTTTCTTATATTAAATACAAAATCCTCAAATCTATTTCAATCAAAATAACTACACACACACACACACACACACACACATGCTGCACCTCAATGATTTTGAACCCATCAAAAACTGTAAACCCTGAACAAACTTAACTCAGATGTTAGTCAGACTTTTTTTTCTTCAAATTTCTAATTTACCGGAAAGTTCTACGTTATTTAATAAAATATTAGTAAAAGAAAAAAACAATTGGCAAACTTTAATATTCCGTTTATTTCCCTTAAAAAGTACATCTTTTATAATTATAATTATTCGGATGTCTTTTGAAAGAACAGCGGTAACGTCTGGGTTAAAGAAATTTTAAGATGTGGAAATTAGAACTGTACAAAGTTTGAAAAGAAATCGTGATATTATGCATGATTTATGATATAAAATTCCATGTTTTAGAAACGTTATAAACCTTTGTTTTAACGAAACAACCATAGCAGTTAAAGTCAAAGTACAAACTGAAACAACCGCAGGACAAATATTGCTATAAACCTTAAAGCGAAGAAAAATACCACAGACTCTATAAATCTCCGGCACCCTTTTGAGTTAAAAGACTCGGTGTACAGAAAAGCCCAGCAACAGTCCTTCAAAAGAACGTAACAATCCTCCTTCCCTTATACAATCTCAATCGTCTACACCGACGGCATTCCCCAGCGTTCCTGCGTCCTTCGTCTATTTTTCGAGTTGGTCGCATGCGCGACGAAACCGAGGGGTTGAATAGATGAGCGAACCGTAATGAGCCTGGTTACGGGTGTCTTTCAGTCGTGTCCTTATCGAAGACCAGGTTCTTCTATATTTACGAGAGTCATCCTCGCGAAAGTGTGACGGTAATAAACAGCGTTGAAAATAAAAGGGAGAATTCGCAAGTCGGAGTCGCAGTCTACGGATCTACAGGGGTAGCAATGGGGGGTGGGATGGATTGGAAGAAAACAAGAAGGAGGGAGAGAAAGAGAAAGAGAGGAGGAAAATGCGTGCAGGGTTGAACGCGAGACCGTGCAAAGTCAATGCCCGGCAAGCGAGGGCGTATAAATCTGAGACTTAAATTTAGATCAGCTGAAAATGACGCTTCTCCCTTCTGTATGATGGTCTATCAGTGGTGTCCCGTTTGGTCGGTGCTGCCACCGTATCGAGAACACTCGAACCAAAAAACCCGCCTCCCTTTTGGCGCTTAGTCGTGCAAAGTATACAGGGTGTCCCGTAACTGGTGGTACAACCGAGCGGGGATTGATTCTAAATGAAAAACTGCGTCGAAAATATAGAATAAAATTTTTTGATGCAAGACTTTGTTTTCGAGAAAAATGAGTTTGAAAATTTGTCTAGTGTGCGTGCACTCGGCTTACTTGCGGCTCAACGGACTTCATTCTGAGTTACCTCAACCTTTGTTCGCAAAGGTTTCCGAGGTTTGTATACATCGAATAAATCGAAGGTGGAGGTTACAATGTTAGAATTATCTTTGAGGAATTCGTTTAATTCATAAATTGCTGGAAGTGCTGCCCACGTTGCTGTAGACATAATTGTGCTCTCCGTATTAAATTCCTTCGAACCTCTTGTAATGTACAATTATTATGTTGCTTTGAGTGTTCAAACGCTATCACAATTTTGTGTTGTCATTTTTCGATGCTCGTTATGTAAACACGATACACAACTGATTTCACCGTTAGATTTTTATTTGTGGGGTCAGGTGAAATCAATTGTGTATCGTGATGACATAACGAGCATCGAACAATTACTTCCAGCAATTTATGAATTACAGGAATTCCACAAAGGTAATTCTAACACTGTAACTTCGACCTTCGATTTATTCGATGTGTAGAAATCTCGAAAACCTTTGCGAATAAAGGTTGAGGCAACTCATTGTCAGAATAAAGTCCGTTGAGCCGCAAGTAAGCCAAGTGCACGCACACTAGACAAATTTTCAAACTCATTTTTTTCGAAAACAAAGCCTTGTATCAAAAAATTTTATTCTGTATTTTCGACTCAGTTTTTAATTTAGAATCATCCCCTGTTCGGTTGTACCATCAGTTACGGGACACCCTGTATATCGTACAGTAGTATGTATTGGAGTATCGAATTGAAGCTGATAGCTTTCGAAAGGGTCTGCCGATCTCGGATAACAGAAAGGTATCGCAGACAGTCGCGAATTGTCGAGAGCTTTTTGGAACGTGAGACCAAACGAATAACGATGATACGTTTTGGCCCTTTGGTTTACGTGTCTTTTAGTCCCGTTGTTATAGTTGTACTTTTGCTTATTAGTACAGTGTGGATGTTTATCCGAATTGCAAGTTTGATAAGCGCAGCTAATAAATTAGAATCCAAGCAGAAGACTCTTTCACTCGCTCAACGTTACAATGAATGTCATATCTTAGACATTTCAAATATTTCTTTGAAATTTCTTGAAAATTTGACTTGATGTGTGAATCCGTGTCATTGAACGTTGCCTTTAGATTTACTCCGAATGGTGCATGTATTTTTCCAGAAGTAACGTACAAATGCAAATTGTTAAATCTTCCGGAACGTTTTTAAATACCGGTGAAATCTTGGGAAGTACAATTTCTTTTTGTTGCGTTTTAAATAGGGTTCAATGTAACTCCTGCTATTAGTCGACGTCGCCGTTTTCGTGAATGCTCTGTAATAAACTAGATTATAAAACTTTACGTAAATTTATATTTCGGCGAATACAACTAACAATAAGTGTGCCATACATTGGAAACTTCATATACTTTTATATTACATGCAGTATGTTTATTTTTGCACTTTGAAATTTTCCATAAATGCATAATAATCCACAATCCATCCGTTATTAATAATAATCCTATTAATAATCTATTATTAATAATCTTATTTATTTGGCGTGAAAAGATTGCCACTTAAATATCAATTAAAAGTATCTCTTGAACGTAATATTTAAATTAATGAAACTTGTATCTCGAGAACTGCCATTAAATGCGAATTCCAAGTTTTCGTTAAATTTAAAGTTTATATCTCTGAAAGTTCTATTTCGAAAACTTCTTAGTCGTACGAGGGAAATAAAGTGACGCGGATAACTGTTATTTCAAGCGACAGTTTTTAATGGAGAATACGCGAATAAAGTGTTCCCCGCTTCGAGCTGCAAGTTAACATCTGCGAGTCATTTTCCGTCGGTATTTCCAGCAGTGTTTGTCGAACATACCGTGAAATGTTCCTCCCTTCTATTTTCTTCCCTCGAGAGTCCAAAGTCAGAGTTAATTATCTCATCGTCCGCGAATTTATATATTCGGTGGATTTTTGTTCAGGAAGATCATCAGCGGAATGTTCGTACAGTTGAGTTTTATTCTTCCATACTTTGAATATCGAATACACGGGGGATGGTTACGTTTGATGTTGATAGATTCGATCGATCGGATTACTCTGTATATTTGTTTGAGGGACATTCGTGCCAATTTGTAACTTTTTCCCGTGCAACGATGATAAATGAATTATTTTTCTACCCCCGCAGGCGTCAACTTTTTTCCTTGCAGTGTGACAAACTTTAAAAATGGAGTGTACTGTATACGTTTCGAGCGGGAAGTGCATATTGCACTATAGCGTGGTGTAATCCGGGGGAAATTATACGAATAGATAAATATACATAAAGCACGAATTGCAGAATCGATATTATTCGTTATTTGTTGTTACACAATATTTCCATTCGTTGTTTCTTATTTTTCCGAGTGGGATTATTGTACTTTGAAATACACACTTAAAATGAGAATACTTAAAACTACTTGATATTGAAGACAAAAATAATTATAATTGCAGCAATGTCATCTGAAACATAATGTTGCCATGTTATTAGGTAATTAAGGAAGTTTAGATTAAAACAGAAATTTCGTCATTTGTAGGAATTATTTTCTCGTAGAGGAATAGTAAGTTAGTAAAGACATGGATATTTGATGGATAAAGTTATTTTAAGTTGAAGATATACACGCTTTTATTTTATTTTCAAAAGCGACAGAACTTTGGTTGCATAATTCATCATTGGGAAGTTCTATTGGTATATGTTTAGTTACATTGGTGTAGATTATTTTTTCACTAAAAGAAGAAAATTTTAAATTTTGATGTTCATTCATTTATTATTTGGCCTAAATTGGATTAATATTCCGACGTGGATTAAAGGTAGCTTTGTTTTAGTGAATGTTATCGATAATATTTTAGCAACTATAAAATCTGCACAGTGAAATTCTGATTTTACTAATACGTTTGGTGATTTATGATATAGAAAAATTATTCTTCACAGCGTATCCATTTTTTGGAATTTTGTTGTGTTAATGCACATAAAATATTACATTGTACAAGGAAATACCAGAATGTTTCAGCTATTTATATTTGTTCTCATCGCAATACCTTTGCCAATAAGTTATAAGAGTACAAAAACATAAATTCTGGAAAAATTTCTACTCCAAACTATTTTCAGCGACCACTTTGATCTTCTTTTCGGTTACTAAAAGTCCGTTTTACAACAAAGAATGCAATTTTCAAAGTTTTCAGAAAGCTTATTGTCTCTCTTGTTACACAACTTTTTGTTGCACTTTGAATAACACTGTACGTCACATGGGCACGATAATGGTATTAACTAAATGATTAATCTAATCAACTCAGTCCACAATAACGGCAGTATCTTCACCCAACCTTTCACTTCCATAAAAATCTCTTTAAATTGGATTCTATAGTTTCTATTACTATTTTTCTTAAATTGGACTTTTTCTTTTGCCTTCCTTATTAAGTTTAAACTTGATTCGTCGTTTACTGCCTCAGTGTCTGTCTATGTTCCATTTTTTTAATTATGCGTCTTTTTAAATGTATTTATTATTTATATACCATACTTCAACATTGTATCTCCTTACTTTCTCTTGCACCAAAGGTTTACCTCGTAAATAGAATTACTAAAAATTGGTAGGTATTTGTAATTAAATTAAATTACTCAAAATAATTTTCATTTTCACCGACACATTTTTGTCAACGATTTACGATATTTTAATAAATATTTTTGAAAGAGTCAGAATTTTTACTCTGATCTGAAATTTCCAACGACCACTTTGATCTTCTCTCTCTCTCCCTGTCTCTCTCTTGTTAGATGCGATTAATGTCGTTACATGTTAAACGTGTTACACGTTGTTATGCTAATGCGACTATTCATAATTAGCAAGTATGTCTTTCGCCTAGAAATAGAAAACAAATTAAAGCCGAATAAGAAGAAAACGATGTAGGCGTATCATGGCCAGCTTTGTTTTTCTTTCCCGCTAATTTACGATATCATGTTACCGGATGTAAGTGGATGAGATCATTTCGTTCCTGGAATATACTAGCCGTCATGAGAGCGCGCAATGTAATCTTGTTATTCGATGAAATCCTTTAATCAACGAGAGGATACCGCGTAGAATATCGAGCCTGTCCAATTGCTTTCGTTAATTAAAAAGTGAAATAATTTACGGACGGACTATTCTCGTTCGAAAGCTTATATTCCTATTGAACGTTACGTTGTTGAAGTAAATTGTTTCAGAGAGAGCCTACGCACGATCAAAAGCGCAGGGAGCCTCAATAATGGCGGAATGAATTTTCAGCTGGTGCAATATTCGGTAGAACCATTTGGAATATAATATTCTCCTGGACGGATAGCAAGCTGGCTCCAAAAGCTCCGCTATTCAGTAGTCCTTCGATTGGCTAAATTCAAATGTACGTGCGCTACAAGTTTCAGCACTTTTCCCGCAATTTTCTCTGAATTCAATGTCCCGCTTGCGCAGTTCGCGATCGTTGTTTTTAGGAGCAATGCGTATCGTGAAATCTGCATGTCCAAAGCGATATAATCGCAATAAATGCTTCACACTCGAAACATAGATCGAAGAAACGACCCAACCGTTTAAAAACACCAATTGTTCCGAAACACGGACACCCTTCAACGGCAAATATTGTTCCACCCCTACCCTCCCCAAAAGAGAGATATATTTCATTGAGTTTAGCGGACAAGGAGGCTATAAGGCCCCGGTTTTACGGTGGCGTACATTCGCGTTATAGCCTAGCGATTTTATCAGGAAAGTCGTGCAGCCCTCGTCGCAAAGTTCTGCCTTCGGTTCGTTGCATGTATATCCGCACGGAGGACGGTCGTACTTGTATACCTGTATATTTGTACGCGATACCGATACACTTACATCTCGACACCGACCTGTGTGTGGCAGGCGAGCATTCCGTGATTTAATTAATTAGTGCGAATTAATCCCAATTAGCGAATCTTGTCTGACGACTGTGAGGCGAGTGGGTCCTCTTCGTTATGCATGAAAGGCATGCAGGTGCTTTCACACCGGGATTACGCGCGAAATAACCTTCAATGGTGGTTATTGGATTTACATTTTTCATAGTTTTTTTCTGTTTTTTTTTTCGCGTGAGAAAGTGAAACGTATCGAGAATATCTATGCTGACGGAAACCGGAGGATTCTTGGATAACGATGTATTCGAGAAGTGTAAGTTTATAGACCGTATCGTTCGTCGATAGAGGGTGTTATTATGCATGGGTATGGGTTGTTAATAATTTATCGATTATAGTCCGTAATGTAAACTGTGCTACGTTCGATAACACCATTCGTGTGGCAGGAATACGAGGACAAATAGGTAGATCGCTAATTTAACTTTGAAACCACATTGGAACATAAAGCCGAGCATTTGACGTTTCATAATCGTCAGATTTTGCGTTCATAGAGGGAAGTCGTATTTCACCGTAATTCGGAACATGACGCGAAATAAACTGAAACGCGTTCGGAATCCTTGTTGGGAAAGCAAACGCTTTCACCGTTATATTCGCTTTCATGGAGTTATAATTAATATCCGGTGGCTCGATTCAAATATCGTCCCCAAAATGCGTAAAATGTTTTCTCGGGATGGCATAATAGAGCGTCACGGCCGTTGCGATAATTAATGCTGCCCGCTTGATTTAAATCTGCGAAATGTTAATACGAAAATTTCATGTTATTTCCGCAGAAATTGTGTCGAATAGTTACGGATGGGTTCCCATGAAATTTTGGAGATATTTGTCGTATGTCTGCCAACGCATTCAAAAGAATAGACTCCCCACCTTTTTCAAAAAATTCCTGAGATTTACAACATTGCAATTTCAATGCTCACACAATTTCAAATTACGTCCATCAATCTTCGTCTTCCAAAACGTTTGTTACATATGTGTAATGCGAACTCAAACTTTCGCAGTTTTCCAGGAATCACCGCAACAGAGAAGTTTTCGCTTTTGAATGTCCACTCAAACCTGTTTTTGTGCGGTCTTTTTTTGTGCGATTTTTCATTTGTGCGATTTTTTTTGTGCGGTATATGAACATTTTAATCAAATTGAAACATAATTGACGAAGTTATCAATAAATAAGTAGTAGGTTTGATTGGCCATATTTTTCGGTTTTTAATATGTAGTTCACCACATTACATAAGTATTGCGTTAGCCGATTACATTGCATGTTATTGAACTGTATACATATCTTCCAGTGACGAAAGCGATTTTGTACCAGTTTACCACAAGAAAGTTCGCGTATTGTCAGACTACGAAGGATAATGGTTATATATTTTGAAAAGTTTTGCACGTGTAAAATAAGTAAATATTTAAATAAAATATTTAAAAATGTTCGCACGTGCATTTTCTAAATCAGATTCCAAGTACCTACCAAGCCTTGTGTCTTGATTTCGTTTAAAAAAACAATTCCTAGTTATTTCGGAAGCTTTGAGTTATTTTCTATGCGAGACTTTTTTTATGCGGTCCCTATTCACCGCACAAAAACAATATTTTTTAATTGTGTTGCGAAAGCTATCTCTTATAGCTACTCGTGAAGTTTTGTGCGATTTTTTTTATGCGTTTTCTTTTATGCGGTCCCTATTCACCGCACAAAAACAGGTTTGAGTGTATTGTATATTTCGATGGAGCCAGGTACAGCACAACGGTATCGAGTGGAGTTTTGTGATGAATGAATCTTGAATTAGAATTATATTGAATGTTGTTCGAATTAGAATTGTATGAATTATGACTTGTGAATGAGCTTGTAGAATGAGAATTGGCGGATAGAGACGATGGATCTTTCACGCCCTCTTTCTACAATAATTCTCTTTCCTCTCTTCCAAGTGCAAGTTTGGCGCCAAAAAAATGTCGCATCAATTGAATTCGACTTAAACAAACTACAGTGGACTTCCGTATAACGCGAATTCGTATAACACGCCGAAAAAATTGCGACTAGTTCTCATACAATACGATAAAGAGTCCCGTATAACGCCCTAGATAAGTTAAACATTCTCACATAGTTTCTGATTTTTTTGTTTAAAAAAGCTACTTATACACTTACCTGTTATTTATTATTACCTATTGTTAAAAAATAATAATCAAGAGCTATACGTTTTCTTCTCAACATCTCAGGTATTTTATTTATTTCTAAAAATAATAAAAATTCTAAAAACATTATTATAACTGTGGGATTGGTTATATTAGATGTTATAATATAAAGTAAAACTAAGTTTATTGTCTAAAACTATACAGGGTGGAGCGCCACATTTTGCCATTCAGATTTACGTCATTGTTATTGCGCATATCAAAAAATGATGTGCATGATGTTGAATGGTTTTGAGAGCGGCACATTCTAATGGTACTAGCTTTTTTGTAGGCGGACGTGTAAAGGACATATGAAGGTCATTAATGTTTTTTTAAATGGAATCATATATTTTTTATTGCATCAGCTGATGCTCCTTCATATTCTTTACAAAAAAAGTATTAACCTATATGTGTAAAAAAATCATTAGTTTAGGAGATATTTTAATTCTAATTTGTTAGGAAATCGCGACTTTCTGGTCAATATTATGAATTCAATATAAAGGGATGAATGAATTCAATAATAATGGGGCCGAGGTGGCCCCATTCATTTTCCGGCAAGATCACCGGATCTAACGCCCCTCGACTTTTTCTTGTGGGGCTACTTAAAAAATAAAGTGTACGCTGAACCTCCGACTGCAATGGCCAATATAAGGGATCGTATCATCAATGAGTGTAACAAAATAACATCAGATACACAACGCAATGTTAGTGAGTCATTAACTTCTCGATTCAGAAAGTGTTCTGTTGCAAATGGTCGCCACATTGAACCTTTTCTGCAAATATGCATAATAATAAAATATGAATTAAAATATCTCCTAAACTAATGATTTTTTTACACAAATAGGTTAATACTTGTTTGTAAAGAATATGAAGGAGCATCAGCTGATGCAATAAAAAATATATGATTCCATTTAAAAAAACATTAATGACCTTCATATGTCCATTACACGCCCGCCTACAAAAAAGCTAGTACCATTAGAATGTGCCGCTCTCAAAAACATTCAACATCATGTACATCATTTTTTGATATGCGCAATAACAATGACGTAAATCTGAATGGCAAAATGTGGCGCTCCACCCTGTATACTAAATGCTAATACAAACCAATATAATTATGAACTGCCTCGTGTGATCGCTTATGAAGAACTAAAAGGCATTCGCTCCGCTTAATCATACAATACTTTTTTTGTTATTAAATCACCTATATTCTGTTTTGAATTCTTTATTAAAAGAAACTTTATTTGAAACAAGTTAGTTACGTATAACACTAACAGTCTGTTCGCAATAAAATATATTTCAAACTGAACATCCCATCAGTAACATGCGATAACCGTGGCAACGTCTACAATTTTCTGCTTGCAACGGCGACGGTTTGATGTTGCGTTGAAACGTTCGGCACCGATTGATCTCGCGGCCATCGATCGGATTCACCGCGGCGACTCTGCGCTCACAGTTTGTGCCATATAACGCGATTTCCTGTAACGCGGAACTTGTCCGCCGCATTGTACGGGAGTCTACTGTATACGAATGACGAACAAAATATTAATTTCAGTGTGAAACGACGTGTACCTTAGTAAGCCTTACAAGTAAACAATCACGAAATAAATTCCGCTTGCGTAAATCACAGTATGATTCTAACGTATCCAAAGTGGCAAATTGCACTTTGCTTCCTGACGAGCCGATTTGAATGGCGATTCACGCGAAGAATCCATTTACCCGCCGCACCGTTAAAATTCAGCAACGTGCGTGCGTGTACGTAATTACGATTACACGATGCGACGTTACAAGATCGTCCATCGATTTCGGCACATTTACGACACGATTTTCCCGTTCGACGTTGATAACACCCTTGGCGGGAGTATCGAATCAGTGGGATATCGCTAACCGTTTTAATTAATTCCTCGATACAGGAGAAAATCCTGTGCAAAACGCTACAGTCCTACCCTCTGGCCAGAAGTGGCGACCTTCTCCGCCCTCCTTCCGCTGTTGTCTTCGGCTCGTCTTTCTCTCGGCGGAATTACTGAAACGCACAAAACGCTCTCGTTAAGAAGAGACAGAAGGGCAGGATCGATATGCGGCAGCGAGAGTACCGGCGGGGACCGAAAATAAAACCAAGTGCTAGGGCGCACCGGTATTCGTCAATGATCACCCGTTTCCTATACATCCGCTTCATTTCAATCGGACTTTCGTCGACTCGGCTTTGCTTGGTCTCTCTCTCGCTCTCTCTCTCTGTCCCTCCCACTGGGGAATCCCAACCTGCCCTCGAACATTTTCGATTCGTGAAAGCTCCATTTTTCCTTGAATTCGAACTCTGTTCGCGAGTAGCGCATGACGCTCGATTAAAATCCATCGGTTTTCAACGCGTTAGGAAAAATGTGCGGTGGGATGGTTCTTTCGGTGAACGATGCTCGTCATTCGAGCGATGATAGATAATACCTGTATGTGGAGCATTGTATCTTAAAAATTAAGGTGTACGTTGCAAGGATAGGATGGAAGTATAAAAGAAAAAATAGGGATTCTAATATTTACGATAAAGCTCAGTATTATAAATATTCTTTATTGAGTAGATACAAAGGTGGTGAGTCGTCTCTCTAGAATCATAATTGAAGATTGTGCGCAAACCATAGATTCGACTATCACTGTCAACAAATTGTAATAACAAATAGGTTCCTACGTAGGTCCGTTGCTTACCGTGAAGACAGCTCATCATGAGTGCGGAGGAAAAGTTTACCGGAAATTTTCCAGGCAACGGTTTTGCTATGGTCTCAGATAGGGTTGAAATTGGAAATACGTCCACGTCCAAAATTCAATACAACAACGGCAACTCGAGCTAACAGTCCAGAAATGCTTTAATTGCCATATTCACGACTCTCCACGTTTCATTGCAACCGTGCAAGTATGAGTCGGTTTCGGAGTTTGCACACATCGGCATACCATTCACTGTATCGTTTTCGTATTCTCCTTTTCGTCGATGCAGAGCGTTTCGTGTCGGACGCCCTTGAATCGCGATTTTCCCTGTAAATGCATCGCGTTGATTAACTCGCTTGGGATAGGCTACCGGACGGACGAAAGGAATACCAGGTAAACCCTACAGAATCCTATAGCAATGACGGCATGCCTTCGCTAATATGCGAATCGCGAATACCGTTGTCGACAAAGCTAATCCAATCGAACGTTATGCTTGGCCTGATGCACTCTCCCGGCAACGGGCGCGGCGCGGTGCCCCGTAAACTATGCGAATTCTCGCTTTCCGTAACTGCCGAGGGTGCAGACGCGCTTAGTAATTACGTGTTCCAGTGACTCGAAAAATTTCATCGACATTCGGTCTCGATGAAATTGCACTCGATGTTTCTGTAATATTGTGCAATCCAGGCATCTCTTGCAATATCGATGAAAATAAATACGTTTATCCCAACGATTGCCGGGGCGAATGACTGTAATTTCGTGCTACAACGTGCGCGCTAACTGGGATATCGGGCGTGAAATACCGTCGGATTCGCACGAGGTCTTTTCAATTTTATTTCTCGTTATTTACGAAACTCTGTGTCAATGATATACACTAACGTGCATAAGTATTTGGACACTAAATACGATCTTATTAAACTGTTTATATCTTTATTATATTTCGAGATTTTTAGATATAATTAATAGCAATAAATGTTACTACAGTATGGAAGATCCAGGATATTGTAATAATATTTGCATTAAATGATTAAAAATTATTAAACATTGCGTTCATCTATATGACCGCCCCTTTGGGCGATAACAGCAGCCACTACTCGCGGCTGTCTGGCAATAAGTTTTTTCATTGTTTCTTCCTGAATTTCATACCAGAATTTCATTCCTCAGTTTATAAGCACTAAAAGGCAATGACTTCAGGTGTCTCCGTAAGATCAATTTTTGACCGATTTCAGTTGTTGTTTTTTCATTTATAATAAATGATGTCAAATATTAAGTTCATCGATATTTTTAAACCCTATATGGTTATCCGAGACAAGACCGGAAGCCAAAACTATGTTAGCGCATTTTACTTAAAGAATATTTCACGCATTTCTAACAATGAGGAAGTGTCCAAATACTTATGCACGGTAGTGTACGTTGATCTCTTTTGTAGGGCGCGAGAGAAAAGAATCTTGCAGATTTAAAAAGAAATAGATAAATTGTATTTTTAACACTAGATTTACGGAAACCGTCAAATTGACGGGTTCTTACTTGTTTTAGAAACATTTCTCAAATTTACAGAGAAGTTATACAGTAGATATTTCAGGTGTATTTTATAATACAATAATGACTCAACAAATTATCGTATTTGCCGCTTGATCCCCCTTTTTCCAAAGTCCTTATTTAATCTATTGCAATGTAACAGATTTCACGCCCGTAAATCTAGTGTTAAGAAAGTAGTGGTTATTAACCCCTTGCCGTATAATAACGAGTGACACTTGTGACGCGATAAATGAAATAGAAAATTTTAAAGTTTTCCAAAAACTATTCAATCAAAAATATCGGTGGGCCACGATACGATCACATTATTTCTATCAATCGTAAAGTTTAATTGGAAGCATTTCGCTTAATTCATTCATAACGGAGATCTAAGATTTGTTAAACGTTTGTAATAGTGCTCGAGAAGCAACACGTTTCCATAAATATATCAAATCGAACTGTCTTAAACTCTCTTCCCACCAGTCACGACATTGTTGGTAATGATTAATCATTAATCATTTCTAAGCGATTCGTGTAAAGACATTCCCGAAATAATACAAAGCCGAAAAGGCATTTTAACAAAACTATACGGTGATTAAAGGAGACAAATTTTGATTACTAGTAAACAGCAGCAAAACTTTCATCTTTATCTTCGATATTAACACTATTCCTACCACGACCGGTCAAATGACCGTTTTTAAAATTTCGATTAGAATTTCCTATATACAACGTGATTGAATCGCCTTTAAACTTCACGACTTTTCCTCAAATATACGTATAATACATTCACGTTATAATACATTTTTCAATATTCACTTTTTTTTTACTGTTCATTTTCTGGGAAAAAATTATCATTTGACAAATTCACCGGTTGCGGTAGGAAAAGGTATACGTGAAGTGTCGGTAGGAATAGTGTTAATATCGATTAGTGTGACAATTTTAAAGGTTAACCGGTCACTCTAGCGCAACGATTCAAACTTATTTTACCCACCGCTCACTTCACAGCCAAAAAATTCCTAATCGATCATATTTTCTTCAATTGAATGTTTACTTAAGTTAATTACATATAACAGTCACATTCAAGTTTTGTAAAAATGACATACATATTTCTGTACTACTTCTAACCCTCGAATTGTCCAAGTACTAGCCAGAGGGTAGTTTCGTCCACCTTGAAAAGCACTGTTCTAGCTTAACCCTTTTAGTGCCGGACGACGATATATCGTCGTTAGCAATACTCCTGACAACGCACATCATGGGATTATTATTTAGTTTTGTCATATAATATTAGTAATTATATTACAAACAATTGAAAATCACAATTTATGATCTATATTAACTGTTCGATATCAAACTGTGACTGCATGTCGATTCTTTTTCTTTGCGACTACTGTTTATAATAGACAACCGACCTTTTCATTTTTCTTAGCAATATTAGATAAATATCAGTGGTACAATTTTCAACAAATAGTGAAATGCATTTGTTATTAATTTAATCAATTTTTCTAGCCGGCAATAAAAGGGTTAAGGAACCGCTTAAAAAGTCGTAAAGTAAGAGATTACCAAAGCGTGATAAATGTTCCCCTATTCGGCTTAGGTATGTCTGGTTAGTTGAATATTCAAGCTGCCGATATATTTTGATAATTGAAAGTGGACTGGTAAAGTTTACATCCGCTTCGAATTTCTAAAGCTTACAAATTACACAATAACTGCACCTCTGTATTGTACGGTAGTCATAGTTTCGGTTTGAGGTGCTTAACAGTTAGTTTCCAACGAACATAAAGTACCAACATTTTCACCATCAGTGGATCGAGTGTCACTGAAATCACTCGATCCCGGACCGTTATATAGCTGAAAGTTCGTATTTGCTTTTGGGACAAACGTTGGAAATTAAAATGTCTGAATTATCCAAGTGTCCATTACGCTCAAGTGCGTATCGCTTTTTAGCTGTTGTCAAAGTTGTCAGTTGTCACGTTTCTGTGAACCACTCGTTGTTTTCGAGACAAAATAACAAGGTGTAATTTTAATGTAACATTGTTAAATTTTGTGAGCAGAAAGCCAACTACTGTGGGATTGTCCATTAGAACGAATAAATAATTGTTTAAAATGTTAAAGTAAATACATTCAATAAAAATAATAAAAAGATGAATAGTGGAAAATTATATAAAAATAATGTTAAGATTATCAAAAATGTTCTATATTGAAAATTACTTTAATCATTAAACTTAACGATCTGACCCTAGAAAGTTAATTATTCAGAACAGACGTTTTATTTTTGTTCGCACTGCGAACTACGAGCTTCAAGGTTTTGACATTTCGATTTCAGATTTCAGATTATTACCATTTTGTGATGCCTTCAATTTCGGACATTGGTAGGCAAGCTATTTAGGCATTGTGAGCAAGTAGATTAGGTCCATTCTCTTATTCCCCTCGTCCTCTCACTGGATTGGAACAATTTTTGCTTCAAAGTCAGTCGAATATCATATTTCTACACATCATTGAATTTTCTTTGATATCAGCTACATTGATACCTAAAAGGTAGCGAATTTCATAGACAAAAACTCTTATGATTTCGCAATATCGAAGAATATATGTTACATCCAAAAAATTAAACACTCATATCTTCCCCTGTGAAAAGTTTTAATTTACACACCTTCCCCTACCTCCAAAAGTACAAAATATTTAAAAAAGTCAAGTTCAATATCAAAGCTTGTATATATTGGGTGATTGCATAAGTTCGTGCCCGATTGAAGAATAAGATTCAGTAAGCTAAATTTTCAGGAATACAATTTTATTAACGAATTGTGTAGTAACCATTCTTCTCTAGAATTCTTTTCCAACGATCTACAAGCTTGTCGATTCCATTTTTGAAAAGAGAGCTTGGCTTTCCCTGAAAAAAGATGTTGAGGTGATTTTCGACAGCTTCCACAGAATTAAGATTTTTGGCATTCAAATGATTGTGCAAAGATCGGAACAGACGAAAATCTGAACGTGTCATATTTGAAGAGTATGGTAGGTACTGCAAAATTTCCTATCGTAACTCCTTTTCATTCCGGCCAGGAACGAAATGGCCACGTTCATACGGTGTAGCTTATTCCTCTAATTAAAAAGTGCGGCATCCCGTGTATGAAGTTTGGAAATGCGTCCATTCTTCTTTGAATGCTGAAATGCGGTCGAATTATCAATGTTCACTCTCGCAGCAATCTCCTCAGTTGTAATCCTTGCATTTTCTTCCGCCAAAGCATACACAATGTCGTTATAACTTCCGGAAGGCCGTCCAATGCGGGGTTGATCTTCCCAGTTGAAGTTATAACTTTGAAATCAGCCAAATCACCTTTTAATTGTCCTAAAAGCAGGAGCACGGTCCAAATAAATGCTCTAAATGTTTTTTCTGTGCCATTCCAACATTAACGCCCCTCCAAAGCTTGTACATCTTACATGCCGCAAATGTCACTTTCCGACCTCTATGTTGAAGAATTCTCATAAGCAAAAATAAAGTTACCAGAACGCTGTTTGATGTTAAACTGACAGATAATACTATCATTTAACCAGTGCATGCAACAAAACCAAACAAAAACACCACAACTACACTCTGCAGATCAGTTTACGCCACTCATGAAAATTGGGCACGAACTTATGCAGTCACCCAATATATTGCCGCGAAGTAGATAAATATAGGTAATGAAATTTAGATAATAAATTCCAAGCCGGAAAGTTGTAACTATACTCTCGTGATCGTTTACCTTCAAATATTCAAGTCTCCTGCAATTTGCGGACAGAGTTGTATACAGTCTACACTTCACCCCAGAATTTATCCATCCATCCTAATCAGAATAATTCCACAATTCATCAAGAGTTGTTTTCAATCTCATGTTTCTATCCCGCAAGCAAATCGGGGGAATAAATTGCAGTAGACCAGCGTGACGTCTCGTCAGCCGAAGAAAATAAGAAGTCCCGAGATACGAGAAAGGTAAAATCCGAGACAATGAGCATGGAAATTTTTCCGAAATTCTCAGAATCGGTATTCCACGTTGCACGAACGCCAACGGGAGGCAAGCCACTTTGATGTCTAGGATTACGTAATTTTAACAAACGACTTACCTCCTCCTCGTCGGTCCTTTCGCGTCCTCCCTTTCGTGCCTCCCAATTTCGAATCCCAACAAACCGTAAAGCCCTTCGTCCTGTCCCTTCCTTCTTGCTGGTAAAGCGTTCGGCTGTTCGTTTCGAATCAAGACTCGTTTACGAGCTGAACGACGGCTGTTATTTTACAAGGAATCAAAACGGCGTGCCTGTTGGCGCAAGAAGGGTGTCGATGCAAAAAGACCGTTGCCGCTACGTCGATGGTTGGCATTTACAACCCTTAGGTGAGCTTCGCGGTGTCTCCGTTTCTCCGATGCGATTTTAATTGCTCGAAATCTCGGCGGCTTCTTTGCAATATATTTCCGGCCTCGTCCTTTTAGCTTTATTCGAGTGTATAACCCCGCTTTGGCAAGTCCTAATAAAGCCACCCCATGGCTGGAATTCGCGCGTTTTACCCTTGTCTGCGTGCACACCTACGTGTGGGACTTCGCTGTCTGTGTATATATGTACAAATAAAGCTCAGAGCGAGAGACGGACGCGAGAAGAGAGAGTGAGGGAGGGTGAGCGAGAGGGGGAGAGAGAGAGAGAGAGAGAGAGAGAGAGAGAGAGAGAGAGAAAGAGAGAGAGAGAGAGTATGGGTAGAACGGTGCAGGCTCATTTTCCAGGGGTGTCATTATGAACTACCAGATATTAAATTTGTGCCGGTCGGCCTGCTCGTGGTTACCGTGGAGACCCCTTTGCGCCCTCGCGCAGAGCTTTTCGTGGCTTTAGGATCATTATTAGTGCAGCAACTGTGTACGCGAATGTTTAATGAATGCCAACCGCGTCGTGGCCGTCGATTAAATTCCGTCAAGTGATCGATGTCCTGGAAAAACGATCTCCCGGTATTATCGGCTAGGCAACAAACACCCCTTTTTCATTAACGCCACAAGCTCGTGTATTTATCTTAGCTAAGATAGAATTCGGTGGAATTTTTAATATCGCCTTTATGAATGTCTAAATCTACATTTATATGGAGCATGGAAACAAAGTGTTTAAAGTAGGGGGGATCGCTTAATACTCTCTAAACTGAGCGAAAAATCTCCTTAACTTCAAATTGAAAACTACGCTCATGAGATTTGAAAATAATTTGCTTTTCTCAACAAGGTATTGCTTATGGAATTTCTTGTTCCATTTTGCACGTAAATACAGGGTTAGGCGATTGAACTGTTACTTATTCAAACGACCATATCTTTTTTGGGTGAAATTATTTTTTATTGATTCAAATTAAAAAAATGTGTGGAAATAATAAAAGTTTTAGAATCCGTTCACTTTAGCTCGATGTGGCCACCTTTTGCCTTGACTATGGCCTTCAAACGGTTAAAAAATGAGTTGCATGGTGCACGAATATAATCATGCGGTATTTTGGCCCATTACCGTACAATGGCTTTCTTCAGCGCATCCATACTGACATATTTTTTCGTCCTCACCTTGCTCTCCAAAATGGCCCAGATGGAATAGTCCATCGGATTTGCATCTGGCGAATTCGAAAGCCATTGTGTGGACGAAATGAAGTGTGGAACATGATTACACTATTACGTTTGATTTCCATTTCGAATAACTTTTATTCTATAAAACTTAGACGCAAATGCTTGTGGTAGCTTGTAAACAATATAAACAGCTGTCATTGGTATGAATTTGACATAGTTGCCAATATCGCGTTGCCAGATATACCGGTGTGAAGTTGGTAACACTTCAATCGCCTAACCCTGTACATTGTTCGGCGACAAGTTTTTAGCGTCACGTAATTTTGAATTTATTGATTAGTATTTTGGTGAAACTAGAGCAAGAATGATTGTTTTTGCGATGCGTTACAGTCGTTTGATTTAAGACGTGTGTTTATTGGATCACTATTTTTAAACATTACATACGGCATTGTTATTAAATGGTTATTTAGATTATTACATGAAAGAAATCTGCCGCAGTTGACGAAGTTTTAACTCGAGGCTGCTAATTGGGAATTCCAGGCTTTAACTTTTTTTCCTTAACAGTTTATTTTAATATTTTTAATGTAAGCCAGTTAATTTCAATAAAGAAATACCCATTTTGTTGAAATAAATAGATGGAGAAGTAGTATGTTTGAATTTACTTAGATTATTTATTCAGAAGCAACACTCATTTTAACAGACACCTCTCCAGCAGATCGTTATTCGACCCAAAAATGTTTAACACGTTGAACGCCACCGGTATTCCGCTAGTTTCATCATTTTTACTGAAGTAAGACTTGTTCAATTAAAATCACATCTTTACAGAGTAGAAACCTTAAAGACACAAATAGATATATAGTCAACAGGGCTTTACCTTTTCAATGCCAATATTTAAATATCGAATGTATTAGAAAATTCGTAAATATTACAATTTTAAGTCATGCGAAATTTCATTGAATTGAACAGTGCCGGTCACCGGTGACCCCCATGGCGTTCAACGTGTTAACTAAAAATCGTACATAGAGTCTCCCTCGTTTTTGCCCAACCGATTGGCATTAGTTGGTTAGACCAAGGCTCGGCAATCTGTGGCTCTAGAGCCAATTGTGGCTCTTTGAGTTATTCATTCCGGCTCTTCATTCAATGTTTAAATAATATTCATACACAACAACAAGATATTATTAAATGACGATTGTTAAGTAAAGAAAGTTTGGCATCATGTCTACGATTAAAAGTTACAAATTATTTGCCAGATATTGGTAAACTTTCAAAAGAGATGAAACAGCAGAGATTGCATTAATAACATTACTAAATTTATTATTCTATTCATTTTGCTGTATTAGTTTCCACTAGAATTAATGTTAAATAAAAAACATGTTTTCTTATAATTTCGTATTTAGTGTTTTATAATTTTGTAAAATAATTATTGATCATTATACAGCCTGATCACGTAAATAAAAGTTATATTTATCATCCATTTCTCTGTCCCTTTAATTAAGATTGCCGACCCCTCGGTTAAACGCCGATTTTCTTGATATACAGCATCTAAATAGTTGATACACAATTTTAGGCGTAACTTGAACAATAAATGAGCCATTCACTTGTCAAGTCGATTAACTCCATAAAACCTAAAGTGGATAAACGTGATGAAATAGTATACGCTCCTTTTCAAAATTCCCTTCAAAATATAAATACAAATAAGTATTGTAGAATATATAACCGCATGCAAGTTTCCTCTAACGAAGTATAAAATGAATAAGGTGGAATAGCATTAAAATTAATTAGATTGACTCATGAATTCAATTATTTATTATTCGATGGCCAAATAAACTTCGTCATTTAATGGTGTTAATCGTTACTATTACGAAAATTTATTCTAAACATAAAAAGTTAGGATCCAATCAAGTTCTTTGAGACGTAAATTTAAAAAAATTCAAAAAGTGGAGTTAATCGATTTGTGTATCGAACGGCTCAAATATTGGCCGAAATAAGCTCCTTATCGTCGTGCTGTAACATGATTATTCGGGTAAAAAATATAGCCCGAGATATATTAAATGCCATAACTCATCCTTTACGATCTATATTCGTGCCATACAGAGTCGAGGGAGACTGTTTTTGCCAGTGAAAAGAACGGAATAAGATGTTGTCTGGCTCTATGAAGTCCGTTTCTCCTCGATATTCCTGCGGCATCTGCTTACTCGGTTCTTCATGAAATATCTATTGCGAGCCGCGTTGACACGACGAATGGCATTCTAATGGAGAAATCATGAGTTCCTCTACTTGATGTATGGCCCCTGAGGTGGCAGATGCGCTCGTTGCCTTCTTGAGATCGTAAAAACTGAATTTCTCTTCCGATGAGAAATATCTCGCAGCCGCGCCGTCTAATTAAACTGTCATTTGTCGGTACGCTTCGCGAATTTCGTGACGGTTCGTAGACACGATTGCCGAAGAGGATCCCTCGATGTAAAATTAATTACCCTTGTTCCTCCATTAATAATCTCTGGCCTTTGGCTTCTCGATTTGATTTCGTCAATTTTTCGTGAAACCAGAAATCACATTTATATCTAGCAATTTTGGATAATTTCAAAAAATACGAAAAATGTAAATTCATGAAATTAAAATTCCCCTGCTGAAAATCTCTGCACCGAGTAATTCAGTAATTCCTCCGAGTTTGACACCGTTTGCACCGGCTGCAGTTACTGGCTTTTTAACGCCATCTTTTAATTAGTCGTGCTTTCTTTTGTTGCCCCGGCAAAGCTCTCAGGTTGCATTTGAAATTATTTGTTCGTTTAATTGCAGTCGTCTGGATTTCCGCGATTACTCTAATAGGATATCGTATTTATACAAGAATACAACCTTATTTCCAATGTAATGCTGCAAGAAAGAGCTGTATTGAACTTGGGATTTCTTTTTCCAAGACAACACAACAAGGGCTTCTTTGCTTTAACCCCTTAAAATAAGAAAAAAGAAATTCTTATTTCGTCGCTATTGGACCGCCGGTAATTGGACTTACTGGTTGCGGTAAATCTCGGGTAAAACCTCAAAATTTCGATCGTTTTTGTAATATCATAATCATGATATGCTATTTAATATCATGCAATTACGTAAACGAAATTATTTTCCATGTTTATAACAAGCTTGACCGTCTGTATTTCGTAACGAGGGGACGTAATGAAGAATACTCTAACGAGGATTTATAATGAACCGGCACTCACGGTATAACGAACAGATATATTTGCAACTGTTGTAACAACTTGAAATTAAATGTGCAAGAAATTTACATTGCTCATCATCCTGCCTTCCAGTAACAGCGTAATTTCATTGTCTATGGAAATGTGGTTATAAATGCTTGCAGAAATGTACAATTATTTTGAACGACGTTTCGTGCGTTGTTTGTACAGAGGAAAGAGAACTGAAGGAAGAGGGAAAATAGAAAGAGAAAATATTAATAATAGTCTTAGATTGTTTCGTTATTCGATTAAAAAATCTTTCGCATCCTCGACTATTTGGATATCGTAACTTCTAGATATATTTATAATTTTTTAACTTTTGTAAATGAAACAATTCTCCCTATCTGTTGTCAGTTAATTAAAATTAATTAGGGAATATTCTACAGTACTGAATATCTTATTTTCTTTTCTGATAGTAGCAAATACAAGAATATGTTTCAGGACAACGATTAAAGTAAGACAATTATTATGATCCAACCTTGATCAAAGATAGCGATGATTATTCCTTGATATGTGACCTCGGAGACTTTTCATATGTTTATTTATAAATACTAACATCAGTGTCTGTAAGTTAAAATAATCGAGGATAACAGTACACGTTTTTTGAAATATTAATCAACGAATAAAATTAATTCTGTGACAGTGAAGGGACTATGATATTAAGAAAAATTGTATATTTGGAAATTTTCAAAACAGACGAAGAATTTCGTGATAATATACATACTTCGAGGAAGAAAATTGCAGATAATACAAAACAGATTTGATTCATTGTATTAATAATATTAATATAACACCATACATGTTTAACAGGCATACAAATGTATGTCAACCAAAAATATAGCTGAACAAAAAAGCTTTAATGTAATATGTAATTCTAATAGTGTTTTTTTGCTGAATTTGTGTGTGTAATCCGTGTGTCTGCATCAGGTAGGATTTTTTTGTGATAAGCACTTTAATATTTAATAAGTCCCATAATTTTGAACTTGAGAATACAAATGAACAATATTGCTTATTTATATAATAAAATTTCACAAATGTACTTCTCTGTTTAATGTAGCATTACTGTCGTGAAATAATTCATAAACAATAAATGTACTTGTAAAGCAAGCTACATATCATAATACTAGTGCGGGTGAAACGGTTGCGCTGAGAATCACTGCCAGTACCGTGTGTCTTGTGGAGATATTTTAATTTCTCAGCCGAAAACAAAACTTGTGTCGCAACTTTCAATTATGATTTCTTCAAGAAAAATGTCTGCTCTATCGCCTCCTTGTATTAGAATTCCCCTTGGGCGATTAGTTTTTAAGATAGATAGGAAAATATCTACAAAAGTTGAGGCATTTCGGGTATCGTTTTCCCTTTGACCATTGATTAACTATGTTTGGATGTTTAGAACATTAAAGTAATATGCATTGTCATATTTGGGAGGGTTTGTAGAATCATTTTATGTAAAAAAAACTTAAATAACTTTTACGGTTAAAATGCATAATATTCTGAAAGTTTAAAAATTTAATTATTTGTCGAAATTGATTTTCTCAAATTGTGACTTCATAAAATGACTTCATATTCGTGTTCAGCTGCATAAAATTGATGTGAATTAGCATAAATATTCTTTGGGCAAAATGAAAAGTTCAATTTTGTTGACCAGTGTTATTGAAAATTGCTGATGTTACAATAGAAATTTTAATTCATGGCATTTGCACTACACAAAATTGGCACATGAACGTTTTAACGATCCCAGACAGCAGACTGTCGAATTAAACGAAATTACTCTATAATTACATTAACTATCATTTTACTAGCAAATGGCATAATGAGATGGCGAAATGAAGAGACACGTTGAATGGTTCAATTTCACCGTAATATCGAGCCGCATTGTTACTATAATTATACAGGCTTTATGGAATAATCGGACAACCCTAAATGTAAACTGGTAACGAGCACTTTAAACCTAACTCAAGATTGATGTGCCAAATTGAATTCTCGATGGGATACGATGGCGTTTCGCTATTTGATTTCGACCATCCTGAACGGCCTGACCGACGGGATTTATGCACAAAGGAAACTCAGGTAATTACCTCTGTGTCGTTGATGCCTCGCATATCAATTCGCACAGGCCTAGATGTCGGAACACATCGTACATTACATTCGCACATTCTCGTGCACATATTGCTACCACTTTTTCAATAGGTATTCTTGAGATCATTATTTGGGATGTATTCTTTTGCTTTTTATTTACTGATTTCAGTTTTATGGGACTGTACATTACTATAGTTTTTCAGTATATGTGGCACGTGAACATTGCACGAATAGACCTCGTAGTTCGGCGCGAACGTTGCTCTCGCACTAAATTAGTATCCTAAGTTGTAATCCTAAGATTTATTGTAGCTCGAGTTCTCAATTTGACATTTTACAAGGTAAAATTGTATATAGTTGACTTGCATATAGTTTGCGTTTAGTTGATGACCGATCGCGTTCTGTTCGTTTTAACCGAGTGATTCGAGTTCTTGCGTTTTCCGATTCGTTGAGTTGTCTAACTCGTTGTTTGTTTCATTCCGTTCGCAGTTTTTTTGTCCACTATGAGTTGTTCCGGTTATTCAGTGGAATTGTACGGATTAATGTAGGTTCAATAGCAGAGATGCACATCGTTGATTGGTAATAGAAATTGGAGATAAAGAGACTTTTGAAGATGAGTTGAAATGTGATTTTGATGGCAAAGTGGAAGGAGGAAAATTCCGAATAGTGTGATGGCCATGATCAAGTTTCCGGGTTTCTGTTGTTACTGGTGTATGTGTGAGCTGGAGAATTCGCAGGTTGCTAGTGAAGGAACCAACGGTGGTACCTGGGCCGGTGGATGTCCTTCTGTTCCTAGGAAAGGGGTAAATGCGTGGATTAGCGCGCGCTGCGTTTCGTCCTGGGCCTGTTCGTGGACTCGTCAATAGGGCTGACCGAACAGGCCCTGCCCTAGACGCTGTGCTCCGGATGGGACGATGGTATCTGTTGATCGATCGTATATATACAGGGTTAGGCGATTGAACTGTTACTTATTCAAACGACCATATCTTTTTTGGGTGAAATTATTTTTTATTGATTCAAATTAAAAAAATGTGTGGAAATAATAAAAGTTTTAGAATCCGTTCACTTTAGCTCGATGTGGCCACCTTTTGCCTTGACTATGGCCTTCAAACGGTTAAAAAATGAGTTGCATGCTGCACGAATATGATCATGCGGTATTTTGGCCCATTCCCGTACAATGGCTTTCTTCAGCGCATCCATACTGACATATTTTTTCGTCCTCACCTTGCTCTCCAAAATGGCCCAGATGGAATAGTCCATCGGATTTGCATCTGGCGAATTCGAAAGCCATTGTGTGGACGAAATGAAGTGTGGAACATGGTTACACTATTACGTTTGATTTCCATTTCGAATAACTTTTATTCTATAAAACTTAGACGCAAATGCTTGTGGTAGCTTGTAAACAATATAAACAACTGTCATTGGTATGAATTTGACATAGTTGCCAATATCGCATTGCCAGATATGCCGGTGTGAAGTTGGTAACGCTTCAATCGCCTAACCCTGTAGATACCGATCGTCGTTCGACAACTCCCGAGAGTGATCCATCGGTGGACACGAGGTCTAGCGGACGATCCTGGAACTAGGGGCGTAGACGTAATGGCGACCGGTAGATCGGTGGTGGTGGTGGTCGACAGGTCGTGCCGCCACACTAGGTTTCGGCCACTATCTTGGGGCATAGGTTTGTCTTCTATGGTGGAACAATATTTGGTATTGTCGCATACTGTAGGTTGCGTCGGCAACAACAGTAGCTTTCCTCTAACTGATTATAACTTGAGACGAACCGTTGTTAAGGTGCTCTTTCTATAGTTTAACACTATTCCTACCACGACCGGTCAAATGATCGTTTTTAACATTTCGATTAGAATTTCGTATATACAACGTAATTGAATCGCCTTTAAACTTCACGACTTTTCCTCAAATATACGTATAATTCATTCACATTATAATACATTTTTCAATATTCACTTCTTTTTTTACTGTTCATGTTCTGGGAAAAAATTATCATTTGGCAAGTTCACCGGTTGCGGTAGGAAAAGGTATACGTGAAGTTTCGGTAGGTTTTGACCTTTCATTCGGGCCATTTGATGTTCCGATTAACAATTGGCATATTATCACACAATATTTCATCACATCATCAATCCATACGTAATTAGCCTGTATAGAGTAGTTATCACATGGTGTACCATCCGTGGTACACGTAGCGCTGCAGTCAGCCTTAATTTTTCAATTAGTAACAAGAACCTGCCGTGTTCGAATTTGTTGAGTAAAAAATGAAGGAAATAAAATATCTAATAAAAGACTATTGCTATAAACAGGATGCAAAAAATATCGGTACCGAAGTAGCAAGACAAAAAACTATTGTATAAGAGTAATAACGTTTTGTAGAGCCCTTTCCATTCATTTCCTGCTTTATCAAAATGAATTATTATAGGTAGTTATTAAATATTGTGTGTGTAACAATTTAGCAAACTTATTTGCTTTGTTCTATACTGCACTTTTGCAATACCTCATTCTTTTGCTGGATATATAGTTTACAGTTTTAATCTTGCTATAAAATTCATGTTTTTAGCGCATTAAATAAATATGTCAGTGTGTACCACCGCTGGTACACGTAGCGTGAAGGGAAAGTTTAACGTGTACCCTCGCTGGTACATGTAGCACTGAACGTGTTAATATTGTTGAACGCGACTGTACAAAAAATGAAAGCAGATGACTTAAGCCGTTGTGCAAAAACAGCAGAAGCACACAATAGCATCGAGGAGGTGCAAATTTTTGTATTTGAAAGTACAGAGTTCGCATTCGACTTAACATTTTGCGATCTTACATCGAGCTCTGGCCGATATAAACTTTCGCACTCAAAGCAGTAACTCTCTCAAATGAAGTAACGAGACCAACTAGCTCTTTTACAACATGAAAATCTCTTCATTCGCGAAAGATTTTCGTTCCGTGAAACTTGAAAGTGGATCGTTTTGAATGAAACCACCTTTAACCCCTCGTCAAATGTATTCCAGTCGTACGATAAGAAATATACGATGGTCGTAACAGAACGGAATCTTTAATATTTGCACGTCTGGCTTGTATTGAAGCCGATACGCCGACTACGAGCAATAAGGACATTACGCCGAGATTCTGCGTAAGCACAATCGCTTTTGGGGGAAACGCGGCCTCGAGTCATCTTAAGAAAATTACCGTCGGCCGTCCCGCGGACATTTTGCCAGAATGGAAAATCGATGTGTTACAGAGCGACACTCGAACTGCGCCGCTGGCAGAAAATCGAGAGATTCAGCCGTGTGCCGTGCGTAAAATTCCTCCCCAGCGAAAACTCCGATCACACCGATATTACCCCCCACGTTCATCCCGATATTCATCCCCTTCTAATTTTCACATTACCGAGAGATTTATCGGCTGACTCGATTTTACCTGATACCATCCGACTTTGAATATCGGAGATCCATTAAGAAACGGATATCGATATTATATTACAATGTAGATATTATAATATCAGACGAGAGACTTATGAAAAAATTTTCAGCGCGCTTGGCACTTTCGCGAATTATCGGCTTTATGCACATTGTAACTGGAAAATATATGAATTAATTATGCCTCTAGGGATTTTGATTCGATGTATTATACAGGGTTAGAGTATGATTTGGATATAAAAGCTACTTGTAATACAAATATCGTATGATTTAAATACGATCCATTATTGTAATCAGGAGGTGAGAGTAGGATGAGTTTTTCGATGGGAATAATTAGAGATTGTAGAATATTTTTCTTTTGGAATTTAACCCTTTGCACTCGAAGTACTCCTCACAGGCACTGCCAAAGTTTGGCGTTGTACTGGAAGTGTGCCTTTCAGACAAGATGACGATCCTCATCATACAGCTCCTAGAAAAAGAAGAACTTGTTTTCTATCGAACGTGAATCAAGTGATAGTGATCGTTATATAACTGTTGAATGCACGTCTCGTTCGATTTCTCGAAGTGGCGACGTGTCGGCTACGGTGTAAATTAATGTAACGTAGCCTGGTTGTTTTGGGCCTCCCGTGGTCAACTGATAAGCTCGAATGAACTTAGATGTAATTTATTTACACTCAAACAATGAAATAACATTAAAACAACAACACTTAAGCTATGGTATCTCTTGGTCGAGGTGTTAGATGTACATTGTTCCTCAGTTGCGGATCAGACGAGATGATGCGAAAATAATCCTCAGTCCGCGAATTTTGCGGCAGGTTTTTTTCACAAATCTTCATCTACACGGAGGTGTAGAACAACCCCTGAAAGCCATGACAAATAATTTTCAAACACCCTGTACGTCAGAATTGTGCGTAAATTGACTTGCATCACTGACCACAGTTTTCCGCGGAATCCTTACCATTTTCACGTTTGATAGTCTTAAATTAGTTTCGATCGTAACAGTCCATCTTTCTTCCACACACCACTTCCGCCACATGAGAAAAGCAATAGGGGAATAGCGAGTAAGCGTTAGAATTTAAAGCCTTCGCAAAACGTTCGTCTAGCTTCAAAGACTTTGACCTTTCAGACTCTCGCGTGAGATCGAATATCTCTCACGTGTCTAAATAACTTAACTACGTCTTTAGTCGCTTTCTTCTTAGCCCTGCTTGAAATATGATAAGATCTCCTTCGCAACGTAGCCAGTTATTTATTCGTATATGTACCCAGTAACTTTTACAATCACATAATTGTTAAAAAATTACCTACACTTAATAGCGTTGACTTCAAAACAATAATTACACTCGATAAGTTCTAAGTCGCGTGTCCTTGTCCACTGACGTCTCCTAACATACAGACTTTAATTTTTAGTCCAAAATAAGCCAGTTAATGTCCAAAGTTCTATCTTGTAACAAACTAGTTAGCGTACCGATTCCTATGCTAACACTAACTAGTCGCTACCCTAATTCGTATCCTAAAACAAACTAGTTATATGCACATCGTATATGCTACCCCAACGCTAACTAGTTGCCGTTCCAAATTCCCATCTCATGCAAGCCAGTTAATGTCTGTATACGTTACGAATAAAGAAGCAACCCACGGCGAGGCAGAGAGTTTTTACTTATTGTATTCGAATTGAGCAGACTCGATCGATTCTCCATACTTATCGATATATAGCACAACAATTTATATCTTCTTGAGGTGGGCCTTCGGTGCGAAGATATAAGCGTGTCTTTTCAGGGACGAGATATTCGAGAGTGTTATTAAGATCTCCTATCATCTTACGTTTCCCCTTACACCGATATCAAAGCACTTTGGAGTCCCTCCGCATCAACTTGCCTACGATAAAGTGTCGATGCTGTCAGCGATCCTGCTCTTTGTAAACTCGGGTTACGCTGTCTACGGGAGATTCTCCCTTCTGGTAGCACGTACAAACATCATCGAACATAAATAATCAGTTGTGGTTTCAGATATCGAATTCATTTGACTCCTCTGATATGACGTTTTATAACTATTTCTTGCATTTGGTATTCAGAGTAGCATTATTTGTTGGTTTTCTATGTTTCTAAGGACATACTGTATGTGAACATACACAAATCATATATGCTATATTTTCTTCTTGGAATGCTTAAAAGGTCGCAGCTGTATAGCTATGCAGTCTGTCTTATGTCAAAACCGAAAAGGGTCCTTAGATCCTTGCTAAGTTCTTTTAGACCTCACTCTGTGACTTTCCCTCGTAGAGAGAAGACGTACTGTCGCGGATGTACAGGGTGTTTCAAAAGGTTTTGTCATGGCTTCGAGGGTTGTCGAGCTTGGATTGGATGAAGATTTGTGAAAATTACTTGCCGCAAAATTATTTGAGGAATCCCCGATTCAAACGTATTCTTCGTATTGTTACGTAGGTAAAATGACTGAGAGGAACCATGGGTCAGAAGTGAACCGTTCTCCCGCAAATCGACTTTTAACACTAGGTTTACGGATGCTGTCAAATTGACGCGTTCTTACTTTTTTGATAAATATTTCTCAAATATATAGAGAAGAGGTACAGTAGATATTTCACGTGTATTTTACAATACAAAAATTACTTAACGAATTATCAGCTTTGCCGATTGATCCCCCTTTTTCCAAAGTCTTTATTGAATATATTGCAGTGTAACAGATTTCAGTCCCGTAAACCTAGTGTTAATTGGGCCTGTACATATTGCCAAAGTGGCCATACATGAACTTGTCGTTAACTTCATGTCCGTATCAAAACAGCCTGTGGCGTGTTACGGTTTCTCAAATCCCTTGAATAAATTCTATATTAATTTTTTTATCTATGTAGTTATTATAGATTCGAATTCATGCAGAGAATAAGCAATCCCCATACATACGTTTAATAAATGAAAAACAGTGTACCTTGATTAACGACTATACTTGTCCAGCACAGCGAAGGGGTTAAAGTTAAAAGTAATTTAGAGAAACCAACCGTGGGATATGAGCTACTCTAATTACACATTTTTCATCGTTCCGTGGCGCGTTGGGAAGTTGTGGAACGTTGTAAATCATACGCGGCAGTATCGTTTCCTTTTGCAGTAACATAAGATATAGTAATGTATAGTGAAACAGCGTTATAAAGTCTTGGTTGTATTGTAAATTTCATGTCTTACCTTTTATTTTCGAGCGTGCATCTTGCCGTTAGGTCCTTTACCGTGTAATTTCATTTACGTTTTACTGCGTGACTTGCCTCGTCTGCATTTTTATACCTTCTATAGCTTGGAAAGATAGATAAAATTTTTCCCCTGAAAATTATATGACGAATGTTAAGTACCTACTTTCACGGAGCCGTTAAAAAGTCTTGGCAATAATATCTGCTCTTTTAAGAAGATAAAATACGTCCACATTGACTTTTACTTTTTTGCATACTTTTCAGTATCAGATTGTTTTTTCTGTTGTTTCAAGTGTATTCTATGTTTGTCAATTTAGAAGGTAAATACATTTAACTAAATATAATCTATTTGAAACTCAGTGTCTAATAACATTCACCACCACGTTTTTTCAACTCTGACGCGATCGTTAGTGTTAAAGGCCGCTTTTCTATTATGTTTACTACTTTTGCATGGTGGCTTTTAATAATGAGCATCAAATATTACTTACTTATTTTCTTATTTTTTGAGAAGTATCTTATTTTCTTCCTACAATATAGATTATAAATATATGGAGCCTTGTTTCTGTGTCTTAACCCTCTCGGTACAAGCGCCGGATATATCGGCATCTCTGATGCTCTGAATCCATCTGATGACCTGTGTGTACGAGTGCCGGATATATCCTGTAAAAAATAGTTAAAATAAATTTATGAAAAAATTTATTTTAAGAATATTTTAGATTTTTTAATCGTGCTAAATCGAATGAAATCGTGTAAAAGCGGAATCAATTTTTTTTTCTAGACCGTGTTAAATCAAAACCGTATAAAAAAAGACCGTGTAAAAACAGAATTGGGTGTACTTCGTTAAATTATACGGCATATGAGAAACTAGTGAGAAATTTTTGTCTCACGATTTAATTCCGAGTTATTGCGTACGTAGTCACAAAAGAACTCGCAGGGCAAGGGGTTAAATGCATAGTGTTGCAAATTTGCAACAAGTTTATTATTCCGCATCTAAAATGCTCACCCTCAAGAATAATACATAAAGATTCATAATTGCATTTTTGCAACTATGAAAACTGCTGGAAGTAAAGAAAATTTGGTTGATTTTGATTTTTTGTATTATTCTTTCTCATTTCCTGGGATTATATATGAATCTGAAGTAATTAATTCAGAACTGGAAAACAAATCACGCATTTAAGGTTTAAACTCCTAATGTTATAGTCACTCTAAAAGTAATATTAATACCCCGTCAACGATCACAGATGCTCATCTTGAAATGGATGCTGCCATTCCTGCATCAATGCTTCAAAGTTAATTTCGCAAATAGGCATAATAAGAAAGCATATACAATTTCAAAAGATAGGTAAAATCACGATGAATAAGTAGAAAGGGATAGCACAAGGATAAGTAGGTATTCTCAAATTGACTGACGTCGTGGGACGTGTGAACACGATGTCTCGTTACTGTATTACAAGGTAGGGCAAGAGCTTTACAATGGTCGATAGGACAACATTGTAAAGCCTGTTCCGTGACGTTGTCTTTTCCTTTGGCCGGACATCAGGTTAGCGCTAACAAGATTGCTCGAAGGGATCGAGCATAATCTCTCCCTTCTCGTCTCCTTCGGCTGCTTCTCGTCTCTTTCGAGATTACATCTTGTACGTCGAGCGCAGAATCCACCTCTAAGGACTCTCTCGGTTTTGCGGAACGCTTTTCACCACGAAAGGACGTTACAGAAATCGTTTTCTCCCTCTGCCGGCGAAAGGTAATCGACTTTTAAGCATCGCCGCCTTCTCTGTAATTGCGGAAGAGGAGCCTGTCGCGCTTTAAAAAAAAATGCAATTTCTTCGCCGTTCGAGGCAACGAAACAAAACACGGCTATCGAGAAAATCTCGTTCTTTAAATTACACAACGATGCTTTTCTTTCCATTCCGCCGGAAATACGATGAAATTAACGTTTTCCTTATCCTCGTTTCTCTTTCCTCTCAGCTCGTGTTGCCTGACTTTTTTTTAATATTTACGGCTTGAGGTAATAGGCTTTTGACATTTTATGAGGAATCACCGCTGATTGTTTCAATATTCAACGTTAAATGGTAGAAATAATTTAACCTTTTCGCGTGCACCACTATTCACTCACAATGTCAATGCCAATATATATTCCGTCCAGTGATAGTGACTAGGAAAATCGTGCGCATATATGCATTAATGATGCAAATGGGTTATCGTACTGTTGAACTATATTACCCTTCTCTTTTAACTATTATAAATCGGACACCCTGCCCAAATTATTTATAATATAAAACATCGGACTACCGCTGTCCCCAAAAAAATCCCATCCTCCCTACACTCTTAAAAACTATTTCATCATCGTCAAATATTTATACTGACCAATCTTACTTTACCTGCACCTTGTTATTCTTAGGCCCAGTAACGCTCTCTACAAATTCATCCCCACAATACCTCCACGTCATTCTCATATCAACCCCTTCTACCACTTTTCCTAAAAAGTGTATAAACACCCTTATTTTCGAACAACTCCACTCGTATTACAAATTTCTTTAGTAGTGCATTATTGCAAATGGGTGTTTAAATAAATCAATATACTTTATATTAATATTACTTTTATTATAAGGCTTTGAAAGAAACATCTTTATACTCCTGGAGTTTAGAACGAACTAACTGTGGGTGCCCAAAAGACGAGCTCGGGCCCACTTAGTAATATAAACTGTTTAAATTACTCTCCCCTATACCGCAGAGAGTCTCCTGTTTAGAATTGGAATTCCTAGAACGTAGGGTCGTTTTTGAACTTATTTAATATATATATATATATATATATATATATATATATTATATTGTTAATAATAATTCAACATGCATCATCTGCGTCTTGGATACTCTAACTGCCCTACAAATAAAATTTGTATTCGTTCTAGTTTCGAAATGAATGTTGCGTTTTAATTCCTAACCGCGGAATCCAACGGTACTATGTATATACAGATACGAAAAAGCATAACGGGATGGTACACGGGCAAATGGGGCCTGGATTTGCTCCCTCTCTCACCTTTAACCCTCGCCCGGCGGATACCGGGTCCACTCGAGCCCATGAGACTTGAATCGCAGCGTTCGATTGTGCTTGTTCAGCGTCGAACCGAACTATATATATTTTATAGTGAGGGAACAGAAACAAGGCACTTAGGACGGAAGGGGAGATTGCTCTCGCACCGCCTATCCCCGCGATGTCGGTCCCGGAAACCTGAGATCGACGAATGACAACCGAAAATAAAACACTCCTTTCGTCGTTCACATTACGACGCAACGAATGTGCGGGTCTCTCGGCCAATAGCGCGTCAAAATCGAAGATGCGTGAGGAAGAAGGATGTCCCTATCCGTCGGGCGAATCACAGTTAACCAGTTAACTGTGGCGCCCTCGTTAGAGAGCGCGCACCGTTTTGTGTCGGCAAAATCGAGCCATGACGAGTATACTCGTCAATCACAGAATAAGTTGCGCTGGTAAGATATTGGATCAAAAAGATGGGTTTATTTTGTGAAATTGAAAATTTTATTACTAATATTTACTTATTTGGTTAACATAAACATATATTACATACATATTAAACTAAAAACGCAATAAAAATTAAATATTATACATATAAAAGTAAGAATCTAAACAGGATTATTTAAAAAGGAACCCTATTATAAATGAACTTTCTGACTTTTGCCTTTGCCCCTTTTAAGCTAACATCTAAAAAACGTTATCATCGCACATAAATAAATTCGTTATGCGAACTGGTAAGCTGTTTCAACCGGTGCATACGGGGACGCATGAGTTCATCTCAAATTATTTATATTTTTTATTTGTTTGTTTTATTCCGGCATAGCCTCAAAATATTCTAAATATCTTGAAATTTGAGAATATGTTTCGTTTTTCTCAAAAATTACAATTTAAATAGCCAATGGTCACTACTTTATACGCATGACGAGTATACTCGTCAATACACAAAATCGTGCCACTTCTCCATGACGAGTATACTCGTCAATCACAGTTAACTGGTTAATTACCCCTCAAGTGCCTTGTTTCTGGTTCCTCACTATACACGGTCCGAGAGTGGGGATACGTCAGTGTGATGTACCATGCCTGACCTCGACTTTGACGTCACACTGTGCGACAGAAGACGATCGGGATGAACAAACGAGGACTGAATGCGAATAACAAATTAACCGTGAAAAAACACTAAATCAATGGAGATCAAACATTCTCCATTAATCTCCATTAACCTTTTCGCTACTACGGGTGACTATAGTCACCGGCCACAAAAATAAAGTCATAAGTTAAGACAAGTTACACGGACAAGTAGACTTAAGACAAATACGTTCATGGAAAAATTATAAATATATTGTTATGAACACAAATCATTTTGCTTCTAAAAGCACTGTTACAATATATAAAAAAGCGTTAATTTTCCTCGTTCCATAGTTTATTTTTACTTTGTAAAGTACTTAAACACTCAAAAAATAACAGTACGCAAATTACTTCTATAGAATAGATTTACAGAAATCCGTATACTTCAACGTTTTCCAACAGACTAATTTAAGTGCCTTAACATTTTGTCCACTTATAATTTAATCACAAAACAACGAACTTTAAAGGTTGCATTGTTGCACGGTTTATTAGCTTACACTATACATAGCCTTGAAAGGAAGTCAGCTTATAACATAGTTTATTTGCAAAAACTTTGAGATTTCATGTCATATATATGAAATCTTGTATGCATACAGCGGTGCCTTATCATTTTGTCCACCAGTGTACATACTGTACAAAATAAAAAAAAAAAGAACATCGACAAAAAAAGAGACAAACCATCGTGGCTCGATACTTCTATCCCCTGCATCGATACCTCCCGCATCGAAGGAGTTAATCACCGGCTGATGTTGTTTACGATCGTTCGTACAAACGAACGTGGTCCAGAGGATAGGGTGACGTAAGGAAAAAGGATCCCGATTAAAGGGAAAAACGACCGACGGAAAAGACGGGCTCGCGTCAGACTCGTGAATTCGTTCGAGAGTTTCGCGAGGTCAGCTTAATCAACATCCGGTCGGGCCTCTGGTTAATTACGAGTCGCACCTACGACATCGTGACGAGCATCTGTTCGTGCTTTCTTCGCATTGTAGCAGCACATTCAAAGGAGGCTTTTGACACCATCGTGTTTGGCCGTGCCGATGACAGCGGGGAGATAGCACACGTACGAGAACCTGGCATCGGGAGTGAATATTCATTCGACGATATCAGATTCGGGGTATTCACGCCGGGACTATGGTTTGTCGAGAGTGCACTACCGCGAGGAACTGTAGATAGAGCGTCTGATGGTGTTCGATATTAAAATCTCCAAGTTTTAGAGCACAGTGTGCACAGTTCTTTTCTGATACTAGTGAGATCAGTTTAACTAGATTAATACAATTTTCTTAACACGTGTAGACGCTTCCATTGTGCGAAGAAAAGTGTCGATCTTATCGTTTGAAAGTTGTGTTTATGAGGGTACTCCCGTATTTATGGTAAAAAAACCAATTCCTTTTTTTATTGAATCTTGTAGACTAACTTTATAGGAATGTCACTATAAAATTTTAAATTAAAAGTAACAAAATTTCTAAAGTTATAGACTTTTAAAACGTGGTTATATACTTGGCGGCAAGCGATTGGGGAAAATTTAAATGCGGTTTCCTTTGGAACATTATTTTTGCAGCTGGTTAAGAAAAAACATGATTAAGAAAACAGTATTGGACCGATAAATTTGATATTTTAACTGTATGTTAATGAAGGAATCCTTTTATCGTTTGACCTACAAACAAGAGATAGGTCGTATACTTTTTTTTGTCTTAATTACATCGAATTCGGAAAATGTTCGTAGAAGGGATCGAACATTTGGCTTCAGACAGTTACCATTTCTCGAAAAATAATTATTTTTTCTCGATTGTGCGGCATACGATAACTATACCTGCATAAAATAAAACTTCGTCAGAATTTTTAATTTCGGATAACTGGGTGGAGATACCATGTCAACCGTTAATGAAGAAATTGCGCTAATTTATAATATTGGAATTTCTTCCATTTCTTAAGCCCATTTTGTATCTTATCTTTATATCTGTTAATAATTTAAAATAATATAAACTAATAGTATTTTCGGTGTAATGCGAACTCGGAATTTCGCAGCTTTGCACGAGTCAACGAACAAGAGAACTTTTTGGTTTTCAATATGTCGTATATTTCAATAGAGCCATGTGCTGCACGACGGTATTGCGTGGAGGTTTGTGATGAATTAAGCTGATGTAGGCACGCATACAGGGTTTTTAAAGGGTCTTTAGGAAAAGGAGTGGGAGTGGTGATGGCGGTGTTTGGGAGTCGAAAGGTTAAATTGGAAGTAGAAATTCGGACTTGGAACGGTGATTCGAGGATGAGTAAGGATGGTGGTGACTGTGTTAGGGAGTTGAAGGGTCGAATTGTAAAGTAGGATTTTGTACTTGGGGTAGTGAATCAGGATGGTGATGAATGCTGGCCGAATTACGGTGTTCGTCGCGGTACAAAATATTTGTATAGATAATTCTAATACTAACTCACGTACTAGATGGTCGGCACATTACATCGGCATTAGTAGATTTACCCTAGTCTAAAAGGAACTACTTCAACACTAGATTGCCGGAGCGAGTCAATTTGACTCATTTACGATTTTATTACTTTATATATATATATATATATATAGAAAAACTTAAATAATTTTTTTTAAAACATATGTTGGTTTTTAATAAAATTATGAAATGTATGGAAATACTAATTCCTTCCCCTCCCCTCTCCTTAGTTCCAAAAATCCATATGTGCTATTCCTATTTTGACGGATGTGAGTCGAATTGACTCATTAAATTTTTTTAATGTTGGTCGTTTTACACACATGTAACTTTTTTCTTGTGCATGATTGAAATTTTTTGTGACCAATCTGATGCGAGAGATTTCATGTTCAAACTTGTCAATTTACTACTTAGAAATCTGTTGCAAACTTGCACATACAATATTGTGAAATTATTAGTTCACTTTTACTCCTCTATCTAATGTACAGAATACTGAAAATTTATTGAATTGTCAAGTTCAAGTACCTATCATTGAAAAGAAATGGAAGTAAGGGCGTCTGTGGTGAATGTAACAAAAAAAATCTGCGGAAAATGTACTTTAAAAACAAAATATATATGTCAAAATTGGTTTGAAAAAACTTTCTTTAAAATAATTTTTTTTTTAAAAACTACAATTTTGATGTTTGAATCAAATTGACTCATTTTAGGCAAAAGAAGTATATACCCAACATCCGGAAATCTAGTGTTAAAACGAAATTCCCGTATAAACGAGATGATCCGTTCAAAATGATACGGTTCAATTCGCAAAAATGAAGTAGATTTTAAAATCTCTTTCACCATTTAACCTGTAAAAGTGTAATTTTCACCATTTTCCACTCTACGTAGATACCTATTTTTAGTTAAAACATCTGTTTAATAACTCCAATCCCTTCTGAGATATCCAAGATTATACAGTTAAAAGAAACATACTTTATAACAATGTGTTTTTAACAGCAAAAGTTTCATTAGAACATAAACGATAAAGGGAACTAAAACATATTCAACGTAGGAAATGCACATTTCAAACGTCGCATTAAAAAGTTATTCTATGATCGTAAAGGAAATAAAATGTCGCGTTCTCCAACCAAAAACGGCCAGAGTACTTCCACAATTTAAGTAACAATCTAGCGTGTTACATCAGTGCCAGGTAACACCTTTGTTCCGTTCTTGCGGAGCACGCATTGTCTTCGCCGTTGTGGCCATACGCGCATTTTCTCACACACTTTTCTCGCATAAACGTTGCGGGGTTAGTGTGAAAACAGCTTGAAATTTTCTTCAACTGCCGCTCGTAAGGAAGAAGAAGTACTCGGAATGTTGGGAAGACTGTGTTTTAACGGTGGACATGCAAACTTGGGGGAAAGAGACCGGGCTGCTTTTGAATTTCCTTTAACGTCTAGTTGCGTGTACGTATTACGCTTTTGCAGGATATACTCCGCATACTTTGAGGGCAAGACACTTATTCCTGTTGTTTTATACATTCGGTAACATTACCCGGATGCTGGCTAAAAGTTTCTGAAGATCCTCCGACGGAGTTAAAAATCGGTGTCGTTTGGGATCTTTTCGAAGACCAATGAAACTTTCTTGAAGTAAATAATACGATAATAACGAAGAGATGGGAATTAATGGTCGAAATTAAGAAATTACTGTTTTAAAATAATTGTGAGGCTGTTATCTCTCACAGAAATTCTACGTTGCTTTATGGAAATTTTTGAAGAAGAAAGGAATGTAATTTAAGCCTTTTCTACACACGTGCACTTTTATTCTGTGTGTAAGTGTAAAATCTCCGCCTTCGGAATTAATTCAATTAGTCGAATTTCCATGCAATTACATATTTACTAAGTTTCGAATATCTTTGCAATCCTTTATGCCATTATACATGAAATAAAAGCACTTATGTAGATACTAGCGTGGGGACATGTTTAAGTAGAATCTAGAGACATTGCTTATTTATATATTTACAATTCTTGCAAGGGTTGGTTGTTTCATTCATAGACCGAGAGTATAGAATCAATGCTCTGCACATTTTATGATAGTCGATGATCTCGTTTTACGATGTTGATACGTGGAAATACTAAGACTACTTTCTTTAAGAAACTAGCTATCTATTAGGTTGGTAAGAAATTAATGTCGGTTTTCGAGTTTTCAAACTTTGGCGCTTAATTTTAAGATAGCCGTTCATTTAAGTCTGTTTGTCTTCTTATATCATTTTAGAAAGAAAAATGTTATTAAGAAACTTGTTTCTGGTTGGGAAAAATGTGTAAATTGTAATGGAATTTATTTTGATTAAAAAAACCTATTCCCATTCTCAACATGTGTATTTACAGATAAAGTTTGAAAACCGACATTAATTTCCTACCAACCTAATAGTAAGAAAACAAGGCGATGTGCTTTCCGAAAGGTCTGCGAACAACACGACCCTTACTTCAGAATTGCGACAGGGAAAGATGCAAATTTGAATGGCCGATACATACGTTTAGCAATAGATGTTGTGACTGTGCTGTTTTGCTTTTTTGCCATTCAAAGGTTCAGTCTAAACAATTTTTAACCGTGCAAGAAGAAATTGCGCGCAATGAATAATACGCACTCAAGGGGCAGATGTAGGGGAAGTTTGCTTAAGTCGTACCCTCTAAGAAAAAAGGTCTATAAATTGTAAGTTTTATTAAATGAAGGAGCCAATTTTGCTTCATTCGCAACTTCGATGACTACTGCACCTATTTGTTAAAAGAAAATTCTAAACACATGTACTCTGTCGAATGGAATTAGCAAATCGTAAAATATAGGGAGCCTATCCCCTAGTGTAGGGAGCTAGAAAGATGGCAAACAGTGGTCAGCTATGGTTTTAACAACCTTCGCGTACAGATACATAAAAATGCATTAATAACTCGTCCAGATAACGGATGCAGAGAACGGAGTTCTTCTCGTCGTCTATAATAATGGGTGAAGTAAAAAGTTCTGAGCGTTTTTTCTCTTTATTTTGATGATAAAATTAACAAACTTAGAATTTTCGGAATTAAATCAAATAAGCGCCGTTTTATTCAATAACTTTTTCCCATTTTGAAGGCAATTTCATAATTCCGCGATTGAAGAAATCTTCGTCCCTATTGTTAAAAAACTCGACCAGCTCACTTTCATAAGCCTCTCTTGAGGCCAGTTTTTTGCCATCAAGAAAATTTTGTAAATATTTAAAAAGATGATAATCGCTTGGTGCCAGGTCTGGGCTATACGGCGGGTGCGATATAACCTCCCATCCAAGCTCTCGGAGCTTCTGGCGTGTCGTTAAAGATGTGTGCGGCCTGGCGTTGTCTTGATGGAAGACAACACCCTTCCGATTGGACAATTCTGGTCGCTTCTCGTCGATCGCCTGCTTCAATCTGGTCAGTTTTTCACAATATAGGCCCGAATTGAGTGACTGGCCCGATGGGAACAGCTCATAGTGCAGGATTCCCTTCCAATCCCACCAAACACATAGCAAAACCTTCTTGGTCGTTAATGCGGGCTTGGCTATCGTTTGGGCCGTCTCACCGCGCTTGGACCACGATCTTTTTCGCCTGTCATTCTCGTATGTGACCCATTTTTCATCGCCAGTCACCATCCGCTTCAAAAATGGGTCCATTTCGTGACGCTTCAGCAAAGAATCGCAGGCATCAACTCGCTCCAAAAGGTTCTTTTGCGTCAGTTCGTGTGGTACCCATATATCGAGCTTCTTTTTGAGACCAGCCTTATGCAAATGGTTCCAAACGGTTTTCTGGCTAATCTTCAGTTCCTGGGCAATGGAATAAGTGCTCGCATGCCGGTCTGACTCGACGATTTCCATGATTTTATCGACATTTTCAACGATAGGCCTACCAGAGCGTGTCTCATCTTCGACGTCCATATTACCAGAACGGAAGCGTTGGAACCACCGCTTTGCTGTTGCATTCGATACTGTTTTGGGTCCATAAACAGCACAATTTTTTTTGGCTGCCTGCTCGGCTTTTTCCCCTTGATCGTAGTGGTATTGTAGAATGTATCGAATCTTCTCTTTCGTTACCTCCATTTTGATACGCTCTAACAAACAACTGGCATCACAAAACAAAAGACTGTCAGAGAACTTTTTTTAAAGCGTTATATTGCCTTTAAGTCACAGTATAAAATGACATGATGCAACGTATACATTGTGAGATATGGCTCACTAAAGCCATCTAATAAAAAACGCTCAGAACTTTTTACTTCACCCATTATTATGAGCGACAACATTTCAGCTGAAAATAGTACCAGCCAACGTTACTTATTCTCTGTTGAATTGATTTAGATATCAATACACTATGCTTACTTGAAACGTTCTATTAGCCACTCAATTTTCACTTCCGTCAAATAAAAATACCAACATAGAGAATTTTACTAAAATAATTTTAATTAATAAAGGAAAAATTGAAAAAATTATGTAAAGTGCAAACATTTAAATGCAGCATGTAGGCGTAGCATTTAACACTAGAACTACCGGCGTTAAATCTATCATATATCAATATATTAAATAAGTACAGTAAATCCTCGATAAAGGCATCATGAGTTTCCCTCGATAAATGCATCATGACAATCCCCTCCACATAGGGGAATCCCCCTTGGCGAGCCGAGACGCTCAACGAGGGAGCAGTGTAACATGATACCACCCGAATGTATCGGTGAGGCAATGCTAATTGGAGGGTCGGCCGTTTTCATTTTTGATTCTTTTTTTTTGAAACCTTTGCTCACGTATTTGTGAGATTTTTCTGATTAAAATGATACCAAACACGATATAGTTTGAATTATATTTTCTCAATATTTAATATATTTACTTAGTATTTACATGATTAAAACATATCATGTTTGGTATCATTGTAATCAGAAAAATCTGAAAAATACATTGGGAAAAGTTACGTTCCGCAAAATTAATAAACGACCAAGTTTTTTGTTGCATTAGCAATGCCTCGCCCATACTTTCGTGCCGCTCACTTTGTTTGCTTCCTCTCTCTGTCTCTTCTACTGTCTGTCCTTTTCTAAGCTCGCGCTCGGTTGAAGCCCGAATGCAAACACAGATAAGATGCCTCTGCTACCTAAGAGCAATATTCGGTCACGTCCTGTGCATTTATCGAGGGAGGTACCTATTCAGTGTTTTTATGCGGCTCCAGCTGACCGCGATTGTAGAAAGGGTCAGAATATGGAAAACCACCCCCTCGAAGATGCAGGTGTTAAATGTAACAGGACTCGTTTGACTGTAGTATAGACCGGAATATGAATTCTGGATTCCGAAATATGGATTCTGGATTCTGGATTCCGGAATATGGATTCTCGATACTCGAATATTGATTCTGGATTCCCGAATATGGATTCTGGATTCTGGATTCCAGTCGATTTTTGCGGAAAATCGCCGAAATAAAAATTTTTCGCCAGGCGTTTTTAAACGCATCTACACGCAAGATTAGTCAATTCTGCGCAAAATGCCGCTTGAAAAACCCCGCTGTCTCGTTTAGAATTCGAGATATCGATATTCGAAGATATTGAAATTTCGCCCACTCGGGGGTCGTCGATTTTTGCGGAAAATCGCCGAAATAAAAATTTTTCGCCAGGTGTTTTTAAACGCATCTACACGCAAGATTAGTTAATTCTGCGCAAAATGCTGCTTGAAAAAACCCTCTATCTCGTTTAGAATTCGAGATATCGATATTTGAAGATATTGAAATTTCGCCCACTCGGGGGTCGTCGATTTTTGCGGAAAATCGCCGAAATAAAAATTTTTCGCCAGGTGTTTTTAAACGCATCTACACGCAAGATTAGTTAATTCTGCGCAAAATGCTGCTTGAAAAAACCCTCTATCTCGTTTAGAATTCGAGATATCGATATTTGAAGATATTGAAATTTCGCCCACTCGGGGGTCGTCGATTTTTGCGGAAAATCGCCGAAATAAAAATTTTTCGCCAGGTGTTTTTAAACGCATCTACACGCAAGATTAGTCAATTCTGCGCAAAATGCCGCTTGAAAAACCCCGCTATCTCGTTTAGAATTCGAGATATCGATATTTGAAGATATTGAAATTTCGCCCACTCGGGGGTCGTCGATTTTTGCGGAAAATCGACGAAAAAAAAATTTTTCTCCTGGCGTTTTTAAACGCATCTACACGCAAGATTAGTCAATTCTGCGCAAAATGCCGCTTGAAAAACCCCGCTATCTCGTTTAGAATTCGAGATATCGATATTTGAAGATATTGAAATTTCGCCCACTCGGGGGTCGTCGATTTTTGCGGAAAATCGACGAAAAAAAATTTTTTCTCCTGGCGTTTTTAAACGCATCTACACGCAAGATTAGTCAATTCTGCGCAAAATGCCGCTTGAAAAACCCCGCTATCTCGTTTAGAATTCGAGATATCGATATTTGAAGATATTGAAATTTCGCCCACTAGGGGGTCGTCGATTTTTGCGGAAAATCGACGAAAAAAAAATTTTTCGCCAGGTGTTTTTAAACGCATCTACACGCAAGATTAGTCAATTCTGCGCAAAATGCCGCTTGAAAAACCCCGCTATCTCGTTTAGAATTCGAGATATCGATATTCGAAGATATTGAAATTTCGCCCACTCGGGGGTCGTCGATTTTTGCGGAAAATCGACGAAAAAAAAATTTTTCGCCAGGTGTTTTTAAACGCATCTACACGCAAGATTAGTCAATTCTGCGCAAAATGCCGCTTGAAAAACCCCGCTATCTCGTTTAGAATTCGAGATATCGATATTGGAAGATATTGAAATTTCGCCCACTCGGGGGTCGTCGATTTTTGCGGAAAATCGACGAAAAAAAAATTTTTCTCCTGGCGTTTTTAAACGCATCTACACGCAAGATTAGTCAATTCTGCGCAAAATGCCGCTTGAAAAACCCCGCTATCTCGTTTAGAATTCGAGATATCGATATTTGAAGATATTGAAATTTCGCCCACTCGGGGGTCGTCGATTTTTGCGGAAAATCGACGAAAAAAAAATTTTTCTCCTGGCGTTTTTAAACGCATCTACACGCAAGATTAGTCAATTCTGCGCAAAATGCCGCTTGAAAAACCCCGCTATCTCGTTTAGAATTCGAGATATCGATATTTGAAGATATTGAAATTTCGCCCACTAGGGGGTCGTCGATTTTTGCGGAAAATCGACGAAATAAAAATTTTTCGCCAGGTGTTTTTAAACGCATCTACACGCAAGATTAGTCAATTCTGCGCAAAATGCCGCTTGAAAAACCCCGCTGTCTCGTTTAGAATTCGAGATATCGATATTCGAAGATATTGAAATTTTGCCCACTAGGGGGTCGTCGATTTTTGCGGAAAATCGACGAAAAAAAAATTTTTCGCCAGGTGTTTTTAAACGCATCTACACGCAAGATTAGTCAATTCTGCGCAAAATGCCGCTTGAAAAACCCCGCTATCTCGTTTAGAATTCGAGATATCGATATTTGAAGATATTGAAATTTCGCCCACTAGGGGGTCGTCGATTTTTGCGGAAAATCGACGAAAAAAAAATTTTTCGCCAGGTGTTTTTAAACGCATCTACACGCAAGATTAGTCAATTCTGCGCAAAATGCCGCTTGAAAAACCCCGCTATCTCGTTTAGAATTCGAGATATCGATATTTGAAGATATTGAAATTTCGCCCACTCGGGGGTCGTCGATTTTTGCGGAAAATCGACGAAAAAAAAATTTTTCTCCTGGCGTTTTTAAACGCATCTACACGCAAGATTAGTCAATTCTGCGCAAAATGCCGCTTGAAAAACCCCGCTATCTCGTTTAGAATTCGAGATATCGATATTTGAAGATATTGAAATTTCGCCCACTCGGGGGTCGTCGATTTTTGCGGAAAATCGACGAAAAAAAAATTTTTCGCCAGGTGTTTTTAAACGCATCTACACGCAAGATTAGTCAATTCTGCGCAAAATGCCGCTTGAAAAACCCCGCTATCTCGTTTAGAATTCGAGATATCGATATTTGAAGATATTGAAATTTCGCCCACTCGGGGGTCGTCGATTTTTGCGGAAAATCGACGAAAAAAAAATTTTTCTCCTGGCGTTTTTAAACGCATCTACACGCAAGATTAGTCAATTCTGCGCAAAATGCCGCTTGAAAAACCCCGCTATCTCGTTTAGAATTCGAGATATCGATATTTGAAGATATTGAAATTTCGCCCACTAGGGGGTCGTCGATTTTTGCGGAAAATCGACGAAAAAAAAATTTTTCGCCAGGTGTTTTTAAACGCATCTACACGCAAGATTAGTCAATTCTGCGCAAAATGCCGCTTGAAAAACCCCGCTATCTCGTTTAGAATTCGAGATATCGATATTCGAAGATATTGAAATTTCGCCCACTCGGGGGTCGTCGATTTTTGCGGAAAATCGACGAAAAAAAAATTTTTCTCCTGGCGTTTTTAAACGCATCTACACGCAAGATTAGTCAATTCTGCGCAAAATGCCGCTTGAAAAACCCCGCTATCTCGTTTAGAATTCGAGATATCGATATTTGAAGATATTGAAATTTCGCCCACTCGGGGGTCGTCGATTTTTGCGGAAAATCGACGAAAAAAAAATTTTTCTCCTGGCGTTTTTAAACGCATCTACACGCAAGATTAGTCAATTCTGCGCAAAATGCCGCTTGAAAAACCCCGCTATCTCGTTTAGAATTCGAGATATCGATATTTGAAGATATTGAAATTTCGCCCACTAGGGGGTCGTCGATTTTTGCGGAAAATCGACGAAAAAAAAATTTTTCGCCAGGTGTTTTTAAACGCATCTACACGCAAGATTAGTCAATTCTGCGCAAAATGCCGCTTGAAAAACCCCGCTATCTCGTTTAGAATTCGAGATATCGATATTCGAAGATATTGAAATTTCGCCCACTCGGGGGTCGTCGATTTTTGCGGAAAATCGACGAAAAAAAAATTTTTCTCCTGGCGTTTTTAAACGCATCTACACGCAAGATTAGTCAATTCTGCGCAAAATGCCGCTTGAAAAACCCCGCTATCTCGTTTAGAATTCGAGATATCGATATTTGAAGATATTGAAATTTCGCCCACTCGGGGGTCGTCGATTTTTGCGGAAAATCGACGAAAAAAAAATTTTTCTCCTGGCGTTTTTAAACGCATCTACACGCAAGATTAGTCAATTCTGCGCAAAATGCCGCTTGAAAAACCCCGCTATCTCGTTTAGAATTCGAGATATCGATATTTGAAGATATTGAAATTTCGCCCACTAGGGGGTCGTCGATTTTTGCGGAAAATCGACGAAAAAAAAATTTTTCGCCAGGTGTTTTTAAACGCATCTACACGCAAGATTAGTCAATTCTGCGCAAAATGCCGCTTGAAAAACCCCGCTATCTCGTTTAGAATTCGAGATATCGATATTCGAAGATATTGAAATTTCGCCCACTCGGGGGTCGTCGATTTTTGCGGAAAATCGACGAAAAAAAAATTTTTCTCCTGGCGTTTTTAAACGCATCTACACGCAAGATTAGTCAATTCTGCGCAAAATGCCGCTTGAAAAACCCCGCTATCTCGTTTAGAATTCGAGATATCGATATTTGAAGATATTGAAATTTCGCCCACTCGGGGGTCGTCGATTTTTGCGGAAAATCGACGAAAAAAAAATTTTTCTCCTGGCGTTTTTAAACGCATCTACACGCAAGATTAGTCAATTCTGCGCAAAATGCCGCTTGAAAAACCCCGCTATCTCGTTTAGAATTCGAGATATCGATATTTGAAGATATTGAAATTTCGCCCACTAGGGGGTCGTCGATTTTTGCGGAAAATCGACGAAAAAAAAATTTTTCGCCAGGTGTTTTTAAACGCATCTACACGCAAGATTAGTCAATTCTGCGCAAAATGCCGCTTGAAAAACCCCGCTATCTCGTTTAGAATTCGAGATATCGATATTTGAAGATATTGAAATTTCGCCCACTCGGGGGTCGTCGATTTTTGCGGAAAATCGACGAAAAAAAAATTTTTCTCCTGGCGTTTTTAAACGCATCTACACGCAAGATTAGTCAATTCTGCGCAAAATGCCGCTTGAAAAACCCCGCTATCTCGTTTAGAATTCGAGATATCGATATTTGAAGATATTGAAATTTCGCCCACTAGGGGGTCGTCGATTTTTGCGGAAAATCGACGAAATAAAAATTTTTCGCCAGGTGTTTTTAAACGCATCTACACGCAAGATTAGTCAATTCTGCGCAAAATGCCGCTTGAAAAACCCCGCTGTCTCGTTTAGAATTCGAGATATCGATATTCGAAGATATTGAAATTTTGCCCACTAGGGGGTCGTCGATTTTTGCGGAAAATCGACGAAAAAAAAATTTTTCGCCAGGTGTTTTTAAACGCATCTACACGCAAGATTAGTCAATTCTGCGCAAAATGCCGCTTGAAAAACCCCGCTATCTCGTTTAGAATTCGAGATATCGATATTTGAAGATATTGAAATTTCGCCCACTAGGGGGTCGTCGATTTTTGCGGAAAATCGACGAAAAAAAAATTTTTCGCCAGGTGTTTTTAAACGCATCTACACGCAAGATTAGTCAATTCTGCGCAAAATGCCGCTTGAAAAACCCCGCTATCTCGTTTAGAATTCGAGATATCGATATTTGAAGATATTGAAATTTCGCCCACTCGGGGGTCGTCGATTTTTGCGGAAAATCGACGAAAAAAAAATTTTTCTCCTGGCGTTTTTAAACGCATCTACACGCAAGATTAGTCAATTCTGCGCAAAATGCCGCTTGAAAAACCCCGCTATCTCGTTTAGAATTCGAGATATCGATATTTGAAGATATTGAAATTTCGCCCACTCGGGGGTCGTCGATTTTTGCGGAAAATCGACGAAAAAAAAATTTTTCGCCAGGTGTTTTTAAACGCATCTACACGCAAGATTAGTCAATTCTGCGCAAAATGCCGCTTGAAAAACCCCGCTATCTCGTTTAGAATTCGAGATATCGATATTTGAAGATATTGAAATTTCGCCCACTCGGGGGTCGTCGATTTTTGCGGAAAATCGACGAAAAAAAAATTTTTCTCCTGGCGTTTTTAAACGCATCTACACGCAAGATTAGTCAATTCTGCGCAAAATGCCGCTTGAAAAACCCCGCTATCTCGTTTAGAATTCGAGATATCGATATTTGAAGATATTGAAATTTCGCCCACTAGGGGGTCGTCGATTTTTGCGGAAAATCGACGAAAAAAAAATTTTTCGCCAGGTGTTTTTAAACGCATCTACACGCAAGATTAGTCAATTCTGCGCAAAATGCCGCTTGAAAAACCCCGCTATCTCGTTTAGAATTCGAGATATCGATATTCGAAGATATTGAAATTTCGCCCACTCGGGGGTCGTCGATTTTTGCGGAAAATCGACGAAAAAAAAATTTTTCTCCTGGCGTTTTTAAACGCATCTACACGCAAGATTAGTCAATTCTGCGCAAAATGCCGCTTGAAAAACCCCGCTATCTCGTTTAGAATTCGAGATATCGATATTTGAAGATATTGAAATTTCGCCCACTCGGGGGTCGTCGATTTTTGCGGAAAATCGACGAAAAAAAAATTTTTCTCCTGGCGTTTTTAAACGCATCTACACGCAAGATTAGTCAATTCTGCGCAAAATGCCGCTTGAAAAACCCCGCTATCTCGTTTAGAATTCGAGATATCGATATTTGAAGATATTGAAATTTCGCCCACTAGGGGGTCGTCGATTTTTGCGGAAAATCGACGAAAAAAAAATTTTTCGCCAGGTGTTTTTAAACGCATCTACACGCAAGATTAGTCAATTCTGCGCAAAATGCCGCTTGAAAAACCCCGCTATCTCGTTTAGAATTCGAGATATCGATATTCGAAGATATTGAAATTTCGCCCACTCGGGGGTCGTCGATTTTTGCGGAAAATCGACGAAAAAAAAATTTTTCTCCTGGCGTTTTTAAACGCATCTACACGCAAGATTAGTCAATTCTGCGCAAAATGCCGCTTGAAAAACCCCGCTATCTCGTTTAGAATTCGAGATATCGATATTTGAAGATATTGAAATTTCGCCCACTCGGGGGTCGTCGATTTTTGCGGAAAATCGACGAAAAAAAAATTTTTCTCCTGGCGTTTTTAAACGCATCTACACGCAAGATTAGTCAATTCTGCGCAAAATGCCGCTTGAAAAACCCCGCTATCTCGTTTAGAATTCGAGATATCGATATTTGAAGATATTGAAATTTCGCCCACTAGGGGGTCGTCGATTTTTGCGGAAAATCGACGAAAAAAAAATTTTTCGCCAGGTGTTTTTAAACGCATCTACACGCAAGATTAGTCAATTCTGCGCAAAATGCCGCTTGAAAAACCCCGCTATCTCGTTTAGAATTCGAGATATCGATATTTGAAGATATTGAAATTTCGCCCACTCGGGGGTCGTCGATTTTTGCGGAAAATCGACGAAAAAAAAATTTTTCTCCTGGCGTTTTTAAACGCATCTACACGCAAGATTAGTCAATTCTGCGCAAAATGCCGCTTGAAAAACCCCGCTATCTCGTTTAGAATTCGAGATATCGATATTTGAAGATATTGAAATTTCGCCCACTCGGGGGTCGTCGATTTTTGCGGAAAATCGACGAAAAAAAAATTTTTCTCCTGGCGTTTTTAAACGCATCTACACGCAAGATTAGTCAATTCTGCGCAAAATGCCGCTTGAAAAACCCCGCTATCTCGTTTAGAATTCGAGATATCGATATTTGAAGATATTGAAATTTCGCCCACTAGGGGGTCGTCGATTTTTGCGGAAAATCGACGAAAAAAAAATTTTTCGCCAGGTGTTTTTAAACGCATCTACACGCAAGATTAGTCAATTCTGCGCAAAATGCCGCTTGAAAAACCCCGCTATCTCGTTTAGAATTCGAGATATCGATATTCGAAGATATTGAAATTTCGCCCACTCGGGGGTCGTCGATTTTTGCGGAAAATCGACGAAAAAAAAATTTTTCTCCTGGCGTTTTTAAACGCATCTACACGCAAGATTAGTCAATTCTGCGCAAAATGCCGCTTGAAAAACCCCGCTATCTCGTTTAGAATTCGAGATATCGATATTTGAAGATATTGAAATTTCGCCCACTCGGGGGTCGTCGATTTTTGCGGAAAATCGACGAAAAAAAAATTTTTCTCCTGGCGTTTTTAAACGCATCTACACGCAAGATTAGTCAATTCTGCGCAAAATGCCGCTTGAAAAACCCCGCTATCTCGTTTAGAATTCGAGATATCGATATTTGAAGATATTGAAATTTCGCCCACTAGGGGGTCGTCGATTTTTGCGGAAAATCGACGAAAAAAAAATTTTTCGCCAGGTGTTTTTAAACGCATCTACACGCAAGATTAGTCAATTCTGCGCAAAATGCCGCTTGAAAAACCCCGCTATCTCGTTTAGAATTCGAGATATCGATATTCGAAGATATTGAAATTTCGCCCACTCGGGGGTCGTCGATTTTTGCGGAAAATCGACGAAAAAAAAATTTTTCTCCTGGCGTTTTTAAACGCATCTACACGCAAGATTAGTCAATTCTGCGCAAAATGCCGCTTGAAAAACCCCGCTATCTCGTTTAGAATTCGAGATATCGATATTTGAAGATATTGAAATTTCGCCCACTCGGGGGTCGTCGATTTTTGCGGAAAATCGACGAAAAAAAAATTTTTCTCCTGGCGTTTTTAAACGCATCTACACGCAAGATTAGTCAATTCTGCGCAAAATGCCGCTTGAAAAACCCCGCTATCTCGTTTAGAATTCGAGATATCGATATTTGAAGATATTGAAATTTCGCCCACTAGGGGGTCGTCGATTTTTGCGGAAAATCGACGAAAAAAAAATTTTTCGCCAGGTGTTTTTAAACGCATCTACACGCAAGATTAGTCAATTCTGCGCAAAATGCCGCTTGAAAAACCCCGCTATCTCGTTTAGAATTCGAGATATCGATATTCGAAGATATTGAAATTTCGCCCACTCGGGGGTCGTCGATTTTTGCGGAAAATCGACGAAAAAAAAATTTTTCTCCTGGCGTTTTTAAACGCATCTACACGCAAGATTAGTCAATTCTGCGCAAAATGCCGCTTGAAAAACCCCGCTATCTCGTTTAGAATTCGAGATATCGATATTTGAAGATATTGAAATTTCGCCCACTCGGGGGTCGTCGATTTTTGCGGAAAATCGACGAAAAAAAAATTTTTCTCCTGGCGTTTTTAAACGCATCTACACGCAAGATTAGTCAATTCTGCGCAAAATGCCGCTTGAAAAACCCCGCTATCTCGTTTAGAATTCGAGATATCGATATTTGAAGATATTGAAATTTCGCCCACTAGGGGGTCGTCGATTTTTGCGGAAAATCGACGAAAAAAAAATTTTTCGCCAGGTGTTTTTAAACGCATCTACACGCAAGATTAGTCAATTCTGCGCAAAATGCCGCTTGAAAAACCCCGCTATCTCGTTTAGAATTCGAGATATCGATATTCGAAGATATTGAAATTTCGCCCACTCGGGGGTCGTCGATTTTTGCGGAAAATCGACGAAAAAAAAATTTTTCTCCTGGCGTTTTTAAACGCATCTACACGCAAGATTAGTCAATTCTGCGCAAAATGCCGCTTGAAAAACCCCGCTATCTCGTTTAGAATTCGAGATATCGATATTTGAAGATATTGAAATTTCGCCCACTCGGGGGTCGTCGATTTTTGCGGAAAATCGACGAAAAAAAAATTTTTCTCCTGGCGTTTTTAAACGCATCTACACGCAAGATTAGTCAATTCTGCGCAAAATGCCGCTTGAAAAACCCCGCTATCTCGTTTAGAATTCGAGATATCGATATTTGAAGATATTGAAATTTCGCCCACTAGGGGGTCGTCGATTTTTGCGGAAAATCGACGAAAAAAAAATTTTTCGCCAGGTGTTTTTAAACGCATCTACACGCAAGATTAGTCAATTCTGCGCAAAATGCCGCTTGAAAAACCCCGCTATCTCGTTTAGAATTCGAGATATCGATATTTGAAGATATTGAAATTTCGCCCACTCGGGGGTCGTCGATTTTTGCGGAAAATCGACGAAAAAAAAATTTTTCTCCTGGCGTTTTTAAACGCATCTACACGCAAGATTAGTCAATTCTGCGCAAAATGCCGCTTGAAAAACCCCGCTATCTCGTTTAGAATTCGAGATATCGATATTTGAAGATATTGAAATTTCGCCCACTAGGGGGTCGTCGATTTTTGCGGAAAATCGACGAAATAAAAATTTTTCGCCAGGTGTTTTTAAACGCATCTACACGCAAGATTAGTCAATTCTGCGCAAAATGCCGCTTGAAAAACCCCGCTGTCTCGTTTAGAATTCGAGATATCGATATTCGAAGATATTGAAATTTTGCCCACTAGGGGGTCGTCGATTTTTGCGGAAAATCGACGAAAAAAAAATTTTTCGCCAGGTGTTTTTAAACGCATCTACACGCAAGATTAGTCAATTCTGCGCAAAATGCCGCTTGAAAAACCCCGCTATCTCGTTTAGAATTCGAGATATCGATATTTGAAGATATTGAAATTTCGCCCACTAGGGGGTCGTCGATTTTTGCGGAAAATCGACGAAAAAAAAATTTTTCGCCAGGTGTTTTTAAACGCATCTACACGCAAGATTAGTCAATTCTGCGCAAAATGCCGCTTGAAAAACCCCGCTATCTCGTTTAGAATTCGAGATATCGATATTTGAAGATATTGAAATTTCGCCCACTCGGGGGTCGTCGATTTTTGCGGAAAATCGACGAAAAAAAAATTTTTCTCCTGGCGTTTTTAAACGCATCTACACGCAAGATTAGTCAATTCTGCGCAAAATGCCGCTTGAAAAACCCCGCTATCTCGTTTAGAATTCGAGATATCGATATTTGAAGATATTGAAATTTCGCCCACTCGGGGGTCGTCGATTTTTGCGGAAAATCGACGAAAAAAAAATTTTTCGCCAGGTGTTTTTAAACGCATCTACACGCAAGATTAGTCAATTCTGCGCAAAATGCCGCTTGAAAAACCCCGCTATCTCGTTTAGAATTCGAGATATCGATATTTGAAGATATTGAAATTTCGCCCACTCGGGGGTCGTCGATTTTTGCGGAAAATCGACGAAAAAAAAATTTTTCTCCTGGCGTTTTTAAACGCATCTACACGCAAGATTAGTCAATTCTGCGCAAAATGCCGCTTGAAAAACCCCGCTATCTCGTTTAGAATTCGAGATATCGATATTTGAAGATATTGAAATTTCGCCCACTAGGGGGTCGTCGATTTTTGCGGAAAATCGACGAAAAAAAAATTTTTCGCCAGGTGTTTTTAAACGCATCTACACGCAAGATTAGTCAATTCTGCGCAAAATGCCGCTTGAAAAACCCCGCTATCTCGTTTAGAATTCGAGATATCGATATTCGAAGATATTGAAATTTCGCCCACTCGGGGGTCGTCGATTTTTGCGGAAAATCGACGAAAAAAAAATTTTTCTCCTGGCGTTTTTAAACGCATCTACACGCAAGATTAGTCAATTCTGCGCAAAATGCCGCTTGAAAAACCCCGCTATCTCGTTTAGAATTCGAGATATCGATATTTGAAGATATTGAAATTTCGCCCACTCGGGGGTCGTCGATTTTTGCGGAAAATCGACGAAAAAAAAATTTTTCTCCTGGCGTTTTTAAACGCATCTACACGCAAGATTAGTCAATTCTGCGCAAAATGCCGCTTGAAAAACCCCGCTATCTCGTTTAGAATTCGAGATATCGATATTTGAAGATATTGAAATTTCGCCCACTAGGGGGTCGTCGATTTTTGCGGAAAATCGACGAAAAAAAAATTTTTCGCCAGGTGTTTTTAAACGCATCTACACGCAAGATTAGTCAATTCTGCGCAAAATGCCGCTTGAAAAACCCCGCTATCTCGTTTAGAATTCGAGATATCGATATTCGAAGATATTGAAATTTCGCCCACTCGGGGGTCGTCGATTTTTGCGGAAAATCGACGAAAAAAAAATTTTTCTCCTGGCGTTTTTAAACGCATCTACACGCAAGATTAGTCAATTCTGCGCAAAATGCCGCTTGAAAAACCCCGCTATCTCGTTTAGAATTCGAGATATCGATATTTGAAGATATTGAAATTTCGCCCACTCGGGGGTCGTCGATTTTTGCGGAAAATCGACGAAAAAAAAATTTTTCTCCTGGCGTTTTTAAACGCATCTACACGCAAGATTAGTCAATTCTGCGCAAAATGCCGCTTGAAAAACCCCGCTATCTCGTTTAGAATTCGAGATATCGATATTTGAAGATATTGAAATTTCGCCCACTAGGGGGTCGTCGATTTTTGCGGAAAATCGACGAAAAAAAAATTTTTCGCCAGGTGTTTTTAAACGCATCTACACGCAAGATTAGTCAATTCTGCGCAAAATGCCGCTTGAAAAACCCCGCTATCTCGTTTAGAATTCGAGATATCGATATTTGAAGATATTGAAATTTCGCCCACTCGGGGGTCGTCGATTTTTGCGGAAAATCGACGAAAAAAAAATTTTTCTCCTGGCGTTTTTAAACGCATCTACACGCAAGATTAGTCAATTCTGCGCAAAATGCCGCTTGAAAAACCCCGCTATCTCGTTTAGAATTCGAGATATCGATATTTGAAGATATTGAAATTTCGCCCACTCGGGGGTCGTCGATTTTTGCGGAAAATCGACGAAAAAAAAATTTTTCTCCTGGCGTTTTTAAACGCATCTACACGCAAGATTAGTCAATTCTGCGCAAAATGCCGCTTGAAAAACCCCGCTATCTCGTTTAGAATTCGAGATATCGATATTTGAAGATATTGAAATTTCGCCCACTAGGGGGTCGTCGATTTTTGCGGAAAATCGACGAAAAAAAAATTTTTCGCCAGGTGTTTTTAAACGCATCTACACGCAAGATTAGTCAATTCTGCGCAAAATGCCGCTTGAAAAACCCCGCTATCTCGTTTAGAATTCGAGATATCGATATTCGAAGATATTGAAATTTCGCCCACTCGGGGGTCGTCGATTTTTGCGGAAAATCGACGAAAAAAAAATTTTTCTCCTGGCGTTTTTAAACGCATCTACACGCAAGATTAGTCAATTCTGCGCAAAATGCCGCTTGAAAAACCCCGCTATCTCGTTTAGAATTCGAGATATCGATATTTGAAGATATTGAAATTTCGCCCACTCGGGGGTCGTCGATTTTTGCGGAAAATCGACGAAAAAAAAATTTTTCTCCTGGCGTTTTTAAACGCATCTACACGCAAGATTAGTCAATTCTGCGCAAAATGCCGCTTGAAAAACCCCGCTATCTCGTTTAGAATTCGAGATATCGATATTTGAAGATATTGAAATTTCGCCCACTAGGGGGTCGTCGATTTTTGCGGAAAATCGACGAAAAAAAAATTTTTCGCCAGGTGTTTTTAAACGCATCTACACGCAAGATTAGTCAATTCTGCGCAAAATGCCGCTTGAAAAACCCCGCTATCTCGTTTAGAATTCGAGATATCGATATTTGAAGATATTGAAATTTCGCCCACTCGGGGGTCGTCGATTTTTGCGGAAAATCGACGAAAAAAAAATTTTTCTCCTGGCGTTTTTAAACGCATCTACACGCAAGATTAGTCAATTCTGCGCAAAATGCCGCTTGAAAAACCCCGCTATCTCGTTTAGAATTCGAGATATCGATATTTGAAGATATTGAAATTTCGCCCACTCGGGGGTCGTCGATTTTTGCGGAAAATCGCCGACCCTCCAATTAGTATTGCCTCACCGATACGTTCGGGCCGGTCTCCCTGTGGATTGGACCTCACTGTTTCTTCTACAGTCTGTCTTTTTTTAAGCTCGCGCTCGCCTGGAGCCCTAATGTAAACACAGATTCGGCACCGGTACACGATAAGAGCACTGCTTTGCCCCCGAAATGAGTGCATTTATCGAGGGTTTACTGTACTTTGAAAAAGGAGGAATCAAGAGCCGGAATAGATGATCGATTCGGCGATTTTTCTTTGTTGAGATGGACGTAGAATATTTATTCTATGACTATTCTGTAAACTTGGAGAATTTTTGAAAAAAGTTGTGTACCAGTCATTTTGACTGGTTTGGCAGTTCTAGTGTTAAAGACAATCACTCGGACAATTACTAAAGCCTTTACAAATTGAGCTCCTCCATAACAAAAAATGCCATTTAGCACCATAAACCATGCACTGAATAAACATAACTTTCGTCGATCATTTGCAACCCTTTTCGTTCTTCCAAAAGATTAGGACATTGAATACATTAATCCTACGTTAATATCGATGTAAGACGAACCGCCTGTTTACCGATATCGTGACATTCGTGGAGGCAGAATTGCATTTAAGCCCGTGTATTTACGTCGAACAATAATTGTCCCTGTATACCAGCACGTATAATGGTGGGATGCACACATTCTCCTGTGTAATTTGCAGTAACTCCACAGAGACTACTATATATGCATATAGAGCACATTTACATACAAGAACTGGATGTTCGCAGTGAACGCAGACAATTTCAGCGCGTGTACACTGGCATAATCGACATACACGGAAATCTCCTTCCATTATTATGGAGAGCAATTCTCGTCGGGCTTTAAACGAATTCTCGGACTTGAGAAACTGCTTCACAATTGCAGTAGAAAAGGAATAAGTCGAATCGAAATGCGCAGTCTTTTAATACCCGAGTATTAAGCAGATAGGGTTTCCATATTCTTGGAAAGTATTTTATGATTTGTGGCTATTTGGCTCGATATTTCAAAGTAGGGCTGTTCGTGTTATTAATAGATTTGACGGTTTGCAATTTTTGCAATTTTTTTTCCTTCTTTGCTACCCTGTCCTTCTCAAATTTGGTTTGTTCTTTATCTAGATATTCTTCCGGCTATGATATTATCAATGGAGTTCAAATATTCTTCCGTTTGTGGTATTTTCAATGAACCTCAAATTTTCCAAGTTGTTGCTCGGTGAAGAATCTTGTATCAAGAAGAAAAATTAACAGGAAGTACAATTTATTAACCGCACAGTTTGAAGCCGATTGAATTTTCAAAGTTCATGGGGATTCCCTGCCTTGAGCCGTTTGCATTTTTTTTTAAACATTCGAAAGCGTTCTTTTTGAAGATATTTAACATTGCAGACATCTTGTAACTCGGCAGACTTTGAATTGCTTTCATTGAAATACGAATACCGCTACCGTTTACCCGAAAAGGGCGGCCAGGACGTTTACGATCTTCCGCTGTTAAATCTTCTTGTAACCGTCTATGCCATTTTCTGCAGGCACAAGCTGGAATTCCAACTTCCCAGTAAACTCCACAAATATCGTCTGCAACTATTGTTATTTTCTTTTCAAAGTTTTTACAGCACGGTAGGTCGAAAGCCACGGTTCATCTGCAATTTTTCCAACCTATGATGTTGACAACTCATTAACGATTTTCTAATCTAATCTAATTCCAACGGTTCAGCTAGGTTTCACTTATACCTTATCATCTATGTTTTAATCAGGTCGAATGCCAGCCATATTTCGCTAGTTTCATCATTTCCACCGAACCGAAGCTGTTTCTATTAAAAACACATCTTTATGGAATGGAAATGTTAAAAGTAAGAATACTTATGAACTCAGTAGTATGTCACTTTTCTAACAGCAATATTTTAATATTGAATATATTAGCATATCCGTGAATATCGCAATTTAAAAATCATAAGAAATTTCAATGAATTCAACAGTGCCGGTCATCGGTGACCCCCATGGCATTCAACGCGTTAAAAACCGCACTGCAAAAAGTACGAACACCTAACAGCGTGAACTTCCCAGGTGACGTACACGCAACTCGCGGATGAAACACTGATCCGCTATTTTCTGTCACTTTATCAGAAAGACTCGTCAAAGCGGCCACAATGGGTAAGAAGTTAAATGCTAACTCTTAATCAGTGTGGTCAATTAATATGTCTTACCCTCGGTGGTTAGGAATCCACTTAAAATAGAGGTTCCTAAACGAAATTGTTAGCAGTTAAATCCGAAAAGTGCAAAAGAAGAAATAATGAATTTGGGACTATGATGGGAATGGAGATCAAAGACTACAAATTATTGAGACCCAGTAAAATTTGAGTCATTTTTTGGGAAATTTTTCGTGCATTACACGTAGTATATCGTAGCTTCCATAGATCGGTATCCTCGGGCTATGATAGAAAAGGAGGTGAAGGCTCAGATCCCCAATGAGTTGGTTCGAGTTCAAAATCCTTCCCCGTCATCCTTCGGAAATTTTTCCCACGTGATATGTATATTATAGCCTCGATAGTTCGGAACTCACCTAAATGAAATTTTTAGCAATTAAAACCGAGAAGTACGAAGGAAGAACTAATAAATTTGAGACAATAATGGATATGGAGATCAAATACTCCCAATTACTTGGTCCCAGTTCAAATCTGATCCATTTTTTCAGAACTTTTCGTGCGTGATATGTATGTAATGAAAGTATCCTTTCATTAGTTCTTCGCACAAAATTCGCACAATTTTCACCCTGAGAAGCGCGGCAGATTCAGAACTAATGAAAGTATACTTTCATTACATGTATATTATAACCTCGGTGGTTCGGAACCCTCCTAAAGCAGTATGTCGTAAACGAAGTGAGCATTCCAGTCGATGCGAAAAAATAAGTAAATACAAAATACAAGTCACGTCGAAGCTTGTATTCTTTTCATGGTAAACGTTTCTTCCAAAACATTTCCATCGCGGAGGAAACCTTACCTCCGTAAACGCGTAAAGGCATTCTTTCCCCTCTGACGAAACAGCTCGCCTCTTCGAAAGGGAGCCGCTCGGCTGTAACGACAGTAACACCTTAAAACGCAATCCAACCGCGTGATCTCGATGGCACACGAAAATAGGTTCCTGGCCGTAGGCAGGGAGTGCAGAAGGGACTTTAATGTCTCTGTGCCGTACTCGAGGGAAACCGGTCTTGAGCGATACCACCGCGTGTTCTTTCTCACGTGGGTTCAAGAGCTGCACGCTTTACCTCTCTCGTGTTGCCCGATCGCTCGGAGCCACAAACCGCACGAGCTTCTTGTTTTACGGCGGTTCTTTTTAGAGTCAGCGTACGGTCTCTGTCGCCATAATACCATACCGTGGCTACCACTTGTCCTATTTATCGCCGCTATCGTTCGTCCGACCGTACGGGGCTCCCTGATTCTTTTGTCCTTCGGCTTGGTCCGCTTCGATGACGATAGAATCGGACCAGTTCGGCTGGACTATTAGCATTCCTGCTTTAATGGGTCAGCCTAACGTCGAAACATTGGGACTTTAAACTGACGGCATATCGCTTGCGTCGCGTTCACGACTTGTTAGTTCGCAACGATTAGGATGAAACGGAACTCGTGCTGTACCGATGTACGATGCGACGAGTGTATGGGCGTTTGCCACATGGCTTCTTGTTTCCATTGTCATTCATTTTTTACCTACGATAGCTAGTGGTTTCTCTTAACCTGCTAACCGGGGAAAAAAAATTGGTAAACTCGTTTCACAATGGGGACTTTTTTCGTCAAAGTGATGAGTAATATCATCGCATCTCAGGTAATAAAAGAAAATCATTTTTAACTTATTGATTTTATTTATTTCGACAAAATATTTTATCATATTTAATATATAAATCAAATACTTTCAATGTAAAAAAAATTAATTGAACGAATTTAAATAATTATTTCGCAGTGTGATATTCGTTGAAACAATGCGACATACACAAAGCAACACTAGAGCTTTTCCGGCCAAAAGCGGCCGTTTTTCCGTGAATATCGCTCAAGTCACAGATTGCGAAAACGTGAACAATATGATGGCATGTAACCACGCTAGGATCTTATCTATTGATAAGAACTACATTAAACGTGATGCGTTCAGCATAGTACGGCTATTTCCCATGACGAAAAATATCGTCATGCCCATTGAAGTAGTAGTCTGGGTACGACGAAATATTTCGTCATACGCAGTTAACAGGTTCAGAAAGATACGGAGACGCGTCGATTGAAGAAGAATACAAGAAATAAGGTGAACGGAATATTATTTTGTCGATTCTTTGGGAAAACTTTTTTGATCAATTCATTGCGAATACGTGAAAGATTGAAAGGATTGTTTGGTATGTTACTGTTTAAGGGATACAGGGTAGAAAGTTGGTCGTTCTTTGAAACTTTCTGAAAATACGTTTGTATTTGATACATATTGTTTAATGTCTATGTCCGATTTAGAATATGTATCGGTGTTCGTATTTGATAAAGATCGCTTTATATTTATTTTCTTTATATCGATTAATTTTTGCAATCAATTTAGTTTTGGTTACCAATCGACATTAATGAACCATTCGTAGAGGAATTGGAGAAAATTATTTATGCTGTGAAAAAACTATTTTGCATCTTGATCTTTCATATAAAAGATTAGAATGAATTTCATGCATTATTTTTAACAAAAAATGGGAAACTTCAGTAGTAAATGCATAGTAAAAGCTGTGTGTGAAATAGAAAATTTCCTGCATCCATGGCTAATCGCGACATTTATATAACCAGCCGCAAAGTATCAACGATTCGAGTTAAGTGTTAATTCATTCAAAAGACAATTACGGAATAGACTTGCAAGGGAACATCCCGAAGTGTAAAGCACCAATTTTTATGAAATTTTAGTATGATATACTTTTCGTGAAAATATTCCATAAGAATTTTTTTTTTATAGGCGATCGTCCAGGTTAAAGGGGTGAAAACCGCCCCCAAACTTGGAGTTGCGAAACCTATTTATGGAATATCTCTGAAACTGTTAGAGATACGGAAATTTTGTAGAGAGTGTAAATAAACGCCTTTTAACGGCGAATCCGAGGGTATAAACATTTTTTTAAACACTCCGTTTGTTTAAATAACATGTTACTAAATTTTTTTTTCGTCATTTTTTCAGTTAAATGACAATCCATTTTTTTGCATATTTATTTGTACAAACTATATAGTCAAAAACGAAATACGGATGAATCAGAAACTCAATATTTATGTTACAAAAGAATTTTACTGTATTTTCGGTTGTATTTTGTAACATATTATTTAACACGTTGCCGCACACTTTTAATTTGACGATCGTGCTCAGAAACACATTTTTTTTTTACCGAAGCGGTAAAGCATGAGAAAACGCATAAAAGAACAATTAATATGCTGTCTGGCATGCTATACCTTTTTTTTTCGATGTATTACTCAATAATTAACAAGTGTATGCGTTAGTACAATTCGTACTAACGCTGTTCTTTTTTTTATTGATTAAAATGTGCACGACGGCTATAGCCGTAGTAAACAAACGGAGTTTTTAAAAAAATGTTTACACCATCGGATTCCCCATTAAAAGGCGTTAATTTTCACTCTATACAAAATTTCCGTATCTCTAATAGTTTCAGAGTTATTCGATAAATTTCTTTCGCAACCCTAAGTTTGAGGGCGGTTTTACCCATTTAACAGTGGACGATTGCAGATAAAAAAAGATACGAGTCGAATATTTTCACGGAAACTATATCATACCAAAATTTTATGAAAATCGGTGATTTACACTTCAGGATGTTCCCTTGTTAGAATGTAAATTGTTTAGAATACCCCTATATGATACGTTAGAGACCTCAACGCACTGCTAAGTTTTATCAAACGCTCATATGCTTCTATTTACTTTCCCATACGTGATACGCAATCGAGAAATACTCGAACGAAAGTACAGTGCAATTGTTAAAGAGACGACAGATGTTTCGTGGCAAGAGTTCTTTCCCCTGAAAATTACAGTACCGTTGCTGAGTTACTTGTTATCCGAGAAGTAGTAATTACTGCGGTAGAACCGCCATCGAGTCAACTCTCTGAACCTCTTTGGTTTACCTTTCCTTTTGAATCTCTTCCCCTTCGTGGTAAACCATTTTTACCGCCTACCATGTTTACTCCATACGCTCAGTACTCGTTAAATGGAACTTGTCTACGAAGTGGATCGTTTCCCCGATTTTTTCCCCTCGCTTTTCAGTTCTCAAATAACTCAGGTTTTATAAAGTCTTCAGTCGGATAAAGGGGCTTATTTTACAATCTTCACGCGTCAAAGATGTCCTTTCTTCCATATTACCTATCAATTCAAGTTGTACCCAATAAAAATGAACTTCTATAATGCTTTACGACCACTGAGAACATGGAATTGAAATGGGAAATCATCCTATTCCCTCACGTGTTCCAGAGTTAAAACGGCATAGGTTTTGTAAAATCTTCAGTTTTTGCAGATAAGTCGCACTATTCTATATTTTTTAACTGATTCTTAGACGTCAAAGAAGTACAAGATCTTGATGCTTCTTTGACGCCAGCAGTCTGTTCAAATTGTATCGAATACAAAGAAATTTCTATCGTATTCCCTGGTCATTGAACAAATTTAATTAAAATGGCGGAATGATACTACTACCTTTCATGCCTGAGAATTTAAAAGACACCGGTTCGAGTTTACCGAATAAGCACATATTCGTCTTCTCTTACAATTTTTACTCGTTGAAGACATATTTAAAATCCCGTCTCTACTTTGACATTGTCAATCGATGTAAATTGTATTAAATGAAGTACATTTCTATCGTGTTTTTTGGTCGTTGATAAATGGAATTAAAATGTTAAATTAGCATTGTTCTCCGGTGCTGTTATCTCTCATTCTTCCACGTTGCTTTTAATCTTCGCGACCGTTCGTGTTTGTTTGACGCATGCCAGAAAATCGTTTATTTTTTGTTAGAATTGCAACCCCGAGTTCTTTCACATCGTTCTCGTTAAGTGGCAGTTAACCGTAAAAGGATTTACCCGGAAATTTCGTTTCGCATTCCCTTCTCTTGGTTTTACATAAATCTTCGATTCAGTCACCGATGTTTTGGTACTCGAGACTCGGCGCACTTTATTTTCTCCTGTTTATCAGCCGCATGAAAATCTAGCATTTCCCGACGTTTTGTTAAATCGTGACGCGCAAATACGTCAAAGGAATATTCACCACGAATTATTCGATTTTGTATGGTAATCCTTCATTTCAGTAGATACATATTTAATATAAAATTCCACAAATAATATAAATCTGTAGCCATCAATTTTAACTCTTAAACAAGGATATTAACCCTTTGCGGTCCGAATTATTTTGTCAAGTTTCTAGCCAGCTAAGTGAAATTAATTGCACAACATTTCCTGTCGTTGGTTATTCATTTTTTTAAATGATAGCAATAACTATAGGTACTGGCGGATATTTATGTGATATTACAAAATCATTATGAATTTGACAAGTCGATATTAATTGGTTACGAAATAAAAAGAAGCTCGACATAGGACTGCAAAGGGTTAAAAGACACATTAATTCTATCATCGGCGAAATTTCACCGCGATAAATGTAAAAGTTTGAATGAATACAAATAATGGATACAATTAAAAGCTTTTACGAAATACGATAATAAATGAAAATTTAGTTTAAAAACTTGTAATGTAAAATGTACCTGCCCATATTAATCCTGTGCTTTGTATTAGGTGTACAAATAAGTTTGTTGTCTCTTTAGGCAATCTCAAAGTTTTATTTACAAAGTAACTGTATAACATTATGAATAGAAGTGTATTCCTATATGAAGGAATTATCCATTATTTTCTATCACTTCTATCCATTTTTTCGGTAAATTATAACAATACCTTCAGGGTCTGTTTATCGATGCAACGAATATATTGTACAGTAATTTCTATAATGAGTAACATAAAGTGGTGAGATCGAATCAAATCAACCTCAAAACCAATAATTCGACTCATCAAAGGTCGGAAAGTGAGATTACAGTGCTGTGGTGAAAATAACACGCCCTCACAAATAACCCTGTCCCGCCTGTATATCGAACGTTACAATATTCAGGTAGTAAATCCTGAAAAGAAAGCTTCGCACTTTAACACTATTTCTACCAAAAGGTGTCAAAAGACACCTTTGAAATTTTCGCTTAAAATTACTATCACTAGTTTAACCGTTTTTCCTCAAATGAAATTTTCACTTTTCCTATAATGGCTGATAAATTAATTATGCGGTATCTGATTTCTCCAATCTCTTTCTAGATCTAAAATACGTACGTAATATACCTATTTCTACCATAAGGTGTCTTTTGACACCTGTGCACTTGAGCGCAAATATCTTGGGAATATTTGTTAAAAACTAATTTCTGTCCAATATTTTTTCTTTTATCGGTTAAAATTAATTCAACATTGTAGCATTATTAACTAAAAAACAGCGTTATAAAGGAAATGCATGTATATATACACAGCATGTTCACTCTAATGCAACGCACTATTTTTCACCCACTCCCAGCTATCTTATAAAAAAATGTTTGGAACCAGAATTGTAGGGTATGAAGTACACAATAGATTTCAGTAACAATATTTCAAAAACAGATTGTTTTCAGGGTGAATATGAGAGTCAAAGAAAAGAATATATGTTCCCACATATAAAACCACAATTCCGCCTTAAGACCAAACTGTTCTTGAATTTTTTTTCTGGTATCTATAATACACTCCACATCCTACAATTCTTGTTCCAAACTTTTTTTTATCAGATAGCTGGAAGTGGGCGGAAAATAGTGCGTCGCATTAGGATGAACACGCTGTGTATATACATATATGTACATATATTTAATTTATAACGCTGTTTTTTAGTTAATAATGTTACAATATTGAATTAATTAACTGATAAAAGAAAAAATATTCGACAGAAATTAGTTTATAACAATTACTCCAAAGATATTTGCATTACATACGTTGTGTATGTGTACATATATTTCATTTACAACGCTGTTATGTAGTTAATAATGTTGCAATGTTGAATTAATCAAATGATTTTAGAAAAAATATTAGCTAGAAATGAGTTTTTGACAATTATTCCCAAGATGTTTGCGTTCAACCAAAGGTGTCTAAATGCACCTTTCGGTTGAAAGAGGTATACGCAAAACCACGGTAGAAATAGTGCTAAAATCCCACAAACCCCGTTAAGATATTCAGCTTCAGAGCAAAGTTATGATCGATAAAACGTAGGGATATAAAACTTATTTGTGCACGTAATAATTAACGAGACAACGTGGTCGTAGACAATAGATCGGAAGGGCCTGGAACCGCAAAAAAATGTACCAGTCAGTCATCTGAACTTCTTCGGTAGATCTACCGTTAAACGACAGATATTTTTATCCGTTTATTTCTGTTAATATCGAAGGACTTTTCTTTTTCCCCTATTCTACTTGTGCAGTTCGTACACGTTCTATTGGCAATTTCGCTTGCCGAACGTCTGCTGAATGATAACAGTGAGCCTTATCCATCTACTTGGTGCGTGTTATCGGTGAAAATCCGTTTACAGGCTTACGAAAGCCTCTATTTCGATGTCGGAGTGCTATTATAACGAAAACAGCACGTCTAATAAGAATTACGTGTATTAATACAATTTCGTTAAAGCTCACGTTTGAATAGCATTAACCTGTTAACCGGGTAGGACGTAATATTTCGTCATATCAGGAAGACAACTCTAATGCGTATGACGATGTTTTTCGTCGTGGCAATTTTTAAATATGGTATGTTGAACGCATTACGTTTTACGTTATTCTTTTCCATTAAATTCTAGCGTGGTACTTTAGGTGTGATAATATTATTTCTCACTGCGAAGAAAAAAGTCTCCAGTTTGAAACGAGTTGAACAAAAGTTAATTCCCCGGTTAACAGGTTAATGGAGAGTTGGTTTATTTCCGACGATAATATATACCTGTATATCGATAAACACATATCTCTTTCGTTTCTCCTGAGTCTCTACGTGTGCTTGATGCATTCATGAGACATTTCTAAGTACAGGCGGCCCTCGACTTTCGCACATAATTGGTTTCTGAAAACGTGTGCGAATGTTGAATGTTCGAAAGTAGGGGGATATAGAAGAAATATTAAAAATTTGTTGTCTAAAATATTTATTTATCAGTATAAATGAGATAATGAGGAGTGTTTAAGCTCTTTCATGTTTTTTTGTAAAGTTGAGATTATGTAACCTCTAGTAAGCAATACTAGAGGCAATACTTTAATATTAGAGAACCTCTAAGAACAATATCAATTGTTAGAATTGATTTTTTTCATGGACGATTTTTGCCATATCGACAGAAATCTTTAAAAAATCGAATTATTAAAAATGTGCGAAATAGCGAATTGTGCGAAAGTAGAATGTGCGATAGTCGAGGGCCGTCTATATATGTTTGATGTATTAAAAATCTTATTATTCTTTAACACTAGTGAGTCTACTTTATAAGAGTTTTGGAGAATTTTTTTCTTTGGATTCAACCTTCTGCTTGTATTTTCTTAAAAAATGTAACATTTTTGAGGATTTCAATGGAGTTACTGTTGAGATTAGAGAATCAGAGTTTTATGAGATTCAAGATTTTATCTTTCTGGCAAATTCCATCTACTTATAATGGCTACTTTTAAGAGATTTCTGGTAGAGTGGCGAGATAGCATTATAATTACAAAATTATTTTTTTATTACTGCAAGTACTAGAAACGCTGTCGTCATTATTTCATTAACCCTTTTCATGCGGGACAAAATTATTGTTAGTAGACGTCAATACTTCTAGTAGTTAACATAGAGAAAAATTTTCACTACTCGACCATTCAGTGTATGATGAAAATTCGTTTTACGAGAAGTTACAATATTTACTGTTTTTTTAAGCGATGTTCCAAGCTGCATGATGCAATAAAATACGTGGCGCGTAAATAACGAAACTTCCAATTCTGCGGATAATCGACAATACCCGCCATAAACGGCTTAGACGCCAAAATTTCTAATTGCCATGAATTCGTGTGTATGAAGGCATCTACGAAGGTGCGGCTCAAATCCACCAATCAGAATAATAAATTCTGAAATCATTCTGACCATTGAACCATTCCGAAACCATTCTGAAATAAGAACCAATCAAATAATCACAACGCCTCTCGTCGAAACGGAACGACATCCAAGCACGCCTGGAGAGGACGAAATTGTCAGTATCGATCCGACCGTCGATGAGTGAACAACGAATTAAATTAGTCTGCGAAAATAAAAATAAATACGAAACGACAACAGCGGGTTAAAACATATTCAAGACGTACAATCAAATCTGTCTCGACTGATTAATTCACTCAAGCAACATCGATTTCCGACAGCTTCATAACGGATTCTGAAGGTCGTCTTCAGACGTGTGATTCATCACTGTTGTTTTACAATCACACGTCCCATCAAATATATTGTATCCTCCATAATCCGGAATCCACCTAATATTGCAAGCCTCCAACGAAACGACTATAGCAGTTAACCCCTTGCCCTACGATTCGTTTTGTGATTGCCTCCGCTATAGTTTAGATTTTAATTGCTAAAATAAAAATTGATCAGTGATTCTCGCTATATAGTATAATTTAACACTTTACCGACCGCTATTGTTTGAGCATTCTACCCACTTCAAAGGATTTGTTTCGGCTAAGATTGCCTAAAAAGAATTACAATCTCTTTGAAAATTACAAATGCTTCTCATCGACTCCTTAACACAGTTCCGCTACAATAATAAATAACAAATTACTGATTACCGTGGGAGCCGATTAATAAACTAAAAGTCTAAGCGTTGGAGACAAAAAGCCTATTAATAGGCTACCGGTCGGTAAAGTGTTAACATAATATTAATATTATAGAAATAATATCATCGCGTCGCGTCCCAGTAATATTTTCAGTATGATCAGTCTTGCAAAACTTGAAAATTTCCTATCCCATTTACCTCATCGCGACTGTCACTCGTTATTATAGTGCAAGGGGTTAAATCCAAACATAGAACAACGAAATAGTATCCAAGTCTTCCGTCTCTTCCATGCATAATTTCATCGCTACATACATAGCCCATAGTCCGTTACACATGCAAACGACGTAAACTTCGGCAAACTCCGGCACCATCGAGGATTTTAAGCGTCGCCAATTACACGAGGGACAGTCTCGTAAATATTTCCGCGGACGGAGGTCTCCGATAGGATCGACCTTCCTGTCTCTCCTCGAGGGAATTGAGCTGATCTAAGAAGAGAAGATCTCCCAGGTGCGATACCGTTCGGTATAAAGTTACTTCTTGCGATGGTCGCTGAGAGGAACGCTACCCTGCATGGGTCACCGTAAGTATGCCCTTCTAAACCGTCTGTATACGTATTTCCCCGTGGTCGGTCTCCGTGTCTGCCGGCTGCTCCATGTGGAGTTTCTGATATCATCGGGCCATCGGTATTATGTACACGACGCCTCCTCGAAACTACGGACTCTACGTCCTCTTCGTCCTTGGCCCTCGTCTCTGTCTCGCCGTTCCTTGTGTTCAGTGTACAAGAACGAGACCGTAAATATCGTACATGGAAAGGCACACCTGAATTTCGCCACTGACGCTCGATTTCTTCTATTTTCGGCTACAGATCTTGATACCTCATTCTCAAAAGTTTGTGGTTCCGTGGAGATCTTCGGATACATTCTCAGGACGATAGATAGGATCGAAGATCAACGAAGATACGCATTGAGAAAGTAAATACCGTTTCGAAATCTCGTTTTATTTGGAAGGCGTTTGTCGGTAATGGTTCGATTTCAGACGGATTTTGAGGTTTTGTGTTTGTAAATTGAACGCGGGGGTTGTAAGTCTTGGGTATCTTGATATTTTTAAAAATGACAACGGTAGAGTGTTGCTGGAGGGCACTGTATTTCAGATGTAATATTTTTATGGTTCGTGTTTCTCGGTCTAAACGGGAAAGTTTGCTCGATTTTGACTATTCAATAGTTTGTTCTGAAGAATCGGCTGATCGGGTGGAAGGTCGTAGAAAGAATAATGGTCTTCTGGAGCCGAAGCAAAATTTATCGTTATTCAAATTTTATTCTATGTAGCTCTGAGTTTTTTTAACACGTTCCGTGCCACGCTAATTTTTGACGATTTTCCATTCAGGCCGCGTGGGGCGTATACGACCCACACTTTTACGATTAAATGAACTTGTTTTTAACGTATGTACTTGCAATTTTTCAATAGTACAAAACCATAATTAGCAAGAAAAGGGTGCAGATTTCAATATGCATTAGACAACAAAGCAATCAATTTATTTTTTAATAAATTATTTTAGCGAACACGTTGTCGAACATTTATTCTTCTAGACGCATTGCAAGCTCCTACATGACCTTTTTCATAAAATCTAAATAAATAAAAATAAAGTGCGTTATAAGGAATAAAATTTATAAAATTATATTTTAAATTAAACGATTTCAAATGATTTTGTCTGTAGCACTCAAGTAGATTTATACCTACCGTATGTTATGTATTCGCCGTTTTTACTATCTATATTGCACTAATTTTACTGTAGAAAGAGATTGAATTAAATAAACACCAGCTTTATTCAAACAGTAATTGTTTTTTCAACGACGCGCGAAAAAGTGATTGCCCGAAATAAAATCTTTATTGTTTGAACAAACGGCAGTCGAAAAAAATGATCGCAAAAAAATGGACGCCCCACGCTATAATAACTGCATTATACATGATATTAAGATGCCTATATTTAACTCTACAATACATTTTTATAAAATTCTTCGTTTTTCAATGAGAAATGCAAGCGGCCTGAACGGAAAGTTCATCGGGGGTCGTATTCGCCCCACATGGCACGGAACGTGTTCATATGTACCTAATGATCGAAGGATAGTCACAGACTGCATCTTTCGATATATCTATCTTATTTACAGGGTGAGCCACGCAGCGCGACGTTTCTAAAAAGTTTCACGGTTACAAAGGGAATATTCATTAGTAATATGGATTTTGTACTGTTTTACTGTTTAATCGAGATATGCAGGTCACCTTCATTTTTTGAACACATTAAATGCCACCGATATTTCGCTAGTTTCATCATTTTTACAAAAGGGAATCTTTTTCTATTAGAATCACATCTTTACAAAGCAGATACCTTAAAGACACGAGTAGTTATATAGACAGCAGGACTTTACCATTTTAATGCCAATATTTGAATAGTGAATGCATTAGAAAATTCGGAAATATTACAGTTTTAAAGTCATACGAAATTTCATTGAATTGGCATTGAACGTGTTAACAACGGTATCTGTCGTCGTAAACAAAGTTGTACTACACATTACAATAGTCCGGTTAAATAAGCGTGTCTTGTAGTGTAAGCTGATCATCTTGTGAATATCTCAGTAATAATTCATTTTAGAACCTACGTAATATCATGATTTTTTATGCAGAATTCAATGATTTACAAGAATTTAGAAAGAAAATATAAACATTCTATCAAAAAGGTAAAGGAGACGTGCATATTTCGATAAAACTCATATTACTGTTGAATTCCGCCTTCGTAATTGTGCAACTTTTGTCCAACACATTTTTTCATACAGTACATATTTTATAAGTTATTTAGCTGATTATGTCAGGAGACACACCCTGGATAACTGTTATGGTGAAAATAATCATATCACCTATCTTATGAATATTGTAACAATTTTAAAGCTAAATTTAAATTCGTAACTCTGCGAAATGTGGAAGATAAGCTTAATTTTCTTCTATTTTGAACGTAACATTTAGTTTCATCGATTATTATCACATGCGGTAGAACTGCCTGAAGTATCACCGTTTACTTTATTTCTAGCTCAATCAATTTACAAAAAATTGTACCTAGAAAAGTACATTTAGCTATGTCTATTCATCTTTATTTTCCATGCTACGGCTTTAACTACCATAACCATTTCGTATTTCAGGATCTACAATTTTGGTTAAGTTCTCCCTCATTTTCTCTGCTTTAAAATGACGCACCTTTTACAAGAATCTGATGAGAAATCATCGTTTTTTCTACTCCCACCTAAATCAAGCTTATTGTTAGTAAAATAGTCTTAACAGGGTCTCACTGTGCCGGTAATTGATCCGAGTTAGGTTTATGTTAAGTCCAATCAGCAGAAGCAGCAGCAACGATGCAGGACGTAGGTACTTGCAATAAATCATTAGGCATCGGAAAAGCTCGAAGTTTCGCTTTGGTAAACGAGAGATTAAGGCCTTTTATCGCTGGTATCGCCACGTGAAATTCCTAGTAGGTAATTTATTTCTAAATAACCGCAAGTGAAATACCAGGGAAACCCTTTTTGCAGTTAGCACCTGGGTTCAAGCAGGAAGATGGATGGCTCGGGGCATGCGAGAAATACGAAACATCGTACCTCGTTACACCGTCGTCCTCGTCGTCGGGGAATAAATTATCGTAGCTAAGAATTAATCCGGGAGAAGTGGGACACGCGCACCGAAACATATTTTAGTAAACACGTATTTGTAATGCACGCGCGTAAGGTGGTTCGAATGGTCGAAGGCACGATGGTAAATGAGTCTCCGGCGACTAATTGCGAACTCGGTCAGGTGCCATTCGTTACCATTCCACCACTGAAAATAATACCAGCTCTGTAACACCTGGTTACTGACTACAACAACGATCCGTTGTCTGAACATTTCGGTCTCTCCCTGCTAATTGCAACTTCGATTGCTCGACCATAATTGCTGTCTAGATAACATGATAATCTTACGTGAGACGAAACGCTCAATATTTTCACCGAACTTACAAACATATCCCTCGCACCTCATCCGTCGAGTGGGATATTTTTATCCAACTTTTCTTTCGCCCCTCCGTTATTCTCTTCCCGGAAATTCGCCGTTCATAAATTACCGGTTGACTTTGAACTCTCTCAATAAAACGTGACTCGAAGACAGAGTAAACGCTTCCACAGCGTCAAATTAGCTTTTTCTCCGCATTAAAACTCGTCTCGACAACCTGTCATAGCACGGGTCAAATATGAGCGGTTGGCGCAGCACGAGCACCGATGGAAAGTATTTTTACCTCTCTCGAGGGTTCAAACGGCATGCAAGGGAGCAGATTAATTACACCGATCGGTTTTAATACGATGTCAGCGGTGCCTCAGGATTATTTGCTCTCTCTCTCTTTCTCTCTTTCTTCGTCAAATAGAGATTCGTCGTATTTATATTGCACATTTCATTTATACTTTTAATAGCGGCCGTGAAAAATACAGTAGACTCCCGTACAACGCCGGGGATATGTTCTGCGTTATAGGAAATTGCGTTATATGGGACAAACTGTGAGCGCAGAGTCGCCGCACGGAATGCGATCGAGGGCCGCGAGATCAATCAGCGCCGAACTTTTCGACGCAACATCAAACCGTCGCTGTTGCAAACGGATAATTGTAGACGTTGCCACGGTTGTAACGGCGAATAATGTGACTCGCACTCAGGATCCGCCAAATAAAAGAGAACTTGTAATTCTAGACTTTCTGTATTAATTATCGTGGCTCGTTCGGACAGCGATTCGTTGTATGGTAAGTAAGTGGAAAGAATAATCTGAGTAGGCAGGGAATACAGGGGTTTTAACCCATTCACTGCCAGGAAAACTAAGCAAATATTACCTTTGCTTGTTAAAATTTGAAAAGATGACAGAAAGTTTTTATAACATTGATTTCATTAATCAAAAATATGACCTCGACATTTGTAATGATACGAAGAACATTTTTGCTCCAAAATTTCCATTATTATTAACTTATTAATTCAAACTTATAGTGCAGCTACGAGATATCTCGTAGTTGGCAGTCAATGGGTTAAGGGATTTTTGGAGAAGGAGTGGGAGTGGTTTTAGTGGTGGCTGCAAGACGAAGGTCGAAATTGAGGAGTGAGGTTTTTGACTTCGAGCAGTGGTTTTGGAGATGAGTAGGGCGCGGTGACGGTGCTTACGGAGTTGAAAGATCGGGATGGAAAAATAGGAGATCTGAACTTGAGGTAGTGAGTCAGAGGTGATTGTGGAACGGCGGATGTTAGCAGAGCTACTGTACAATATGTTTTTGTTGAATCAATATGGAGATATCCTAACTTATCCTAACTTATATATTAGTTGATCAGAAGGTCGGTACATTACACGGTTATCGCATATTGCTGATGAGATAGTATTATTACTATCGGCTGAGTTAGTATTATACGTAACTAACTTGTTTCAAATAAAGTTTTTTTAATAAAGGATTTGTAATGTACCGACCCTCTGATCAACTAATATATAAGTTAGGATATCTCCATATTGATTCAACAAAAACATATTGTACAGTAGCTCGACTAATATCCGCCGTCCGACAATCACCTCTGTCTCACTACCTCAAGTGCAGATCTCCTATTTTTCCATCCCGACCTTTCAACTCCCTAAACACCGTCACTGCTCCTTACTCATCTCCGAAATCACTGCTCTAACCAAAATCTCACTCCTCAAATTCGACCTTCGTCTTGCAGGCATAACTATCACCACTCCCACTTCTTCTCCAAAATCCCTTAAGGGGGGCAGTCCCTTTACAATTTTCAAAAAATCAATTTTTTTTTTTTGCATATTTCGGAAGTGTGATATGTTGAGAGTATACTATATAAAGGAGAAATAAAAATTCGAAATATTAACAAAGTTATAGCACATAATCGGGAGCGCGGCACCGCATGCTGTAAAGTAGGGACTCAGGTAATCCGAGCGGTTCGGTTGAAACTTCAAACGCGATTATCTCGAAACTGTATTTTCAAAAACTGCTCGTGTTGTAGCTCGAAAAGTTATCAATCGATTTGGCTGAAATTTTTCCACGTTTTTACTACAACATTACCGGAAGGATGTACCTAAAATTTTTAAGTTATCGCGTAAATAAATATATTTTAAGGGGTAAAAACTGTCGAGAAAATGGTCAAAAAAAATTACCTTTTTATTAAAACGCCGACATAACTTTCAATTTCATAGTTTTTTATATTTTTTTAGGTTTATCCTTCCCCTACACTTGTCTATAATCGGAAAATATTTTCGTTTTTTATTTCAAATCATTATCAAAAATCCTACAGGTGCAGCAGTTTGTGGTGTCTTGCGAAAGGCGCCGATAGAAAAAATTCGGAACGCCGTCATTTTGTAAAAAGAAAAAAAAGAAAAAATGTTTTCTAAAACTAGACATATGCAATAAAATTATATACAAATTTCAAAAGGATTCAATGATTTTATCACCTTCAAAAAAATTCATAAAAAAGGACTAATTTCTTTGCGTTTAAAGGGACTGTCCCCCTTAAAAACCCTGCATTCCCTGCCTACTCAGATTATTCTTTTCGCTTACTTGTAATACACCGAATCGCTGTCCGAACGAGTCACGATATTTAATACAGAAAGTCTAGAAGTACAAGTTCTCTTTTAGTTGGCGGATCCTGAGTGTGAATCACATTATTCGCCGTTAAACATTCAAAACAGAATACAGGTGACTTAATAATAAAAAAAGTATTGTATACGTTATAATAATATTTTTATAAGAAGAATGTATATTTCAGCCATGCGTACTGAAATAAATAAAATACCTGAAAAGTTGAGAAGAAAACGTATAGCTCTGAATTATTGTTTTTTAGCAATAGCTAATGATAAACAACAGATAAGTGTATACATTGGCTTGTCTGAACAAAAAATCAGAAATTATGTTAAACTGTTGAATTTATCTTGCGCGTTATACGGGACGGTTTATCTCGTTGTATGAGAAATAGTCGCAATTTTTTCGGAGCGTTATACGAATTCGCGTTATGTGGGAGCGCGTTATACGAGACTCCACTGTAATTGTCTCCTGTAACCGTCGAACGGATAATATATCCGGACATTATCGCGGCGTACGTCAGTCTCCGTTCGTGATTCCAGCCTCCCAGGAGTAAATACCTTTTCGTCATTCGACAGGGAATAGCTGTCTGGGGAGACTAGGGGAAGGGTTGCGTGGGCGGATGAATTTTGGTCAGGGAGCTCGTAAGCAACCCCATGAATCGTACGTGCCTCGTTGGAACTCGGGCTGCTCCGGCCGACGTGTGTAGAGCATCGGATACTTGACGCATGTGCGTGCACGCATGTCTCTATATATAGCGCCAAACCACCGGGATTTCTGCTTCTCCTTTCTCTCCTCTCTGAAAATCTCTTGTCACGAAAACACTTTAGTGGTTCCCCCGGGTATCATCTTGCTTTCCTTTTTTTATTCCTCCCCTGCGCTCACCCTATCCTCCGTTACCTTTATGATCGTCCGTATCGTTGCCCATTTCCACTGCAAATTGTTGCGTCACTATTTTCGGCGCCGTTACTATGTCGCGAGAGCGTTAATGGGATGGTTGGTTGTTGGTTGAAAAAACATGGCGCAGTCGATTCCAGGATTTTGTCGAGATTCGAAGGGGAACACGGGCTCGGTGTGATTTTAATGCTGACTTTACCGAGGTTGTAAAAGTTGACTGTTTCGAAAATGTGCGATAAAGTAGTAGAATTTACATCGTGTTTCAGGACTATCCTGCAAATGTTGAGCGATTAAAACGATTGATTTGCTTTGTGTCTGCACGCTTTTTTTTGTAACTATATTGCAACGCGTGCTCTAAACTTCGCGTTTGCAGGAGTTACCAAACAAGAGAAGTTTTACTTTTCAATGTGATATATTCGGATGTAGTTCGTACAGCAAGACAGTACCGAGTAAGAGTAATGGATCGAGAATCGAATAGAATTTTGAGTGTTGAGTAGAATTGAGTTTCGGTGGAATTAACCCTTAGCACTCCTACGTCGAGTTTGGCTCGACATTACATTTCTTACGCCAACTTTAACCCTTTGCGGACGGAGACTTTTTTGAATATTGAGAAATAATCATTAATTTTGCGATCAAAAACCTCTTTTTATCAGAAAGTCAGAGTGTTAATGTATAGAAGTTAGAAATTACTATTTGCGTAATCATATTTCAACGGTTATATTTCAATTTTTCAACTCTAACCGTGTATACATGCACCGATAAATATTAATCAGATTTTTTCCCCGACCGCATACATGCGTCCGTCGTCCTCAAAGAGTTAACGTCGAGCTAGACTCGACTTTATACAACGCAATTTCTAAAATAACAGTAATAACCGTTGCGGAGCAAAAATACGCCCCCGAAGCTCACAGATGTATTAGGTAGAAATTAATGTCGCTTTTCGAGTTTTCAAACTTTGGCGCTTAATTTTGAGATAGCCGTTCATTTTAATCTGTTTATCTTCTTATAACATTTTAGAAAAAAAAATGTAATAAAAAACTTGTTTCTCGTTGGGAAAGATGTGTAAATCGTAATGGAACTTATTTTAATTAAAGAAAGTTATTCCCATTCTCAACATGTGTATTTAAAGATAAAGTTTGAAAACCGACATTAATTTCCTACCAACCTAATAGCTTCCAAACTCGCATCTTAATTTACCATAATCGTTCACGCATTTCTTAGAAAAAATAGCAGTCGCGCATTGTCGTCTATTTATGACTTTTAAATCAATGCGCTTTATGGGCCTACTGCCGCCAATACTTCTTCAGGAAAAGTTCTGTCCTACAAGAAGTATTGACCGGGGACTTTTCCCCCACGCGAGCTGGGTTCTTCCGGCTCCGCCGATCGGCAAGGGAGCTTCTTAACCAATGGACAAAGAACGATTTCTTTGCCCACCAATGAGAAAATTAATATTTGTCGACTAAAGAGTCTCCCAATCAGCAACTTACCCGCTTCGCAGCAGTGACCGCTCCGCCAAATCGTGACCGAAGCGCGTCTTCACGCGCTTCGAACAAATTAGTCTTCTCAACACCGAGAACCAACCAACACGCTAAAATTTTAACACTAAACCTACCGAGCCGGTCAAAATGACCGGTACCCAATTTTTTCTAAAAATTATCTAAATTGATAGGGGAGACATGAAGTAAATACTCCACTTCTATCTTATAAAACCTAGCTTAATTAATTAATCCTCTTCTCCACCTCTTGATTTCTCTTTTTCCAAAGTACTTGTGCAGTATATCTAAATTTTCGTAAATATAACGTCGGTAGGTTTAGTGTTAAGACAGTTGTCTATTATATTGCAAAGACGTCGCGGCTATCTCACAATCACAAATTGTTGCAAAGTATCGCTTGTATCCTGTACAGGATGCAATACGCTACATATCCTCGAAATTTCGTGAAAATTGCGGGACAGAATTGTAACTTATTGTGATTAGTAAAACGTGACACTTTACGATATCTCGACAAATTCGAAAAGCGCCGGCGCAAAACCAAAGTATCTAGATTTATCGCGCGGACGGCATAGTGTTAAAGATCGCGAAATTCTTTACAATTCAATGTTTCAAAACCAAGTTAAATATATCATTTATAACAGTATTTTTGTCATTTTCTAGTGTGCTATCGTGCAACTGATGTTCAGATCCCACAGAAAATTCGGACTATACAGGGTGGTCCACACAACGTGTGCACCGTTAAAAACTTCCAAAATATGCGTTGCACAAAAAAGTTTTTATATAGAAGTTGCATGGTCCGAAGGGGCCATGCGGAAATCTGTGATAAGGTCGAATTTCTAACTTGATATTACGCGAAGAAAATTTTCGGGAAATAAAGTGAAATTACTCGTTAGTTATTAGGTTTAGGGCAAATGAAGGTCAATACTTTTTTACTCAGAATTCGACATTCTTCCATATTTTGATATAAAAAATATAGCATTCCATTAAAAAAAACAAAGTTGACCTTCAAATCTCCGAAACGCCTCCACCTATAAAAAAAAATAACTACACTATATAAGGTGCCCCTTCATACCATGTAACTTCTATATAAAAACTTTTTTGTGCAACGCATATTTTGGAAGTTTTTAACGGTGCACACGTTGTGTGGACCACCCTGTATAGCGTTAAAACTATAAAATGGCACAAAATATTGACGTACGACTATAGTCACCGTTCGAACAAAACTTGTATTTCTGACAATAAACAACGACAGTCACCAATAAGATGAAGCGAGTGTCTGATGATGCGTAACTGTATTCACCTATGGTATCAAAAAGGTCACCCTCAGCTACCGTCATGTATCTCGCAAGTACCGTGCAAACTTCTATCTCGATTGGATTTTATTCCGTCGCGGATAACAATCGCGGTCCCACCAGTCGCCGTTGCGTGTCTCGAACAATCGATGGTTGGTGGTTTGTCGAAGGAGCGGGCACGTTTGACACGGAGGCGTTTCGCTCAGAAAGTTCCGATAAGCATCATCGGTTCTCGTAGCTCCCCTCGTTCACGGGGTTTCAATTGCAGGTAGATTATTTATGCATTGCTCGCGTATCGTTAGATCTCCGGAGGCTGTCTACGTCCCTCTGACATTGCGTTAGAACCGTACGCTTCGAATTATCTCGTTTCGTCGTCGGTAGTTGGCGCGTGTCTCGGTGCAAACCAATTACGATGTATTCAACTGTGGATGAGCTAAAATTCCGGTCGAGTGGTTCTTGAACCTCATCCGCAGATGCGGATAATCGTGTAATCCCGCGCGAACGTGCACGAGTGGGTGGCACGGCCTCTTGGATCTATAACGTGGCGTATTCGGTGAGGGAGCTGCCAGAGCCGCGAACCGATGGAACCGTCCTCTCTTTTCCGAGTATCTACGACTTACACCGTGGCGTCTGCCTATCTGTCGTACGCCAGCATCTTCGACATGCTGCAACGTATGTAAATGATGGCAGCGTATGCGAGTGCTTACACGGCGCATCGGTGCAGATGCAACGGGGTTGTGTATTATCGAGACCTTCCGAGAGTAAGTGGATTTTCGGCTGAGTCTTCTGCCGTGTTCGAGACTGGGATATCGACTCTTGTAAGCTCTTCTTGATGTATGCACGAATTGATAATTAGGCGAAGAGAGATGAGGGAGATTTAGGTGAATGTAGAGGATATGGAGTGGGTACAAAGATAAAGGTGGAGGTATATAGGTGGATAGATAGATTGGTTGATTGATTAATAGTAGACAGATAGGTAGAGAGAGAGATAGACAGAGACGAAGGCAAGGAGATAGGGATAGAGCTATTGTATATGAAGGAACAGAGATGGAACTGAGCAAATCGAATCAAGGTAGATAGTAAATAGTACACTGAAAGTTCGAGAATTAATTCTATCTGCCTCGAGTATCGCTCCAATTTTTTGTCATCCGAATGAAATTGATTTCAGGAAGTTCTCTAGTATTGGTTCTTCGTTCTCATCACCGACGTTATATTTACTAAAATTTAGATATACCGAGCAAGTACTTTGGAAAAATAGAGGTCAAGAGGTGAAAAAGATGATTAATTAATTAACCTCTTGACATACAATGACGTCTCGGAGACGTCATGCATTTCATGTGGCATTGTAGACTTTGACGTCTCTGAGACGTTCAGAACTGTCTCCAGCGGACGCTATGCAGTATATTATTAGATTTAATTATTTCACTCGTGCGTCGATTCAGTTTTGTTTTGAAGGCTCAGGATGCCCCCCTCCCCATTTTCAACAATACCGATAACAAAATCGTATCAATAAACCAGTAAATCAGAAAGAATTTAGTATTGAATGCAGTATTCAGTATAGCAGTGATCTCGCACAGCGAATGCTATATTGTAAAGTGGTGGAACGGTAAGAAGGCAGCTGAGACGGAAGGGGAGATTGCTCTCGCATCGCCTATCCCCGCCATGTCGTCCTGGAAACCTGAGATCGACGAATGACAACCGAAAATAAAACACTACTTTCGTCGTTCACATGACGACGCAACGAATGTGCGGGTCTCTCGTGCCAATAGCGCGTCAAATTCGAAAATGCGTGAGGGATATCCCTATCCGTCGGGCGAATCAGAGCAAATTACCCCTCAGCTGCTTTCTTACCGTTCCAGCATTATACATGTCTAATGTCGAGTAGCACACTTCTGCTTAAAATATTCGAGCCAGCAAGGATATCATGTGTGTTTCTTTCCGAACTACCAGCTGGTAGTCTCACTTACTAAGCGAAAATTCAATCAATTAAAATTAAATTTTTATTGGCCCAATTAAAAGTCAATTTCCGGGAGAAAGGTTCGTTTCTGACCCATGGTTCCTCTCAGACATTTTACCTACGTAACAAGACAAATGCGATAAGCCGGTCAAAAAAATGAGCTACCCTTCCGCGAATTTTGCGGCAGGTTTTTTTCACGAGTCTCCATCCAATCAGAGGTGTAAAACAACCCCTCCAAGCCACGACAAAAAATTTTGAAGCACCCTGTACAGTTGAATTTAATAAAACTGAGAAATAATCCTTGTAACATGTCTGAGGATCATCAACCTGATTGAAAGTTATATAACAGTACAAATTTCAAAATAAAACATTCTGTTTTTGAGCATGTACATAGTGGTTCACCTAAACTAATTTAAATAGTATTTTTCGGACGCATCAAATTCTATTTTATTTGTATGTCAAGGGGTTAATTTAGGTTTTATAAGATAGAAGTGGAATATTTACTCCATCTCTCCCCTCTCAATTTAGATAATTTTCAGGCAAAATTGGGAACCGGTTATTTTGACCGGCTTGGTAGATTTAGTGTTATCGGAGCAAGTAGAGGTGTAACGGGATATTTAGATAAAGGTGTAAAGTTATTAGCAAACTCCAAAGTTGAAATTAAGTCGATAGACAGTAAATTATGATGAAAGGCTACGTAAATTTACTAGATCTAGGACTAAAAAAGGGTTCAATTAGAAAATGAACAGACCTAGAAGATTTATCTTTCTTAATGTCCGAAGTAAGTTACTATAAAATTACAATTTTTATTTCACACTATTAAGTCAAAAATATTTGGAAAGAAGTAAGTCAAATATAACTGAGTCTTTGATTCTAAAGCAAGTCTTCTTCGGTAGTTAACACTTGATTGTTCATTTGTATGCAAAATTTTAATATTTCATGATTTTTATAACTCTGATATAATTTTAAGAACAGTATGCTATTTCATTTCACGGAAGAAAATATAACTCAGATCTGTGTAATATTATTCAAACTATAGAGGGAGAACGTCATGAAAGAACGTTATTCCGCAAATGAATTGCGGAATTTCGTTCCGGAGATATTTAATGGCATTCAAACGGCAGTTACGAGTACGTCAGTTTTTTCCGCTGAAAGAGAGAAGTTTATATAATTTCGAAATTATGAGGCTCTTCGAAAATTGAAAAAAAGATAAGGCAAAAAGAGCTGTGCATGATCAAATAACTAAATTCAGTTTTTCAAGCATTCGTTTCCTATCACATTTACATCACAAATGCTGAATCAACTTTCTGCTCGAAGAAATATTAGAACATCTACTCGGTTTATAAAATATAATAATTCCTTTGAATTATGTATAATACGTATTATTTCTATAAAGGAGCCTTTATCAATATTACTAATGATCTTTTCATTTTGTGTTTCTGTAATCTTCAAAGGATACTTTTAATTTTTCTCAAATTATTATTTGAAAAATTGACTTAACACGAAAGGAATTAGAACCTAAGTAGTATGAACATTTTATATATGGAATTCATTTTTGACTCTCCATATAATTAGATTGTATGTATGTACATATATTATTACGTAAGTATTCCAATACCTTTGGCCGACGGTACACACGATCATTTATGCAAATAGCCGATTCATAATGCATTAGAAGCGTTTCAAAAAATAAAATTCGCCCATTAATCATCGACGGACATTTCGTGAGGTGGATCTTCAATTTTAACACGTCCGGTTCAATGAAATCACCGTTGCCTCTATTATTGAAATTTTCATTCACTCGGCGATAAGTACGGAATACAGATACGACAAACCAGTGAATTTTGTGAGTGATCGAGATACGTAGCTGCACATATTACAGGGAAGAATGTTCTGCCACTGATACGTCTCGATTCAGGAGAATTCTAATATGGCAGTGCATTTGGTATAGCAGATACCTGTTTTAAGCCAGGTTTCAATGGCAACCTATCATAAACGTTAATTTGATACTGAGCCACGGTTTAACCCTATCAGTAGCGAACAGACGACAATAACGTTGCTTTGTAACGTGTCCCATTGTGTTGGCTTATCCCAGGAGACGTCGAAATATAACTTCGCGGTATCCGTTTGCGAGCTTTAACATTTCGTAAAAGCAATGTAATTACTTTCGTTCCGTATTTTCGATTTCTGTCTATGGTACCGTAAATTCTAGACGACGATACGATTATATTTTCAAGCCTTTGGACGATTCGTTCGAATTTTGCGTTATTATTAAATACGTTTCGTGCATTTCTTTTCGTTTATCAAAATATAAACACCTATTGCGGTGACCTCACAAAATAACTGCACTTTTATGAAGCTGGTGTAGAAATTAAACCGTCGCATGACCCATTTGATCCGTTTCCTTGGCAAAAAGCAAAAAACACATTAGTATCGACTTTGCTCAGGACATAACAACTATTCAAAGATAAATTATATATGTATATATCTACACATATTTTTCAAATTATTTTATATACAAATTATCTCATTATCCATTGTGTTTCCTTTAACTCTTTGAGGCACGGGAATTCAGAAAATAAAATGACCCATGTTGCACAGACAATTTTTTTTTTATTGAATAAGGTTGGTTTATATTTATTAACAAAGTTATATAATAATATAAATTTGAGTGGTGGGACAAAAAATGTCCCATCGTGCATCTTCAGGCATCGAAGAGGTGGGGACTTTTAATCCCGCCGTGTCTCAAAAGAGTTAACCGATAGAATATGTCTCAAGGAATTAAAATGTTGAAGAAAATATTTTAACAAAAGTTTGTCAGGCTGAATATGCGATGTACGTTATATAGAGAGAAATATTCATCCACCTCGACCAACAATCAATTTTGCAGCTTAACTAAACTCTTTAAAATTGACTTTAAACCAGTCAAATCGACCGAACGTATCTTTCGCCGAAGCAGCACTATATCTCCCGTCGGTCTTTCTCTTCGTTACGCGTAATGCAATTACGCGAATAACGAAGCACACTCGTTCATAATTAACCCATTTCGTGCAATTATCCACTTAGAGTTGCAAGACACGCTATCCAGTGGGCGAGCTCTTCTTTAATTTACTCCTTCAAATACCATCCAGACTTTCGTAATGGAGCCCTTATAAAAGCCGTTATCATTTATCCAGCTGACGATACGGTTTAACCGGTCGAACGTTGCGAATTCGCGAAAAAAATGACGGGGAAGATAAGAAGGTACGATGGAGAGGTGTGTCCGTGGCGAATCGTTGATTCACGAGTTAAAGTTGCGTTGCAGCATCTCCCATTCGTCTTGCGAATGTATCCCGTGTTAAGTAGTAGGATATATGTATCCGAAGAGGTGGGAGGCCCTTAAGCCCTTAAAGCCGCGTATCGCACGGTTTGCCGCGCTTTAAGATCTCTTCGGTACTCCTGGCAGAGCTGCGTATCGCATGCAAATTAAACTTCCTCTCTCGCGATCCTACTAAGTCCACACGCTCGATGTCGCGATGTGACGGTGACGAGATTCCTCTTTGTTATACGAAGAGAGAGACAACGTGATTGCGTGGGTGAGACGAGTACGTTGAGGTACTATTGCTGGAAGAAAGTCGTTCACAGGAGATCTTTGTGGTTTGAACGGTATAATCAGTCGACTGGGTCGGCTATATGGAACAACGTTTGGGATCGTTGCTACATTGAAGATTCCTCGGGGTTCTGTTTAGTATCGTAACTTTTGGCTGCGATATTTTATGTCAGTTGTGGCGGGATAAAGCAGTTGTTTGTTCGTGTATTTTCAACTTCAACTGATGTGTAGAGTCTACGGTTTTAGAGAGGGACCGAAGCAGGAATGTGGAATATACGTGTAACTAAGGAAAACTTTCTCGGTGATGATAGGACACTGTTGTTTGGTGTCCGAGGAAACTTCGTAAACACCATAGCCATTGACTTTACGATAGTCGTGTCTCTGAAGATTTGCTGTTGTTTGAGGTTTATGTTATAGGACTATTACTATCATGTCATACAACTATTGTATCTTGAATGGTTCTTTGTATCTTGAATCTTGAATGGACGTGCATCTTGAATGGTTTTCTGATTTCGGCAATTTTTCTAAGTTTCTAAGCTTTCTAAGTTTTATCTTTTTCTTGAGGATTTATTACTTCAAATTCTCAGTGAGTGCAGTTACGAAGTAAGTACCATTTGGAGGAATTCTGCAGAGGTGACAACAGTATATTCGGAGCCGATTTATCATTTGAGAGTATGTGATTATGCGTTACGCTTGGAAACGTAGCAAAAACATAGATTAATCGTCTGTCGCTTCTTCAAGAATACTAATTACAACCAACAAATGATATGTACCTAGCACACCTATAATGTAAACCTTCGACCTAGTACTTGTCGAAAATGCAGTCTCGGGATTTGAGATTCTAATAAAATGAAATGTTTAACACTAGAACTATCAAACCAGTCAAAATGACTGGTGCACAATTTTTTCCAAAAATTCTCCAAGATTACAGGAGAGTCATAGAATAGATATTCTACGTCCATCTCATAAAACATAAATTACCGAATCGATCATCTTTTCCACCTCTGAATTCCCCTTCTTTCAAAGTACTTATTTAATACATTTAAATATAACAGATTTACCGTCGGTAGTTAATTACGTAAATAGTGGATTTGTGCAACCAGAGGAATAGTTTAATGCTAGATCTATCAGTGTGGTCAAACTGACTTATTCTGAATTTTTTGTAAATCTTCCTGAAATTTCTAACGCCGTTTCTTTTGTAGTTTTCTATGCCTATCTTGTAGACTGCAAGCAATTAACTCGATCAAGATTTTTGCCTTCTTCATTTCTATTCCTCTAACGCAGTGGTCGGCAAACTCATTAGTCAAAAGAGTCAAAAAGCAGCAGGGTGATTAACATTTTTTTGAGAGCCAAATTTCGTTTCAAGAACCTGTCAAAGACCATGTTTTTCGGAGTCGGTTTAAACTAGCTACTAAACGTTAAATACAACCAGATATAATAATAATCTTATTTATTGAAAAAAAATTTGTAGCCGACTGGCCGAGCCGCACTCAGGCTGCTAAAGAGCCGCATGCGGCTCGCGAGCCGCAATTTGCCGACCAGTGCTCTAACGTATTTATTTAACAATTCTAAATATATGTGATTAATCATCAGCAGATCTAGTATCAAAATAAGTAGCACACATATCAAAGGATGGATGGGTAAATACTTCATATATCCGAGAGTGTGGAAAACCATCATGTCGAAGTTTCTACAACCCACTCTCCTTTTTATTTCCCTTTAAATTTGCATCGGTCGTTCTATCAATTCGCATCAACGCGTGAAAGTTCTTCCTAGTTGTTGCTGCAGGGTATTCCTATCTAACCAATCGTGCATCGCATGGATGATGCACGCGATAACGCGGAGAATTTTCACGATGATTATCGCTTCTATCTCTGCTCTTTGATTATAAATGATGAATTAGCCTTTGAGGCAATACTCGGCGCACGAAACCGAAGGGGATTATGATATCGTACTGGATAAGTATTAAATACGGTGTATTCGATGCAATTATTGATGGGCGTTAACGAGCAATCACGGAGTAACGGATCATCTCCATTACGGGGTGACCTGAACGATACTTTGCATTAGATCCTGTCATCTAAATTACTGGTATCATCGTACAATTACAAAAAAATGGCGCAACTCAAAAAATGTGATTCTCGCAGTGTAGCAAAAAAAATCTTACACAAAACTTCTCAGCAATGATGAAAGTTTTGTTTATTTATTTTCATAATTTGATCGGTGGAGAACAATTATGTCACTGTTCCTGGTTCACGTTATGTTGTGCCGTATTCTATAAATGAGCCGTTCACAGGCCAAATCGATTGACTCCACTTTTAGAATTTTTTTAAATTTAAGTCTCAAAGCACTTGATTGAATGCTAACTTTTTATGCTTAGAATACATTTCCATAATTATACCGATTAACAGCATTAAATGACGGGGTTTGTTTGGCCATCGAATAATAAATAATTGAATTGAGAAGTCAATCTAATTAATTCCAAGGCTATTCCACCTTATTCATTTTATACTTCGTTAGAGGAAAGCTGCATACGATTATACATTCTGCAATATTTATTTGTATTTATATTTTGAAGAGAATTTTGAAAAAGAGAGTAAGACTGAATCATCCGCGGCGACACCACTGGCGTGATGAATTATTCGTGGTTAATTTACAGTCGATTGGGAACAATAAATAATATAGTTACGAAGTCACCAAAGGTACTGGGGGATAGACAAAAAAGTCTAGCGTGACAGCATACGGCAGTGTTTCCGAAATGCTTCTCATTTTTAAACAATTTTTAAATTCTGACATCTTTGGCCCTCTATAGCTCGATTTTTTTGTGATTGAAGACCAGTTACACGATAGCACATTAGAAAATGATAAAAATATAATTTTCAATAATGGATTTAACTTGATTTATAAACATTGAATTGTAAAGAATTTTATGATTTTTAAGAATTAAAATAAAATCTTTGGCAAAGTTAAAACATTCGCTCTGAAGAATAGAAGCTAAGATGTGTCTTTTGTTTTCTGAAAGTTACAAGGACCCAGAGAGGGTTAAGGAACACTAGAGTAAGTTTTGGTTTTTAATTATAATAAATGATAACACAGATATACTAGAGGAACAGAGCAAACATTTGTTTGGTTTTTCTGGTTGTTCTCTAACTTGAGTTTCATAATTTTTCGTGGAATTTCTTCTCTCACTTAATTTCGATGTGATTCATTGACTTTCTTTATCGTGCGGTCCGATTTAAACGCGTGAATCAAAGCGGCATTCCTTCTGTTAACCTTCTTTGCATATTGCCACAGTAATAAACTGAACCGAATTTTGAAAGTTAATATCGCTACATTGACTCATAATAGCGCGAATTCTCGATTAACTCTTAACAATAACCGTGTCAACATTTCACGTATACCTATCTTTACCGTACCAGATCTTGTGATAATGAAATAACGATGATACCTTTCTGAAAGAGATGCAAGAGATTGTTAACTTAATATAGGAAACAATGTACCAAGTTGTCTTTACTAAATAATACAAGTGTTGGAATCCCACTTCTGACACCAAATTTATAATTATTTTTCCGTGATACGTGTCCAACAATTGTATTATAAGGAAAAGAATCAAAGATTTTTCGGATAGAAACGAAATAACAGACGCAGGCCGATGGTATATCTTCGTAGCAGAATTGCAAATTAAACACTGTCTTATCTACGAGCCTTATACCGTCCTTTTAAGGAATCTAAATTAGTGTGGCGGGAGGTTAGGAAACTCTGACCCTTGTGACGCGGATTCCGCAAAGGCGGATGTTATTTCTATGACATGTCATTGATAAGTTTGTAATGTTTAGTAAAAACGATATATGACTGAAAATAAGTAGTGCATCCTGTTTGGGATCAGAGTCACTTCGGAATATATCTGAGAAAAATATTTAACATCAGTCGGTATCCAACACAAGTAATTACTTATCTCCATTTTATTGAACCGGACATTTTACCGCATGATACGGTTAGTATTAAACTGATACAAGATTGAATTAATGTGATCGTAACCTAGTTGAACTACGCACGGAAGAAAACTTGTTAAACTTGTGTGTCACTATGGTACAGATGTAGAATGCAAAAAGCCCTGGGTTTCCGTTCTTCTTATAGAAGTCGTTTCAATGGGAATAGTTGGCGAGATGCGCTGATATTTAAGATATTTTTAAAAATATTTATATATGGTTTGATCGATAAAGGTAATCAATCTAGGCCTACAAGGAAGAAATTTGGTGGTAGTATTTTGGTACGGCAAAATATAAGAGTCGCGGTTTGTGTATGCTGTGACAAATATGTTTCCTTTTTAGTTGCATTTTATTATTACATTTAAAAATTGGAAATGAAGAATGAACACGTTTCAACTTCTTATATACAGTGGCTCTTACAATTAGTAATATTCGGACACCAGAGTGTTCTATCCATTATTACTCTCCATATTTAACCAGAATTAAATTAACAGATCTTTTGTTTTTTATTATGATAAACTATAGTCTCTTTTCAATGAAAACATAAATTTTATTTATTTAAATTAATTTGTTTATCGTATAACTAATAATATGTATAGAAATGTGTTATTCGTACGTCGCAAAAATATTCGGACACTTAATTGGATGCAATGATTTTACATAAGAAATATATTTATATTACGTAATTTTCGAAATCTTAGTATTTCGTGGGATAGCCGTTTTGTTTAATTACATGTTGCAATCGATTGGGCATGTTAGTTATAATTTTTTGTAAATAATTTTGTGTGACACGTTTCCATTCTTCTAATAATCTTTGTTTTAGTTCTTCTTTTGACCTGATTAGTGTTTGTCGAATTTTTTTGTCCAAGTGATCCCATAAGTTTTCAATCGAGTTTAAATCCGGTGACTGCGATGGTGGATGTAACACGTGGGGGCAATTATATAATAAGTATTCCTGAACTATTCGGGCTTTATGTTTTGGATCATTTTCTTGGTAAAATTTAAATGTTGTTTCAATATCCATTGCAGTTACACTTTTTTTTAGTTTAGTTTTTCCAAGTGTTTTAGCAAGTGTGCGAGATACGTTCTCCAAGGAAACCCCGATATTTCCAGCGACGCAAAGCACAAGTTATTTCACAAATGCTTGCAAATAAAAATATTCTACGGAATCGTGTAACTCGTTACATTTATCGCACATAGCAAGCTACTTTGAAGTTCATCCAAGTTCTTCGAATCCGTGTCTCCCCTTATTATTGCATTTACGTTCGTTATAACAGTCTGGCCGGGGGATATAAATCAGACGAGATAAATCGAGGTTCTTCGTGGAAATCCGATAAACCTTCGCGGCTTGATACGCGAAGAGTCGTATTGCACGATTGATTTTCTTTTTTTTTTTTCTTTCTTAAGGTTTCGCGGCACTATAACGCTTCGTACGTGGCGGCGCATATCGCGTGGGTGGTTCGCGCACGAAAATGGATTTAATATTTCCATTTACGGCGCAATCGATATAAATGCAAATTAGGGCTTGCGGGGAGACGCTCCGCGATTCTTCGTCCTTCGGCACGATAGGAAGAAGGGAGAAAGGCTGACGGTGGGACAGGAGCAGTTCAAATGTTCGCGTTATAACGACAATGGGATTACGATTCACCGAGTCACGAAAACGTCTTCGGGTGGCAGATTAATGTAATCCGCCTTGATCGAGCGAGAATTTCTCTTATCGGAGACTGTTTATCGAAGATAATGCATGGACGTCGATTCCCTTCAATTTGCTTGATGGATTTTTAACGCGATTTTCCGCGAAGAAAAATTTAATGCTTGTCGTTGATGTACTAGGGTGTAATATTATTTTTTAACGACTTACGCGGTTGTATCTTGTTGGAATTTGTGCATGAACTTCTCCTACACTCTGCGGCGATACGTGACGATTCGTAGAGCTTGTAATGCGAAATTGTAGTTTCGCGGTTTTCGGAGACACCAAACTCGAGAATCGGACTTCAAACTATTTGGTTTTATTCTGATTTAGAAATACGTAGAGCTGTAGTGGCGAGACGGAGTAAGTGCGGTGATTTTAAGTATAAGTATTAGTATGAATTGTACTATCTTTAAGTGTATGAATGTTAATGAATGATTTTGGTCGGGGTAAGGGTTTTTAAGGGCTTTTGGAAAAGGAGTGGGAGTGATGTTGTTGGTGGTCAGGGCCAAGGGGTAGGGATAGAAAGTTGGAACTTGGATTTGCGCGATGATTCGGGGATGAGTAAGGAATGGTGACTGTGCTAGGGCAGTGGTCGGCAAACTTATTAGCCAAACAGCCAAATATGAACATTATAACAATTTTAAAAAAAATTGGGAGCCAAATCTGCTTGTTTAGTAAACTTTTATTACTCTAACAATATATGTAACTGCACTAAAAAGAAAAAAATAATTTTTTTCCATCATCAGAATAACAAAACTTTTAATATGACCAAAAATGGAAGAAAACTTCCAACATTTGGACAAATAGAAGTTATCGAAAAATCGATTACAAATTTTGTACCGGAACCACAAACATACATAGCAGGTGTAATAAAATCGAAAACATACGAACAATTTCAGCCGGTAGCTTATATATGGTTTGTGTTTACGTTTACGAAAACTAATAAAATTAAACTCGATGTTCGTTACGTATTTTTACAACAATATAAAATTTTAATTACCTATCTATCTTTTAACTTGAACAAAAAATTATACATGTTCTCGATTTATAGAAGAATTTTAATTTATCAAAATAAGATGTAATTTTTTTCTTACCAAGTTTTTTTTTAAACGAAAATATCATTGCGCCTTCCGTGGATATTTGTGCCAGAGCCGCACTTAAGGAGCCAAAGAGCCACATGCGGATCTGGAGCCGCACTTTGTCGACCACTGTGCTAGGGAGTTAAAAGGTCGGGATGGAAAAATAGGAGATCTGGATTTGAGGTGGTGTGTCAGAGGTGATGACAGGAGTTTGCTAAGTACAAAATATTTGTCCTCACTCGTTAAAGATATCCTACGTACTATCTAATCGGAGGGTCGGTACATTACAAACTGAATGTATATCGTTCCAGTAAACAGACCGTCGATAGGGAACGCGTCGTCAAGCCGTCTTTTAGTCAGTCGCAGCTAGATATCCACATAGAAAGTATCACACGTTTTGTATCACAACGTTTCAATAAAGCTTTCCTTTTTATTATAACCGAATTGCATTTCCGGCAATCCCACCTCTGAGACTTCGTTGAGTCATTAACAACAGGTTATGGGCCCAGAGGATCGCGAAGCCTAGAAATTGCAAATTTCGGAAAGTCGCGAATAATCAAACGTGTTTGGTGCGACGTTTACGTTCTTGTTGAGTTCGGTGCAAGTGCCTTAAATACACAAAGTGGACAATGGCGAATCTTGTGAGAATCGAAGGTCTTAACAAGGAAAACTATGATACTTGGAAGATTCAAATGCGTGCGCTGTTAGTGAAGAACGATGCGTGGCGTTATGTTTGTGGAAAACTGAAAGCACCGACAGTGGTGGCCAACGACCCAACATCGGAAGCAGCGTTTTGCACGTGGGCTGAAAACGACGACAAGGCAAGGTCTGACATATTTCTGTCAATTAATCCGTCGGAATTGAAGCAGGTCAAGGACTGTGAAACTTCGAGTGAAGTGTGGCAAAAACTCGAGCAAATTTATCAATCACGAGGTCCTGCGCGGAAGGCTACGCTCCTGAAGAAACTCGTGTTACAGCGTATGAGTGAGGGTGAAGATATTCACGAACACCTCCGAAGATTTTTTGATGCTGTAGATAAACTTAATGAAATGGGCATTGATATCAACGCCGATCTACTGGCGATTTTGCTGCTGTACAGCTTGCCGCAAAGCTTCGAAAATTTTCGCTGTGCAATCGAATCGCGCGACCAGTTGCCGCGCCCCGACGTTCTGCGAGTAAAAATTGTAGAAGAGCATGATGTGCGAAAAAATGATATACGCGAAGCAGTGCCGGACGCTATAATAACGGATAAATACGCGAAATCGAACCTGAAGATTAAAGCGAGGAAAATAAAAATCTTCCATTCCGGGAACTCATAGGTTCGCTTATGTATCTAGCGGTGGCTACCAGGCCTCACATAGCCCATGCGGTGGGCGTACTTAGCCAATACAACAATTGTTATGGTAGGACTCATTGGTACGAGGCAAAACGTATCTTACGTTACTTAAGGGGGGGATTCCCATTTCATGGCTTCAAAAATTTGTTTTTTTTTTATTATTATTGTTGTAGTTCATACTCTTGAGAAACAATGTGCAAAATTTCAATCCGAAATTCGTTGAATCGACAAAGTTATGAGTCAATAACGAACTCGGCGCGCACGTATGCTGAGATAGCGAGCGGGCAATACCCGACAGGTTCCTGTTTAGTGTAGCAGGTATATAGTCTTTGATTTTGACTTTGAGACTCCACCCATCCGTCGGTGTCAAATTCAAAGTTGGTGGGGTGGAAATTGAATGCTCTATGAGTGATTAGGCCAGGTAAACAGCCGAACGCTGGTTTCTGGAATGAAAACTGTACGTAAAACTTCAAACGCGTTTTTCTCGAAACGGGTTTTTTCTGTACGGCCGACATGATATCTCCGGAACTATTCAGTCGATTGCCTTCAAATTTGGCACAATTCTCGAACAAACATCTGTCTTCAGTGTGAACTACGAAAAAACATATACATGCACAACTTTTTGTTTTATAAACAAACGTGTGACGAAATTTTATGCGAAAAAACAACAATTCCAACCGTCGCAGTTTCTTTAGTTTTTGGAAAAAAAAATTGTCCGTAGTTCATACCAGAACTACATTCATAAGGAGTAAATTGCCATTTGAATTTTTTGTTTCAAACAACTTGAAGATCAATTATCGTGTCGGCCAGCGACCGGGAATTTTCAGGAGGCGTCCCACCTCAAACGACGTGAAAGCCATAATATTCAAGATAATCAATTAAAAATTGAACTGTAGTTCACTGAATACATAATAACTATACGTGTGAATTATGACAAATATTTATCTAATCGTTTCCTTAATAAAAATTCCTAAAAAAACACGGTTTTTCAACACTTGAAATGGGAATCCCCCTTAAGGGATAAAAGCGTCCGCGAAGTGTTGGAATTTGTGCATGAGCTTCTCCTACACTCTGTGGCGATACGTGACGATTCGTATAACTCAATATATATCGTTCCCTTAAACAGACCGTCGATAGGGAACGCGTTTTCAAGCCGTCTTTTAGTCAGTCGTAGCTAGATATCCACATAGAAAGTATCACACGTTTTGTATCACAACGTTTCAATAAAGGTTTCCTTTTTATTATAACCGAATTGCATTTCCGGCAATCCCACCTCTGAGACTTCGTTGAGTCATTAACAACATATCTACTAGAATTTTCCTAATTTTCCTACATTTCATAATCTTCGGAAGTAAGTGTTTTTTAAGATGGAGGAAACTTGGGATTTTACGTTGTTGTAGGATGTGCAATTAGGTTGGACTTTTCATTAGAAGGCAAAATTCGACAGTCTTTATGAAGGGTTTTAGGATTATTATTTTCTTTAATTATTTTCTTTAATTATTTTCTCGGAAGGTAATTTAGCAACAGGTTATTATTTTAAAAAAAAAATTTCAAAAAATTAAAAAAAAACTGCCGTAATCAGTGGAGCAATGTCTGAATTTTTAATTGTAGGAATTCTACTTCCATCATGAATAATTTCTGCAAATATTTCATTATAATTCCATTTGTTCTCTATTTCGTTAATTCGGATGTCATATAAATTTAATGTTTTTTAAGTGATATGTTACACATGTTATTTTAATAATCTTTCGAATAAAAGAAATTTCGTTATTTTCTTAAAAATGATTCTTATTTCGGGTTTTAGCGATCTATAATTTTGTTCGAATAACACGTTCGAAAATGTTCCATCAGTACAGTATAGTAAGGTGTATTTGAATTCTGAAAAGGAAAGTAAAAAAAAAGTACAAATCGAAATTTCAACTGGTACTCTGGCACCGGGACGTTATCTAGTGTAAGAAGTACCATTACGATCACTCGAAACGCGGATAAGAAAAAAAAGCTGTATTGGTGACGTTGTTTGGGTCGTTTTACTGAAAATGGAGGTCTACTGGAGGGCAAAGTTGACGCGCAACACCGGTGAGAATATTAAAGCAAAAAGTCAAAGAACGTAGGTAATATTTTATGTATGTGTACACGCATATTCAATACGCGGAACAGCTTGCACCCTAGAGCACGTATCTCGTGGCGGAGTGCCATGGCGAGTTATTGCGCCGTGGTAATTAAATCGCGAGTCGAGTCGGCGCATTCGCAAAATGTCGAATTAAATTAATCGTGCCGATCCCGTAGCCCGCCGTATAACGTCCATTCTTGAATAAATCCACTCGTGCATCGGAAACCGGATTAGTCGTGTTGTGCGAACTTTAATAAAGGACGGGGATTCTGATAAGAATGCCCGCCGCGTTCGATGTTAATCCGTGCTCTCAGTTTGCGATAACGATATAATTTACGAAAGAATTCCAACGTGTGCGTGTCTCCCGTTGGTTATTTCAAATGGGTAAGAAAATGGAGAATGCGGAGAAAATACATTGAATACAGTGTACGTTCCTGAAACTGAAACTTGTCAGCTTTATAATAGATGTTCATTGATTTAGATTTATGGTTAAAAGTCCGTTTGGGAAACGGATTCATTTGGAGGAAGTATTCTTAGGACATTTTCCTTATGTAGAGTTCTCCATTAGCAGTATTTTGACGATTTCAATTGAAGGAGGAACGGTGCATTTCTTACTGAACACAGGAAACTTGCATTTGTCTAGGAAAAGCAATTGAGAATATGTAATAAAGACAGTAAGGTAAAGGTACCAATAGTTGACCAGTTAAGAGAAATCTTCCACGAGAATAATGGTAACCGCTTCCTCTGTCAATAAATGGCGGGAGTCGATGTCTGGAGACGTTCTTTAAATCTTCTAGATTATGTACCAAGACCACTTTTTAAAAAAAGTTGAATTATAAAAATTTGAGAAATATATTTAAGAATTATAGACCACTCTTGAAAACGAAAAAACTAGTAATTGACCACCTCCGTTCTTTAATAGTTGACCACTTATACTCGAAGCAGGGTTAAAGCACTAATGTTGGAAATTAGTTTATTATCGTTTGGCTTTAAAAATTACTAATACAAACTATAATTAAATAATAAAAGAAGAAATAAATCGAATCAATTCCATAAGAAATTCAAACCAGCAACAGAGTAGACGTTGCGAGCATCTCTTTGTTTCTAATGAAATATCTTCTGAAATAAATAATTAGGCAAATGTATTTTAATTTTACGTCGGTGTTTCTGGTGTGACACACATGGCTGTCTTAAAACATTGGACACTAGTCAGTAATTGACCGCGGATGCAATTAATAGTTGACCACGTGGTCATCGACGAGAACCCAGTATGCTACAACATGTAGATTTATATTTTGTATTTCTAACAAAGTGACATGTAAAACGGATACATTATAAATCGTAAAGAAATTGAAATGAGTAATGTCAGTAATTGACCATGCCTGTCAACTTCTGAAAATTGTAGAATAACAATATCTAGAATTTGACCACTAAAAAATTATTGCATTTTGTGATTACAATAATAAAAACGATGTATTTATTACTTATAAAACACTGTGAGTATTTAAACAGTAAATACGTTAAGGAAATAGAAATATAATGACATATTACTTACCTTATTGCATTTAGACGTTCGTTCCTAGTAAACAAACTTCACTTTACATGCAATTGTTTGAAAAATTAACCAAAAGATGCCGTGAAACTTTCTATGAAAGTGAACAACTTATAAAAACCTTATTTTTTTACGTTTTCTAAAAAGTGGTCAGCTGTTGGTACATGGTCAACTACTAGTACTTTTACCTTATAATCTCACAATTATAAATTGTGATTATAAAAACCAAACACTCTCACAAAACGTAACATTAATTTCTCTCAGCATAGAACCTATGTTGAACATCATAGGGGGCTTTCGTGAGTGTGGGTTAAGAGCTCATAATCCCCATTATTGAGCCGAAGTTCAAATCGCCGTTACATTTTGGAGATTTTTTCTAAATCATTTATTAATTATCATTCAATATATCCCTTTTGGCAGTTTGGATTCCCCCTGAAACCAGCAGTAAAATCGAAGCGTATAAAAAGAAGAAGAAACATCATAGTCTCTCAGGTGTGAGTTACCGCACTCTCGTACTTTGTAAAATAAACCCCTACCAAGGCAAAATATCTCACCTCGACTCATAATGAACGTTTAACAAGCTGACGTCTATCAACCGCGTTAATGGATTTCACAAACCCGGCCAAACGAATCTCTCCTCTCGATGCAGCTATTTTCCAGATAATGATTCGACTTCCGGGATATTAATACACAGAATCGTGCCAGTTCTCCGAACGTCAGATATTTTTCAACGTCTTCGGTTAATTGATAATCTCCCAGCCGTACACGGCAGAAACCGATACATCGACGTCGTCCAATGGAATAAAACGAGTCCGAATGAATTTCGTGGCACGCTCTCATCTATCTCGATGCAATTAGGCGAACTGGCGCCGCGGCCAGGTACCAGCTGACCCCACAGCGAAAGGCGAAAACCTTTCGCAGAAGGGATATTTATGCACGAACATGCCGGAGTGTTGGGATACGTGCGAGAATTAGGTGTCGTGGAGCAGCGTGTGGTCGACGAGAGCAGACAGGGGCTGAAAAAGAAAAAAAGAGTGCCTCCCGTGGCACCGAACGTCGATGCGCCAACTCCACGGAGAGTGCCGGTGAGTGCATACGAATAAGATGCACCCTGTATGTGGGTACATACGATATCGTGTTGGTATACATGGATAAAAGGACTACCTGTCCGTAACAAGTCGTTCTATCGGTGAATTTCATTGCCCTTGCTTCCCTTATTTCCTCGATGTTGCCGATGAAAGAAGCTCGGGTGTGGATTTGCTAAGTCAACGAGGTAAATTCGCAATCGGTTCTCGGTTTATACCATAAATTCTCAACGGGGGAACTACCGCCCGCCGCACAGTGGTCGATTACGCTGAGATCCTGGCCAAAAGACCAAAAACTTTTTCATTGATAATTGAATTCTGAAAATTGCATTTGATTCATGACATATCAGACCGTATGTGTTCACTAATAAATCTTTTTTTTTGCATAATATTCTTAGAGATATACGATCGCAAAATTAATACATTTATAAGGTGATGTTTCCGCACCGGAACTAAAATTATGTTTTTGATGTACTGTTAGGGGGACCGGAAAGTAATGTTGTTTCTCCAGATATTTTGCTGAAAAACTAACTGATTTTTATCGATCCGGCATTGAAAATTTGCACCCTAGATGAAAAAAGGTTCTTGGTAACGAGGGTGGTTACATCATTCAGTAAAAATAAAATCTTCTTACTATTTGTTTGAATTTAATGTAACAAAAAACGACATTACTTTCCGGCCCCTCTAATATAAACGTGTGATCCCTTTATTTCTCTATTGGTAGCTATCTGACATGTTTCAAATTTTAAAATATGTCGGTTTTATTTTTTTATTTAACAATTTACAGCTGTTATGATGAAAATATGAGACTCATGCATTTATTCGTCTTTCCTAAGGAAATAGTTAAAAGGTTGGCTTAGTTTGGCGTTGATTTTTTTTAAAATAAAGTTTGAAGCTTTCTGAACAAAAGCCGATCGATTCCAGTTGCTACTTTCTGCTACTCTTCGAGTTATTAACAATTGTTGGTCGCGCGCGCCTCTTGTGTGACAGCGCATACATATGTATGCAAAGGATTGGAGCTTCGAATTTTACTTACTGATATATTACATCCGCCACTTTGTTTTTGAAAGTTTTTATTTCTGTTTCGAAATCAACGACCCAAATAACGCTAATATATCAATTTTCGATTGAATTGGAGCTGTTTTGAGGTTTTGGCCAGGATTTTAGCGAAACCGACCGCTGTGCGCCGGTGGACGGTGAAGAGATTTAGCAGTAAAACTACCGACGTTATATCTGTTGTATTTAGGTAAACTGAATAAGTACTTTGGAAAAAGAGAGATCAAGGGATGAAAAAGATGATAAATTAAGTAATTTAGGTTTTAGAAGATAGAAGTAGAATATTTACTGCATGACTCCCGTATCAAATTAGGGAATTTTTAGAAAAAGTTTGCAAACGGTCAATTTGACCGGCATGGTAGGTTTAGTGTTAAGGAGGTTTTTTTGGTCAGAGGTAAATTTAGGGGGCATTGAGGACCAGCTGCCACCACTTTGCGCAATACTTGCAATAATGTGCTGAAACGACTAATTAATACTAAAAATCATCGTACGCAAGTTTCAACAAATAGTTCTATATGTCTTCTAACCCTTTGTCCTACAACAATGAGTGACACTCGTGATGCGGTTGATGGAGCAGGAAATTTTTAAGCTTCTGAAAAATTATCAGATTGAATATGTCAGTGGAACTCGAGACGATAATATTATTTCTATGTTTGTAATATTGCGTTGAATACTAAAATATATCAGGAATCATTAACATATTTTCATTTTAGAAATTTAATTTTCAATTATTGCAGAGGCAGTCACAAAAGTAACCGGTGGGCAAGGGGTTAAATCTCGGAGTACTGAAGCATCGCATGCTAAACGTAGGTCGGTTGCGTCACCGGTGCTGATATGCTCACTAATACAAATTTAAAAATCTGCCCTTTTTTTCAGTATATAATATAGCAAGCATGTCAAACTCAAAGGCTAACACGGGCCAAAGTAACAAGGTCTAAGTTTATTTGCGCCATAAAAAAATAAAAACTTCAATTTTTATAGAAATATAGCTGTATTTCGAAAACAAAAAAGAACAAGTATAACGGCGAAATTAATGTTTTTTTCCTGACACTTGCCATCTCTGTCTTGACGGGCCGTAAAGACTGTCGTTGTGGGCCGCAATTTTGATATGTTTGTAATATGGTATACTTCACCTAAGAGGGGCATCATTGAATCACCGTTTGCAAAAGTGAGCTATGACAAAAAAAAGTTGGAAAAATATGGGTTATGACATTGATTTTAAGAACAAGAGTCGGTGTGCTTTTTTCTGAACAGGTGGCGGCAAGTGAAAAAAGGTTGAGAACCTATGGTTTATATGGTTACTTCGTTCGTTGTTTCTTCTAGAAGATAGAGCTGCGGGCACGAGATAAAGTCCTTTGTAATATCGTGCGGGTTAGTGTGTGGTTTAGGAGGACGAGGGTTGATGTTGTGGAATTAGTAAATTATTGTTTGAGGGCTGTGCGGTCTGAAGTACGGTACTTTTCGAATTTTGTGACTGTTGTGTCCAATTACTAATGGTTATTTATTTTTACCTGATGATGGCGGGAACTTTAGGTATTAAGAAATATTTGCGTGAACAAAATACAATAGTTGGGCACGTTGCAAAGATGATTGCACATTTTGGAGGATTGTTACAAATTGTCTGTGTACCGAGTACTCTCCTCGGTTCAGGAAGTTTTAGCGTTTAGCGGGACTAATTAAGCGGGAAACTTTATAACTGATTAGTGAGAAGCGGAAAGTCTAGTTACATACTTGGGAATAAACGTGCAAATCCTTTTGCTAGTGAGATACGCCATACTGGAATTTTCCAAGAATAAAATCAAAATATTTTGAGTCGATAGTTTTACACATTTTTTGGCAAAATAAAGTATCGCGAGATTAATAAAAGTTGTGTTTATAATATTACTAAAATTACAAAGATAGACAAAAATTTTGCAAAGGAAGCATCAAAGTCTAGAAGCAAGATTAGACTGCAACCATAGAATTTTTCTATCAACCTTATATATAAATAAATTGTATTATAAACTGCCGACGAGAAAGTTTGCGCAGCACTGAATACTTCAAACGTTTAACAAGTTTAATCAGAATTAACGCAAACTTTCCAACTTCCATCTATCAGTAATACGAAAATCCTAGATACAATAAGAATCGTTTATAGCTTCTTCTTTCCATCGACCATTCTCAATGATCCGCTTAATTCACACCGTTACTTTCCATCGTTGGTATCGAAACGACGGAAGAAGAAGACGAAGAAGAATAAGCGTAAGAATAATAAGAAGAAGAAGCAGCTGTTGCGGCACGGTGCGATCGGAATCCTCTCAGTCATTGTATCAAATGCATAAATCTCAGCTTTATTGCTGTTATATGCTAAACAGGACGAATCCTCGAGAACGGTCGCGGTCTTGGGAACCGAGCCGCCCGAGAATAATGCATCTCTCCGTAGATCGATGCGCTTTTGCATAGGAACTCTTCTCCGTCTATGTTTATCCCTGTGCACACCTATTTAAGAACGTCCGCAAACGATACCGATCGGTGTGGACTTATTTAATTTGGGAACTGGTTACCTCTTCCAGAGAGCTGTTTGCAGAACGATCGTTACCACTGATTTATACGCTCATTCGTTTTCACGATGAGTCCCTTTTTTCCGCCGCTTTGTATTCTTGGTTTGGAATGCGTCCACATGCATCGGCGCGCCCCAATATCCCTGCGAATGAACGTCCTGCCCGTTCCTCGTATGTTTATGCATATGCCCGCGCCGATACTTTTATTTGCATGGCATGTATATCGGTATAAATTCATCTAGATGTGCAGACGCCACAGGATGTACTTACTCGCGCGCCTAACGAAAGTTGTATGGCCGAAACGTCCCCGTATACAAATATGCAGATATGCAGATACATACATTGGTATAGACGTATATTTAGTCGAGTCTACGAATCGTGGCGTATGTGAATGCCAGAGAGACGGGACGTTGCTGTGGCTAATTCTGTACACCGTCAGGAGGAGACGCTGCCGAAAGAGTCGCAGGGAGTTCGAAAGTACTCCGGAAATGGGAATTCCTTTTCTGTGGTTATTAATGGCCACGATCGTACGACGCTTCGCGACTCACCCTCCGACGTTTTGTCGACTCTCCCTTCTGTCACTCGATTTCACTTACGAGTTAATCGTGTCCGCGGGGTTTACGCGTATTCTTAGAGACTTGTTGGGATACTGGCAGTTATATTGTGGTAATTTAATGGAGATTGTTATTTGGAATTGTAGGCAATCTTTTGGGATAATAATTAACTTTGTGGTTTGAAGGATACGTATATTATTGTCTGTGAATATACGGAAGGTTGACGCGTATATCATTGAAGATGCTTTTCGTAAGATTCACCTGTGTTTTCTATTTCGCGTTGCAACAGCTGTAACAATGAAATATTGAGACTAGGAAAGAAAAATAAATTTATTCCTTTCGGCAAATTCTCGATATATAAGAGCCGTTAATTTTGAAAGTGGCCTAAGTCTATTTTGCAAAAAAATCAAGCTAGTTATTTTTATATTTACATTTCTACGCTATCTTTTCATTTTGAAGCAAAGCGTAAATAATATATTTAAAATCACTAACATTTTGTGAAACGAAAATTAGCTGGTTAAGAGAAAGATACAAATTTTTATTTCGGAAGTGGCATAAGTTCCATTTTGAGAGTTTTAAGCGGATATGGGGTATATTATGCAGTCAAATTTTATGAGAGGAGGACTTTATGTTCTATTATTAATGTACTTCTTTTTCATTAGCACAGACAATGCTTTTTTAAATAAGTGTATGTCCATTAAATACATGAGCCGTTTATTTTGAACGTGGCATAACTCAATTTGTTAATTATTGTTTCTTGACTGAAGTAACGTGTACAAATTAAAGTTAGCTGTCATAAACAACGTTTTGCGGTTAAAGTAGCTCTAACGTGGCTAAAAAGTGTCCAAACTGGTACATGGTGACATTGGTATATATGTATATTAGTAATTTCATTGAAACGCAAACTCTTAAATATCTAAATTTAAACATAAATGGACTTAGGTCACTTTCAAAATAAACGGCGCATATAAAGTATTTTTGATTTCAGAAACATATCGTGTTGGTCGCAATGGACAGATTGAGTTGAATAAAACAATACCGTGTACGTGATGTGAATTATTAATTGTAATATGTAACGTGATATAAATCATTACAGTTTATTGATACGTATATGATAAACGGAGAAGATAGATGTGCTGCGTTTCATAATTAGATGGATCGCACCGATTTTGTTTGGTGATTACATTGCATTGGACGTTTTCACGGGGAATTCGGACTACTGCAGCGAGATATAATACTTCCATAAGGAATGCCAGAGATTCATGATTGAATCGCCAAATCGCGGGTACGGTAAAATGAACTATGCGAATGAAATGCAGGGAATGTGATTGGCCGTTGACGATAAATCTCATTTCATAAGTTGCTATGATTGTGCACGAGCTTTATTCATTGCAACCGGTTCTCCTTTTACTTCAACGAAATTCGTAAAAAGACATTCTTTAACTTTTTGAGGACTGTACCGAATTACAGTCGATATTTCTTTTTGTCGTGTCGAATTTTCTAACGGATTTACTTTAGCTTGGAATTTACTAATAATTTCACACGACAAATTAAAGTGTTTTTTTTTCGGTTTCATTGTTATTGTTACCACAAACTAAAAAATGTAATGGTTTTTTAAAGAATGAGGGAATAGTGTTTAAATCGAAAAATCAAGTAAAGCAAAACTGGCAATTGTGTCACACAGATTATAATCATTGTTGATTTCTGTAAATAATGGCAAACTAGTACGTTGACTTCAACTGCATATCTGAATAATCGTTTCAGTATGTTAAACGAATAAGCTGTAATCACGAAGTTACGTGTTTTTGAAATTTTTCTAGTGTGTACGACAAATATCTTTACAAAGATACGGTTTCTTGTTAATCAGAAGTTAATCTGGAATAAGAAAATGAAACTTCGTTTGTAGTGCTTGAGCAGAAAGTATGACAATGGTAAATGAAGAAAAGAATAAGGAATATAATCAGCAGCAAAAAGCATAAAAGCCCATTGTAATTTGTTAAAGCTAAGATTTTCACGATGTCGGAAGTTGCCTCAAAACGTTAGTTTAGTGACAAGATAATTAAAACTCCGCGGATTTTTGTACAAATTAAAATGTTTACCAGTATAACTAAAAAAGGAATATCCAAATATTATGTGCATGTCGTGCATTTGATACATTTTATTTATATAATTTTACTTAAAAACGAAAAAAGACAACAGTCTACGTTTAATATCGCGGAAATAAATTTTACAAACGAAATTCGAAAAAGAAAGAGATTGCGTTCGCACTCCGATGAAATATAAAAACGGGATGCATTTGAACGATTAGAATTTCGAATGGGTAGAGTGTTTATGTCAGATGCGAAACCATCACTTGGCGATATTGTAGAAGTTCGAAACTTTTTATTTCACTTCAGACCCGGGTGCTCTTTACTTTAGCACAGTGCACTTTTCTCTTTATTTCCCCTGCCTTCACTGTTCTTCCGAGGTATTACAGGAAATTTGAAACTGAGTGCTAAACATCCTCAATGGAAGTTGAAAGCTTCGCGAAACGTTCCCTCCGATCGAATTGCAATGTTGGCCGAGTATCAACCATATCTAAAGAAAATTACATTTTCTGGAAGCCAAGAAACGACGAAAAGGTATTAGCTACGAAACTTTCGTAATATTATTTGACGGTAGTCCAAACTTTTATAGAATAAAACATTACATGGATAATCTTTGCACGTACCTAAAATTCCGCAGTTATCGTTTCGTTTTATAATTTATCCCTCGACATATAATTGTAGAAAAATTTCTTTTTCCGATTGGCAACTGTTCGTTAGTAATTTCTGCTTCTTGTTAACCCGAAAATGTCTTTTAGGCCTATGACTCTCACAGTTAAGCACTAAATTAACAAAATAAAAAAAATATCCTAGTTAATTTCATCCATATCTTACAATTTCCAATAAAACTGACGATAAGAAAATACTTCAATTATCTATGATATCTTATACTGAAATTTTTAACGTAACAATTTTTAAAAACTCAAGTCTTGTTGTTCTATCTGCTTGCTATGCTAATTTTACAACGCAAAGAGTCAAATATTTCAGTATTCAATTTAGTAATCATAATTAGTTATCATAATAAGCAGTCAATATTTAGTATTCAAATTAATAGCGCATTTATGTTCGACAATACAAAATATCGTAAAAGGATTAAACTGCCGAAAGTAATATCGTGAAATATGATTATCATTTTCTTTGAAATCGTTAAAAATCGCAGTCGGAAGCTAAAGAGAATTGCAAGGTAAAACATGAAGTCGGTGTAGAGGGCCAGACTTTTTGTTCGTTTAAAGTTTAAACTCAGCCATCGATGTTCCATTACGCTCCGCTCCGTTGCGTATGTTGCAAATATTTGCGCGGGAGAAGAAGCAATGGCAAAAATGCGAAAGTTCTGGCTGAACTAACATCGCGCGTTCAATACTCGGGCTCATAACGCAGATGAGAGCAAATACGATGTAGGTACTTGCGAATTTGGAATATTGAACGTCCTCTGTAAATCAGTCGATTGCGTAAACTGTTTTGTACTGCAAAAAGCAACAAATATTACAGGTGCGAATTCATAAATGATTCGAAATAGCAGAAAATTCAGTTTTTAATTGTTGATCGAAGCATTCGTGCAGCAGAAGCTACAGAAATTGCGAAAAAGTGTTATTTGTGTGTATTCTCATTCATCCGATTAACACATAATAAAGATAGTAGCTTGAAATTACTTCAAGGACAACTCTTTTTTAATTTGTTTATACAATGACTACGTATTTGGATAATTTTTGACAAAGAAGAAATTGATAAACCATAATAATATGTAATAACATAATTCCAGAATAATTCGTCCATCCTATGATTTTTTTAAAGGATATTGTTTTTTTTATCGAAGTCCTAGTTTGGCCTGACTTATGTCTGCCATAGAGTCACGATTTGATGTCGAGATCAAAGAAACGGTGGATGAAAGACATAATACAACACCGTAAACGACTTTTCGTCGCAAAATCGAGAAACTCTTTGACCAATGTAAAAGCATTGAAAACAAGCAGTAGAGTAGCATTGAAGAATAATAGAAAATTTTTTCAAAAGACCGCCTGCCTTGTTTTAACGTTAAATAGAAATTTCCTCCACGATTTACCCTCATAAATTGTGCCTCACTTCTTGAGAGCCCTTTGCCGGCTTTCTGTGCACTATTTCTAAGTTTCCCAAGGTAGTAAAGGCTAGTCAACAGGATTAGGCTCTCCCCGGGCATAAATGCGAAATTACGTTGAAATGTAATAAAGCTTAAAGTTTTCCTTGAATTTTCCATCGAAGTAAGAAGGCTGAAACGCCCGAGTGAAAGAGTAATGAAACTGCAGGAAGTGTATAGTATAAAGTAACGAGAAAACAACAGAGGCAAGGATTCGTAGTTGCGCGAATTCTTTTGAGTTTTCGCGAACTCGAGGAACTACTTGAAATTTCTTTAACGGAAGACTCACCGACACTCGAACCTTTTTCTCGGCAACGAAAAGAAAAAGCCGTCAAATTTCGTGTTCTTTCCTAACCAGTTTTTCCACGGTAATCTTTTTCCCTTTTACGTATGTAGGTATCTTACCAGTTATATGGACTTCCTATTGTTTCTTTCGATGTTACCACTTTGAGCATTACCGTAGTATCTTTCTTCGGGGAGGAAATTAGAAAGAAAAGGAAGAAGTTTCCGGTATAGAAAACAAACGGTAGTTTAATAATAATCTAGTTCTAAATGTTTAAACTCGCTAACTTTCGACACTCGACTCGCAACTGATACATCTCACTCGCTATTGTTTCTCTTAACCCTTTGCCCTGCAATAATGAGTGCCACTCATGACGCGGTAAGTGGAATAGGAAATTATCAAGTTTTGCAAAACCTATTAAATTGAAAATGTCACTGAGACGCGACACGATAAAATTATTTCTACAATATTAACACTTTAATGGCCGCTCACACAACATGTGTGTGATAGCCGAAATAACTGTTAGTATTTAGTAGTGTTAGTTAATTGTTATTTCGTTTATTTTTATTGTTTTCTTATTAAAAATGTGTGTGTTCGCACATGTTCAATTATGCCGTGAAATTATATAAAGTTTTTTAATTTAATTCTTTAAACATATTGCCGGCCCCTGGCGAAGTAGACGTTAACTGCGTAGACGTGCGGCCATTAAAGTGTTAATATTACGATATATTAAGAATCACAGATCAATTTTTATTTTTAATTCTGAATTACTGTAAAGCAAGCATGCCGAACTCGCGGCCCGCGGGTCGCATGCGGCCCACAACGACTGCCTTTGCGGCCCGTCAAGACAGAGATATCAAGTGTCAGAAAAAAAATGTTGCCTTTATACTTGCTCTTTTTTATTTTCGAAATAGACCTACATTTCTATAAAAATTGAAGTTTTTATTTTTCTGCGGGCCACATAAACTTTGACTTTGTTTATTGGGCCCGTATTAGCCTTTGAGTTTGACATGCTTGCTGTAGAGGTAGTGGCAAAAGGAACCGTACGACAATGGTGTTGCCAACACGAGCCGTCGACCGTAGACGGCGAATAGCAAGGTGGACCATTGTCAACATTGGCGCGGCGGCTCCGAAGGAGAGTCACTTGACCACGGGCGCTCGTAGAGAACGGACGTGCGGCAGTCGCTCGGCGCGTACGTTCATTATTGATATATTTTGATTATTGGGCTACACGTAAGCGGCTTCGGGACTATCGAGGCTAAGCATCGATTATGATCCTTCCACTTAGCGGGAGTGATCCTGTCGATGGATCTGAATAATGGAAAATCCAGTTACTTGGACTCGATTAGTTAGTGGCGTGTTTATTGTCGATCGTGGATCGAACAATATTCATGTGACCACGTCCGAGCACCTTACAGTCATATGCTTTTCTCATTGTTTTATATTTGATTACTATATTCGCGTCGCCGAGCGATTGTACTTCTACGTTGCGGCCATTTGTATTGACCATATATCATTGTAATATATTTGGAAATATAAGATCTGAATTTTGAATTAAATATGTGTTCCATTGTATTCCCGAGCGGCTGCGTCCACCTTTTCGGGACCTACCCCTACACGCCGAGGCCGTGAAAATAATATGCGAAAATTCGATCTAATCGAATGAATTTCGTTTTGGACACACGATTGGTTGGTGTCTTCGAGCGCCTGGCGTGTGTTGTCGTTTACAAATGGGTTAAATATCCTCCGAACTTCCAGCAATTTGCATTTGTGCTCCATGCGAACCAGGCTTTGTGATCTGTAACGATAAGTCCCTCGAAATGCAATTGTACATTCACGCTCACGCATTTTCTCCCTCATACTTTCTAAATTATCATCAAATTATTCTCAATTATCATATACAGTTTTATAGAGGTACTAATCCAACGACAATGAATGAAAATGTTATTGTAATTTCAATTTCATGTAACTATTCTGTTATGATTCCGTAACATCGGAATCATTGAATAAACGCAGTTAATATATAAGAGTTTTCTTGACTGTTTTCAGGTAAAAGTGTGTCTTCATAAAGAATATATAATAAACAGTGGCGCCATAACGTCGATGGCTATGACCCCAGCGCACACTGACCGGATTCATAAAGGCTTTATGAGGTGCGTAATTAAAGCTTATTATCTTAATGGCCGTTGTAACAGGAGATAATCGTTCCCTGTCTTATACCTATAAATACTTACGATCGGGCTTTAATTGGAATTCATGGGAAACGAGATCGAATATAGTGCATTCCCTTGCACGGAGCTGCGCGTATTTGCTCCCATAATATCTGCTCTATCGCGTGATATCGCCACAACGGGTAGTTATGCCTCTTTCAAAGAAGACAAGTATATCTCGAGCATCGTATACGGCCCGTCTTTAATTACAATAAATTACGGCCGGGTCAGTTGAGACTGAAAAATCGTTATCCGGGTTTCCACGATGAGACTAGTCTTGTTTCGCGTACGTATTAATTAGCTTATTGATTCTTGTAAATTGACCGCATCGTTTCATACAGAGGAATGTCTAGGTGGCGGAAAAAACTGATTTCAGGCAGAAAAAACTCATATCCTTATGCACGATGTATTAAAGTTTCTTTCGTGTGGGTGAAGTAGGAATTATAAAGGATCATGGTATAGAGGTATAGAGCGCTAAAGCTTTAACGCGTTGAATGTCATGGGGGTCATCGGTGACCAGCGCCATTGAATTTAACACTAGATTTACGGGCGTTAAATCGGTCACACTTAAATGTATCAAATAAGTGCTTTGAAAAAAGAACGATCAACGGGTAAAGACGAAGATCGGTTAAGTAATTTGTATATTATAAGATACAAGTGAAATATTGACTGTACCACGTCTCTATAAATTTGGAAACCGTTTTTAAAAAAGTAGGAATCCGTCAATTTGACGGCTTCCGTAAATCCAGTGGTAATGAAATTCCATGTGACTTTTAAATTGTAATATTTACGAATTTGTCAATCCAGTGAATATTTACGCGTTGATCTCAAAAAGTCCTGCTGTCTATATATCTCTTTTTGTCTTTAAAGTTTCTGCTTTGTAAAGATGTGATTTTAATAGAAAAAGTTTCATTTCACTGGAAATGAAGAAACTAGCAAAATACCGGTGGCATTCAACGTGTTAAGTAATTGTAAAACATCAAGGTGCAAGTACACATTGTTGAAAACTTAAAACGTAGCCGCTTTCAAATATAATTACCGTATGGTGAATTTTTATTCGGAGCACTATGTCGGCGGCAATTTTATTCTAAAGCTTATCAGAGAGGTTGTAGAAACATTTTCCACGCCCTCTGCATCTTCTTATCGACGTTATTTTCACTTGCATCCTGATGTTTCCAGTTAGAAACTATCCCCCGATCAATACAAGTTCGAATCATTATTTGAATCATTAATCATTACCGCTTATTCTTCAAAATCCATTCACACTCACACGTTGCTTTCTCAATAACTCTGCAGATCTTTGCAACTTCATTAAATAAAACGTTTATTTTCTTTTATATTTCTCATTTTTAACGTCAAATGATCATTTTTCTTTGGATCTACAATTTTAAGTGGGTTCTAAATTATCGAGGTCATAATGTACTCATTATATAGGAATAATCTTCCAGAAATGACGAGCATTTAAACTCGAGCCCACATTGAAAGTCCGAACCTTTAGGTCCATACCAACAATAGCTCGTGAACCATAATGTTCTCTAATTGAATTCGTAACGCTTTGTTATCCATTAATTTCATTGTACTCACAAACTTCCCAGTCGCAGTCTCTCTGGCGGTTGCTTTTCCTCTTCAGGACAAATCTCCAAACGTACTTTAGATACTCAAAATAAGTAAGAGGCACTCAGCCACCTACACCATTGGCATCACTGGTTCCGGTTGCTTAACATTTTCCACCATCATTGTTGTCAACCATCACGTTACAACGTGCATATCAATTTTATTTTCACATTCTTTTCCCTTCCACTTTGACATTTGAGCCGTCCAGTGCACAAATCGATTAACTCCACTTTTTGATTTTTTTTAAATTTAAATCTCAAAGCACTCGATTGAATCCTAACTTTTTACATTTAGAATAAATTTTCGTAATAATAACGATTAACACCATTAAATGACGAAGTTTGTTTGGCCATCGAATAATAAATAATTGAATTCAGAAGTCAATATAATTAATTCCAAGGCTATTCCACCTTATTCATTTTGTACTTCGTTAGAGGAAAGCTAAATGTGATTATATATTCTACAATACTTATTTGTATTTATATTTTGAAGGGGATTTTAAAAAGGAGTGTATACTGTTTCATCACGTTTCTCCACTTTAGGTTTTATGGAGTTAATCGATTTGTGCACTGAACGGTTCATTTATTGCTGGCCATTTTTAATTGCGCAAAATTATTGTCATCATTGGTACCCTCGTTCCTTCTTGTTATTCCTTTCTTCCAACTTTTTCTCACTCCACGTAGGGAGAAGCTTTTAAGGATTTTACCTTAACGCGATTTTCCAAAGCTCTCGATTTTCAGTCTGTCACGAAGAGGGGCGAACCGTCCGACATATATCCCCGCAGCGAAAGTCAAGAACCCGACTCCAGGTGACATTTGCAAATGACGTTAGCCCGTATTAACGTAGCGCCTCTATCTACGCGGCAGTTTCAACGAGACAAAACGTCTCCTCTACCTCGACGGCGGAGTCGTCTCGTAAATTAGTTCCAAGTTAATCGGTGACGGCGTTGCCATCAGGGGTGTAGAGTTGCAAGGATGCGAGGACCAGGTCTCCTGGAAAGATGGGCGCGGATGGTTCGCGCGAAAAGAGATAATTTGCATTTTAATTGCACCGGTCTACTCATCCCTCTCGTCTCTTCCTCTCTTTCCCGTTAACGGCCCCTTTTAGACCGCTCCCGCTCTCCACGTCGAATTTTGGGGTAAATGCTTTTCGAATCGGATTCGAGTTTCATTGCGAAATAATCGAAGGTCTTCTCCGTTCGAATTATTCCCTTACAAAGGGCCAGGGTTACGGCGTCTTCTATGCGAAGTGATGGAACAAATGCATTTTCACATTACGACGAAGGCAAATTTAATTTCATTGCTGGTAGATTCATGGTTGTATGCTGTTGAGCACGAATGATCATTATGGTAAATCTCAATTAAATTTCGCGCGCAGAATTCAAAAATTACGCGCTCAGGACATACTGTGACGCGCTGGCCATGCTGCCAGTGGATCTTATGTATTTTCAGATAGGATGCAATTTGCGAAATGGTATTATTTGCATAAATATTTACTAAAATCTGGAAGTATTTCGATTTCGGATCTGACATTGCATTCGATCATGATTTAGTGCGGTGTCAGTAGGAATTCCGCTCTTTTCGCTTTCTTAAGTTTTCCCTTTGTCTACCCTCTTTAAACGAGCGAAGAATAACGGGAGTAGAGCACTTGAGAAGTTTACGTGGAAGATGCTCGCCAACTTTGCCTTTAGCCTCCCTTCCGTGTCCAGAGCCATTAATAAATGGTGCTCTTAGTATAAGTTGCGTAGAAGAATCAATAATTCGATGGATTATAGAGGGAGCTGAATGACTCGGTAAAAATATGGGGGATTGTCTGCAATAAATTATTTCGTGCAGGCAGAATTATTTGTATCATCGAGTGGAATTCGTTTAAGTTCATTGGACGTTAAATAAAGTTATGAATCCGAAGGAAGTTTTGCCGCGATTTTATTAAAAATAATCTTCTTCTTGCACAGATCGTTGATTCCATTAACCCCTTGCGGTAAATTGACGAGTCTAACTCGTCATTGATTTTTCATGCCATACCGTACAATGACGTGCTACACTCGTCGTGTGACTAAAGTTACTGTTGAATATGATAATAATTAATTTAGTTTAAAACTAAACCCTTTTATTACTTCTGTAAATATCGCGGATCATCATTACATATTGGCCATACCTTATTTAAGTTTTACTTCCAGTTCTTTTTAAATACTTGCCGTTTTTGATATTCCACAACGAATTACAATTCTATCCGAACCAACAATATGATTTTAATTAAAAGCATGTATGAATTATAAAATGATAATAATTAATATGATAATAATTTATTTAGTTTAACATTTCTAGTGCATTGAATCTGGCAATATCGTATCCCCTTTTATTACTTCTGTAAATATCGCGGATCATTATTACACATTAGCCATACCTTATTTAAGTTTTGCTTCCAGTTCTTTTTAAATACTTGCCGTTTTTGATATTCCACACCGAATTACAATTCTATCCGAACCAACAATATGATTTTAATTAAAAGCATGTATGAATTATAAAATGAAATCTTACTTTATTTAAATAAAAATAAAAGTGTTATTCCATACACAATTTTTCATGATTAAATCGTGCCGGAAGGGGTTAATGATAAAAGTTTATTCGAAGTATTCGTGCTGTTTCGCGATATAACGGTAAGCCGTGGATGAAATAAGAAAAAAGGGATTTTAGTAGACTTTAAACGATTTTAATAAGTACAAAAACATTGATAGTTTATTGTATACGTATATTATTACAAATGAAGCCTCCTTTCATAAATGTAACGTGAGTACGAATATTTAGAGAGTTACCATCGGCTTTGAAGCATACTCTTAATTATATGTACATATTCAAAGTAAAGTAATACCAGTTATAATTTACTAGTTTTAATTTAAGACTAAGTAAATGCATGGCTCATCTATCTGTGATACAGTTTGTATACATCTACGTTTAACACGTTGAATGGCATTCATGGATTTTCAGAAGCAATATAATTTGCATGATGATATTAATTACATAAGTAATAATACTTAATAGGCCACGGTTATAATACCATCTCGATATTTTGCGAGTGTAGAAATTTTACATTCATAAAACTCAATTATAAAGCTCTTTTTAACGCTTTATTCAAAGATCAGGGTGGCTATGAAGGTAATTTTTATTAAAACTAGTTTGCCACTCAGCGTGTCAAAGCATTTTCTTAAATTACATTAACTTAAATTAACCCCTTGCCCTACAGTAACGAGAGACACTCGTGATGCGATAAATGGGATATGAAATTTTCAAGTTTTGCAAAACCTATGAAATTGAAAATATTAATGAGATGCAACGTGATAAAATCATTTCTATAATACTAATATTACGTTAAATTATACGATACATCAAGAATTACTGATGAATTTTTATTTTTGCAATTTAAAGCTGAATTATTGCAGATGCAGTTACAAAATAAGTCGTAGGGCAAGGAGTTAAATAATTTTCCGAACATAAATAAAACACTAACGACATTGTCAAATTCTTCGAAATATACCTGCAATTGCTGTTTTTACACAAAGGCGCTGTAAGAACAATTATTACAAAATAATCGACGGTAATCGAACTTTTGTCGAAAGTTTGTAAACTTAACAAGTTTACAAACTTCTCCCGAAGGTACAAGGTAAAAGTTTTACTTCTATGCAGAGTTCGTAACACGTATCACACGAGCATAATCGATTCAGCCTTCGTTCCATATCCGAGCTAAATGTCGAGAACGAAGTATTTTCACGTATTCGTAGCAGATACCACCTCAGCAGCGGATGTCATCCGTGCAATAACAAGTTTACGTTTACGGTATCCCGCTTCTGCCTTTGCTAGTTTTACGATCCCTCCTATTGGCCGCAGCAGTTCCCTTATACTTCCGGCGAAGGTCGATACGCTTTTTTCTCTTGGGTGCAAAAACGTTACGCAATCTGACTTCAATTTCGTTCCATTACTTTAACACTAGAACTACCGGCGTTAAATCTATCATACTTAAAAATGTTAAATAAGTATTTTGAAAAAAGGGGAATTAAGAGGTAGAAAAGATGATCGATTCGGTAATTTATGTTCTATAAGATGGACGTAGAATATCTATGCTATGACTCTCCTATAAAGTAGGAGAATTTTTGGAAAAAATTGTGTACCAGTCATTTTGACTGGTTTGGTAGTTCTAGTGTTAACCCCTTCCTGTACAATAACGAGTGACACTCGTGACGCAATAAATGGAATAGGAAATTTTGAAGTTTTCCAAAAAGTATGAAATTAAAAATATCTGTCGGTTACGATACGATCAAATCATTTCTATGCTATTAATATTGCGTTAAGTTATACGTTATATCAGAAATCAGGGATAGATTGTTATTTCAGCAATTAATTCTGACTTATTGCGCATTCAGTCACAAAAGAAATGGTACGCCAAGGGGTTAACTTGGAATTATAGTAACGTATTCGCTAGCATATATGAGCCATTCGCTTGTCAAATCTATTAACTCCATAAAACCTGAAGTGGAGAAACGTGAGGAAATAGTATCCACTCCTTGTCAAAATTCCCTTCAAAATATAAATACAAATCAGTATTGTATTGGGTTGGCAAATAAGTGATTGCGGATTTTGACGATAGATGGTTTTAGCACTTTTTTTTCTTTCGTCGACATGTTCAAAGCACCTAATCTATAGTTTTCTTGTTGTTTGAACTTTCACCTTTCATTAGTAAAAAAAAATCGTATCGATGAGTTATTTTGTTTCGTTTTTATCCCAATTTGAAAATGGAAGAACAAAACGCGCATTTCAGACATATTTTATTGTATTATTTCCGAAAAAGGAACGCGTCCCAAGCATGCAAGAAGTTATGTGCCGTATATGGGAATGAAGCCTTGAAAGATAGGCAGGGTCAAAATTGGTTTGCCAAATTTCTTTCGGGTGAGTTTTCATTCCAAAATGCGCAAAGATCTGGGCGTCCAGTTACAGTTGATGAGAGTTATATCAAGGCTTTTATCGATTCAGATCATCATAACACAACACGTGAGATTGCAGAGAAGTTCAAGGTATCGCATGCATGCATTGAAAAAAATTAAAACAGCTTCACTATGTTAAAAAACTCGATTTATGGGTCACTCATCAGCTTAAGGAAATTCCTTTTTATATAAAATCCGCAATCACTTAGTTGTCAACCTAATAGAATGTATAATCGCATGTAACTTTCCTCTAACGAAGTATAAAATGAATAAGGTAATATAGCCTTGGAATTAACTCGATTGACTTCTGAATTCAATTATTTATTATTCGATGGCCAAACAAAATTCGTCATTTAATGGCGTTAATCGCTATTATTGCGAAAATTTATTCTAAACATAAAAAGTTAGAATTCAATCAATTGCTTTGAGACTTAAATTCAAAAACTGGAGTTAATCGATTTGTGCTGTGAACGTCACGAATCTTTCGTGATCCAATATTAATTTACCTGCGATTGCGCGTCATGATCCGTTTTGTATTATATTAACTGTACATCTGAGGTTCAGACAATGATTCTTATATTTAATCGAAACGTCCTTTCATATCTACAGTTATTATAATCATGACGGAGCAATAAAAATCTAACGGTAGTAGATATTATCAAATCAATTTCAATGAACTTTTCGCAAATTAAGAAAGGTCATTGAAACCGCAAAAAGATAAGATCTGATGGGATCGTGAACGCTAAGAAGATCCGCGTCTTACTGTAAAACCCACGAGAAACTATGCAATAAGTCTTACACCTCGAATTTCCTGTTAGCCTTGCACTACTTAATATTCAAACTCATTTCTCTGGAATATATTTCCTGCGAAACACCTTAATCTTCATATTTAAATAGCCATTACGACTGCTCGAAAAGGTTTCTCTGATAGTCGCACAAGAGAAACGGATGTGCGGTACACCATTACTACTTCTCTTAGTTTTATGACCGTTCCTATTGACCATAGCAATTCCTCTACGTTGACTCGAAAGGTCGGTGCGCCGCACTCTCCGCAGAATTCATTGCAGGCTCATCAGCATTTCCCTTAGGTTACCTGTCCTTCGAGTTATTCATTTGGCACTTTCCTCTCGACGTTCTCGGGACCAGATCCCATTAGAATATACATATGAACGTCGACTCTCGAAAGTCTCTTTAAAGTCCTTTTAATTCTTCCAACAGATCGCAATAAAAGTCACTCTTATTTCAACATTTTTCGCTCCCACGAAACAGGTAGTATTTACTCAACTCAGATTCCCACTAAGACAAACAACGGACAGTTTAAAATACCGGCTCGTTTTAAATGCAACCATTACCCCAACACGCGCACCACGGCACATTACCGCTGCTGGTGCTGGCTTTCCGGGCTTTGACGCTTGCGGTTTCTCTGCTGCTAATGGAATTCGTCCTGTCTCGTTCGGAATTCGTTACTCCATCCGCGTATTTGTCTTTGGTGGTATCTATGCTGCTGCTCCTGGCAGTCTTCAGGGACGTCAGTGAAGGTCGCTTTTTAGTATTGAAGTAAAGCGACACCCTCCTCGTCTGATCCTTCCTCGGCGAATCCTGTCCGGACGACGACGATCTACTTTCATTCTTATCCTCCTGTACCTCGGAGGTCGTTGTCGTCGTGGTAACGCTTAATTTTCTCGGCCTCTTTCGTGCAATTTTACCCGGTGATTCTGGGGCCTCCGACGACGTTACGCTCGTCTGTTTCTTCAGCCTTCTCTGTGCACCCGGTGAAAGTGGTTTTGGATCCTTGCTATTAGTTTTCTCCCTCTTCGTAACTTTCTTACGTTGTTGGCCACTCGGTGAACTTGCTGTGCCGATGCTCTCTTCGTGCCGATTAGACAGACCGTGATCGTCCCCGTGTTGCGAATCACCGTCGATGGAAGTTTGAGTTTGCGCGGGCACTTTCATGGCCGGATTATCGTAATACATCCTCATCGGTCCTCTCTGCGGATAGAGGTGTGCCGGTCCTCTTGGAATGAACGGTATGTTCTGATACAGATTCCTATTTTGCATATACGCGTTCTTACTTATTCTTCGAAAAGTGTTCAGATCGTACGGCGTAGACGGTGGTACGAGAGTATGCGGACTCGGTCTTTCGAAAGAAGTCACTTGAATCTCGTGTTTGTTCAACGGCGACAGCATTTTCCCGTTTAGCAATTGATTCGAAGGCATTAGCAAACGGTTCTGATCCGGCTGCACGAGAGTCCTGTACCTCTCCTCGCGATGGCCTCCTCGGCCGAAGACATTCGCGTTGGAAGGAGTCGGGTAACGATAGCAAACATTGTCGTCGTTCACTTCAACCGACAACGGTCTCGTGATTGGAGTGTTTTGATTCGCCGAGGGACGACAAGTCTGGTCGAAAGTTCGTAGGAAGGGATTATTGAAGATTCTGTAATCCATCGACGGTAATTTCGGAATTTCCGGTGTGCCCGGACTCAGTTCCTGATTCACTCGTGGAGTTTTTAGAGTTACGGTCAAGTGACTTTTGTAAGGCCTGCTAGAACCGTCGCTCATTATACTGTCCAAAGTATTATCGCTCTGAGTGAGCATTTGCTGCCTTCCATCACCGTGATTTATTCGAAATTGCTCGGAGATCGCAGCGTTCTGAGAGTCGCTCGTTAAATCCTGACACGACATCGACTTCATCAGCTGATTCATCCCCATCGACTTGTCCTCCACGATCAACAGATTGTCCGTACTCAGGAATGTCCTCTGCTCCTCCCTGTTCCTCTGAACGTTCCCCTCGCAAGGCACTGCACCGTTTACATAAATATCCGCCGATCCTTTCTGACTAATAAACTGACTCTTGGATATCACCGTCGAGCCGGTCTTTCCGCTGCTAGAGCTATTTCCGGTACCAAAGTGACAAGATTCGTTCGTCGGCGAGCCTTCGTCGGTTTGTTTCTTAACTTTCGACGGCAACGGGGCGAAAAAGTGCTTTGGCTTTTCGGATCCCAACGTAAACATACCTTCCACGTTTCTCTCTTCGTTCCTATTCAAATTATGCTCCTCTTTGCCATCGTACGTATTATTCCTATCCACCGAAATATTAGGAGGGAAAGTCCAACCGTTATCCGTTACAAAGTGGTCCGTGCAGGTATGGCTTGTTTGCGAGTCCTCGAAGGTCTTCGCATCGAAAACATTGACGGGCTGCTTGACGAGCAGATTCATATTCTGCGAGAGACTAGGGAAATTAGAGAAGCTCGATCCCAACGTGAATTGTTGTTGCTCCAGCAGAGTTTCTTGACGTACACGGGCATCAGTCGCGGCGAACATCTCAACTTCCGTCGGAGCTACCGTGGCGGATGTAACGTTTGCAGTTGGATAAGTCGGTAACTGTTTCTGAGGGTATACGACGTTGCTTTGCCAACCAACGGGCGGTACGTGTAACTGCGGTAACATCTGATCGTTGACTTGCTGCTCCAGGCCGGTCGCGTTGAAATTTCCTATCGGAATCAGTGGGTCGGCTCGTAACCTTGAATAGGGCGACGAGAGCAAGCCGGTAGTGTCAGGTGGTAGCATCAAGTCGACCGTACTAGGAAACTCGAAAGGACACTCGTCGTAGTAAGTCGAACTTGCGAAGCTGTTTGCTGGCTCGTACGTGGCAGGATAGAAGGGGATGTTTTCGTGAAGTTGCCGGGGACGGAGGAACGCTGCAGGGCTCCTTGGATCTTCTTTCTGCTGTTGGCTATTCTCGGACGACGCTTCCTTTCGCTCCTTGTCCTTCTTCAGCTCCTCCTCTTCGTCGACTACGGATAAGTCGTCGAAATCGACGTGTAGCCTGTGCAAGCTATTGGTGGCCATCTTCTCCGAAGAGATCTTTTGATTCTCTACGTTTTCTAATTGCTCCTCCTTGTTGAGATCCTTCGCGTCTCTCTTGCCGTTGATCTCTTCTTCGAGTTGTTCCTCCTCCTCGCAGGAGTAGTCCGACTGCAGGCCGTCATCCTCCTCGGAGCGATCCTGAAAAAGATTTTTTTTTGCTGATCATACTGTTACGAAGAAGCGAAGCTGTCTCCGGTAATATAATCGATTAGAGACTATGTTCATCGATACATCGATAGTCGGGGATTGAAGATCGTATCAAGGACAACGGATTAAACAAGATACATAGTCGAAGACGAGAGTCGAGTAGTGACAGCAGCGCGAAGAAGTAGCCGCAATCCTCAGTTTAACTGTATTTTGAGATATCGAATCTTTGTAAATAAATAATGTCGTGTGGCGATTCCTCCCGGCGCAACAATACGATTTTTCATTGAGAAATTTTACTTTCGAGTTGACGCCCGAATATTATCGCGAGCATCTACGCATTCAGCGCCACTATAAATTGAATTAAACGTTCCAAGACTTTATCGAGTCCGCAAAAGTGTCTGTTGTGACCGCAATGTTTTTGAGGGCTTTGGAATCTTCCGATAAGGAAATTCTCGTAACTGCGACCAAGGTCTTCGCCGAACCCTATTGTCGTCTGCTACTTTCGGCTCTTTTTTTTGTACGAGCTGAGCGTGGCAGGCAGTCTAGAACTAACATCGCCAAGGAACGGTCCTAGGCTCAATAAAGCTAATCAACAAAAATCAAATAACTTTCTTAACCCTTTCGCTACGGAGTGCTTTTCCGCGAGTCTGCTAACACGGTACGAAGCAATCCCAGCTCGGACGAATTACTTTTAACGGCTAGTGGCGTAATATAAATAATTACTTCTTTATTGAAGTTGTAATGCATATAATATATGGAAACTAAAAACTGATGGTATTTAAAAAATATCCAATTACAAAATATGAAGTAGTAATTAATTCTTCGTTTGAAATTTCGACGGGTGACTATAGTTACCGATAGTACCCAGCCAGTGTCAGGCGGCGCACAGTGGTTCATTTGGCCGAAAACCTGGCCAAAAAGCCAAAAATTTTCTTCGCGATTTTCAAAATTTAGCAATTGCGTTTGATTTGTAACATATCAGATCATCGGTTTCCATTAATAAAAGTTTTTATTGAACAATGCTCTTAGAGATATGCAATGTCAAAGTTGGCACTTGAATAATGTAACATATTCACGTCGAAATTCAGAATACGTTTTCAATGTGAAATAATAGTACAATCAACTTTGTAAGTATTTGTAGCTATTCGTCGTACTTTTAAATTATAAGTACCTTGGTTTCATTATTTTATTTAATATTTTACAACTGCTATGGCACAGATTGCAAAACCCATACATTTTTTTCCTTTTGCAGAGGAAATAGTTGTGAAGTACGCAAAAGTTCAACGCGAATTTTTTTTTAAATTAAACTTTGAAGCTTCCCGAAGAAGTCCCCGTTGTAAAATTTTGCGACTTTTTGCAATTCTATGAGATATTCTTATTTGATTGTCGCACGCGCCATGCTCGGGGAAATACGTTTACGACATACGGCCAGGCTATCGTGCCTTGGACAAACGAATAATGCTAATCCCTCACTTGTTTTTGGAAATTCTGAGTTCAGATTCTTAATTAGCGACCGGAAAAACATAAGAATACTAATTTTCGTGCCGATCCGACAATTCTTCAATACTCGCATCCGCCATATTGAAGCCGCCATTTTGTTTTTGGAAATTCTGAGTTCAGATTCTTAATCAGCGACCCAAATAATACTAATACACCAATTTTCAGCTAAATTGAAAATTCCTTGGGGTTTTGGCCAGGTTTTCGGCCAAATGAACCACTGTGCGGCGGCTGACTATAGTCACCACTAGTATCGAAAGGGTTAATTGAAACGGTTATTATTAGGTGAGGTGTCATTCGATTGCGAATAGAGTGCCCCGACCCCCCTATTTTTTGGTCCTCTCTATTTCTACTACGATCGTCTATACCTCATCGAACAGTGTCAAAGCAAAACGTTTCTTCTGTTCTACGTACAGAAAAGTGAATTAACAGTATCCTTTCCGAACCCGTGCTTCCTAATCAGAAAAGAGAAGGGGTGCATTTTAGATTGTAAGGACCTCTCGTAAGGCAAGTTAATATCCCCGTAGTTACTAAATGACATAAATAATTCGTATACCTCGTATTCTTCGCTTTCGCCGCGGCTCTTCTGCCTCTTCAGGATTTCTTCGAGCTTGTCGTACTCGTCTCTGAGGCTCCATATCTCCCTTCGCAGTTGCTCGTTCTCTCTGCGCAACTTCTTGATATCGTTCTGACCTAAAATCGCGAGACAAAGGAATGAGCTTCACAACGGATAAACGCGAACGGACGTTCTCCAGGTAGAAAAATGAATGGACATCCCGCTGGATACGTCTGGCAATTTTTCTCGCGAAAATCACTTAATCACGATCCCGGCAACAGACGGTCTGCCGCGTGCACCTATTGAAACGATCGATCATTGGTCAGCCCGGCAACAATCTCCGTACGAGCTACGAACCTCTAACCCTTCGACTTTCCGTACGTCAAGAAGCCAGTGATAAATCACCGAGGCCAGACCTTCCAATTACTTAACTCGCCGGAGATACGAATAAACTTCTACAAACGTTCGCACATGTAGCTCGCTTAATTTTTACCAAGAAACAAGTTCGACCGTGTCTGTACACACCAGCGAAAAACAAAGAAAAAGAGGAAAAAGATGAGGGCGTGATTCTTTTTAACACGTTGAATGCCATGGAGGTCATCGGTGACCGGGGCTATTGAATTCAATGTTTCATGTGACTTTTAAATTGTAATATTTACGAATTTGTTAAATCATTCAATATTTACGCGTTGCTCTCAAAAAGGTAGAGTGCTGCTGTCTATATATCCCTTTCTGTCTTGAAAGTTTCTGCTTTGTAAAGATGTGATTTTAATAGAAATAGTTTCACTTTAGTAGAAATGGAGAAACTAGTGAAATACCAGTGGCATTCAACGTGTTAACACGTTCGGTACGGTATGAGGACGTATAGAGGAAATACGGTAGAGATGAGTAATGTTATATATGACGTGGTCCATCGTATAGAATTATTGGATAGTGGAGTGATTTCCGGAGATCCATAGATGTAAGGGTGTTGAAGAATACTGCCCAATGTCATTTTTACTCTATTTTCTACACGTTAAGATTGCTTTTATCAAACCTTCGTTAACTGCAGAACTAATATTACGGATTAACCTTTTGAGCTCTGAATACTCCCGGCCGACCTTCGCTGGGGTCGGAATACTTTTTCGCCACACTGAAGTGACTATTCAAGGCGCAAACAGTAATAAATTATAGTAATTCTTTTGCAGAAGGTTAAATAATTAAAGACTGTTATTTTTGAGTATTAACATTATTTATTATAAACATTGAAATTTTAAAACATTAAATTTTACAATCAACTAAAAAACTTAATTTGATATTTGCAACAGAAATTAATAATTTAATTGTGTGTGAAAAATTTCAAAACAATTATCTATAAATAATTAATTATATATTATAATTCCCGGAGATTTTTATGACCCTAATACTGCCCAACCGCTACCAAAGGAAGGCATATTACTAACGAGTGCCCCTGTATTAATTTTACACGAAAATGACTGCATATCGATTGAAAAAATCGACAAACGCATATATGCGCCCTTAGTCCAGGCCGATGACTCAGAGAAAACACATATATGCGGCCTTAAGCCACACGGATGACTTTCATCAAACGCATATATGCGTCCATAGAGCTCTAAGGGTTAAAATCCGTAACCACCAAGTAAGAAAATCGAGTACAGAACCTATCTGTTCTGTGCCATCGAATAAGAAAGTTCTCGAAAAAAAAACCTGCGCAGCGAACCTGTTAAGTCGTGGTTCTTCCACGTCGACCTTTCCCCATCGATCGTTTAAGGGTGAGAAAATATAGGAGCGATTAGCCGTACTTCCTTCGACTCTGTTTTTCTTTGTACTTCTCTTTCGCGAATGATTAATGCCTTTCCTGCGCATTCAAACACGTAGAACCTTTCTGACAGTATCAAAAGCGTCCGTTTCCATCGAAACACGCGAGTTTATCGAGTTCAGGGTTTGCCGCTGTTTGGCAAGCGCTTTTAAAATTCACCAGTCCGTGAATGATACATTCATTAAGGATTTTTCGGTTGTACAGTTCGTCTCACGTGAAGTTTGACGGTCTCGGGTAACGTTTTCTGTGGGCCATTAATCATTTATATACTGTATAGTATTGGATTACAAGACGTTCGCGCAATACCTATGAGCTGAAAGTGCATAAGGGAAAGAGGAATCATCTGCTCATTCCATGCAATCCCTCCAAGAGATCCTGGCTTTAGGTACTTCGCAATTCATGTTACCCGATGGTCTTGTAAAGTGGTGGAATGGTAAGAAGACAGCTGAGACGGAAGGGGAGATTGCTCTCGCACCGCCTATCCCCGCCATGTCGGTCCTGGAAATCTGAGATCGACGAATGACAACCGAAAATAAAACACTACTTTCATCGTTTACATGACGACGCAACGAATGTGCGGGTCTCTCTTGCCAATAGCGCGTCAAAATCGAAAATGCGTGAGGGAGAGGGATGTCCCTATCCGTTGGGCGAATCAGAGCAAATTACCCCTCAGCTGCCTTCTTACCGTTCCAGCATTATACTATGCGTGCACGAGAAGATGGCTATGCGATGGGATACGGATCTGATTGGTTCGCGAAATCCCGCTCTGTATTACAGTGCGATACTATCATCTCTTGTTACACGCATTATAGCTATTGGTTGAACACTCACGTGACAGTACATATCACGTAGCAAAGAAAGATGTGGAAGTAATAGCTTATTGTTAAATGTACCAATTGCTGAACCCGAATTTGAGTCACTGTCAGCTGTGAGAGCATTTTCTTAACACTAGAACTACCGGCGTTAAATCTATTATATTTAAATATATTAACCCCTTAACGTGCACACTCGAGTTAATTCGAGCGCGCTAAACCGGCCAAACTGCGCACACTCGAGTTAACTCGAGCGAGGTTTTATTTTATGATGCTATAATTTTTCGCACTCGCACATAATCGAGAATTGAAAATAACAATGTGAAAGCTAAGAAAAACAATCGTTTTGTTGATATTTATCGTTTACATAGGATTGTAAGCTATAACACTTATTTATTCAAGAATAAAATATAGCATTTTTCCATGGGACAAAAGCGCAGTATGTTTCTACACTCGTGACGACTGAATGCGATCCGTCGTAGTATTTTCGAAAACGACTCTACGTTCTAGGAATTCCTATTCCAAACAGGAGACTCTCTCTACAGTGTAGGGGAAAGTAACATAAACAATTTATATTACTGTTTGGGCCCGAGCTCGTCTTTTGGGCATCCATAGTCAGTTCCTTCTAAACTCCAGCAATATAAAGACGGTTATTTCATAGCCTCATAGTAAAAGTAATAAATATAAAGTATATTAATTTATCACCCATTTCCAATAATAGTTTAGTTCAATATTTACCTAAATGTTGCAAACTTGCAAAGATAAGTGTATCTTTATAGATACGATCAAAATCCAAATTTAAAGTAAAAATGTTGAATAATTTTTTATTTTTTTGCCAAGACTATGTTCTAAAGTATGTACTTTTGCATTAAAAAAATTGATTTTTTTTGGCCGTTTTTTTTCAACAAAACTGTGCGTTAAGGGGTTAAATGAGTATGTACTTTGAAACAAGGAGAATTAAGAGGTGGAATAGTTGATCGATTTAGTAATTTATATTTCATAAGATGAACGTAGAATATCTATTCTATGACGCTCCTATAAACTTGGACAATTTTTGGAAAAAATTGTGTACCAGTCATTTTGACTGGTTTGGTAGTTCTAGTGTTAAATAGTGATTTAACACTAAACCTACCACCGGTCAAAATGGCCGGTTCCGAAATATTCCTAAAAATGACCAAAAGTGATAGGTAAGCCAAAAAGTAAATAATCCACTTCTATTTTATAAAACTTGAATTAGTTAATTAATGATCTTTTTCACCTCTTCATATCTACACTTCCAAAGTAATAATTCAGTATATCTAAATTTTGGTAGATATAACGTGGGTCGTTTTAGTGTTAATATACCATCGATGGTTCGAAACCTTTCCAAAACTATTGTTTTCCCACAGATTTCTCAGAGACTGGTATTTGCATTTAATTGCAAAAATACGGTAACACCTTTTGAGTATTTCTTGGTTGCGGACTGTTACTTCGATTGCCAGTTTTTAATTCTGCGTGATCTCCTTGACTTTTATTTTTATTTTGTTTACATACATTCAAGTTTTGTGCATGTTTCGCGTAGATCTTTATTTTGAAAGATGTCGTTGTATTTGTACAGTTCTAATAATGAAATGTATCAATGAAACCATTACCACATTTACTAGTCGCTTGGACTGACTCAGTTTGGAGAAAAGTGTATTCCCCTTAATAGAAGACTGGTTTTAAAAGTATTCTATTTTTTCGTCTTTCTCTCAAGTTTCTTTGGAGGTTCAACACTCGGAAGAGGTGACGGAGATAGTTCGAAATGTTTCTCTAAAATCCGTGGCCTTAGAATTTCAAAGTGTGCGTGTATTAGTAGAAATATTACCTACACTTATCATTCTTATGTCGGCCGTAATGACGGCTTATGGAATAAATTATAATAGATTTTCATCTGATTTTTACCATGCATATGACGGCTTTAATTCCATTGTTTAATCTTCTAAAGCCCGGCTAATAAGTTTTATTGCGTTTTCCCTAGTTTTTGTAATATTCAAAGGTTGTCCAGTTGACCCTCAATCGATTTTCATTTTTAAATTTACAAAATGATTTGCTTTGGCAAACCGGTATCGTTCGTTATTTGCAATCTAATTATTGTTTTACCTATCGATGGAGACTGTGAAAATAATTATTGCAGTATTTACTTCAAAATCAATTACGGATGATATTTGATTTTCTGCGGATTGGATTATTTTGTTATTCCGTGGCGACCGATTGAAATTAATTACGGAATAGCACCGTGTGATATTTATTCCTTTCTGTCTTAGAATAGTATTTTCTGCAGGCATCGAATGATATACCTTGTGCAAATTTACAAAATCCTTTTCCGAATTAGAAGCCGAAATTAATTCAAATAAAAAATGATTCGTGACGGAAGCTTGGTGCAACATAACTCAAGAGACATACACAAACGATAAATTTCTATATCGGCATGCCTGAAATCCATATTTTTCTCTTGAATTTAGTTACAATCGATTGAAATTATTAAAAAGTATAACACGATGAATTCTAAACGATTATTATGTACCTCGGTCCATACATTATCCATACATTATTTGAAAATTTGCTGAAGTTATGCTTCAGCCATAACAAATTTCGTTTCTTGAAAAACAATACTTGTTTATATCTCGTAAAAGTAGGTAGATTTTTCCGACTCGTATCGTTTTATCTTTTCCCTATCGAATATCGTGGAACTATACGACACAGGGGGTGCATTTTGCCTCGTTCTCCATTATCTATCTCCATATTCGAAAATACTTTGTCCAATTTTACAGGCGCTTATCGGTCCCGCAAATTCTATGGAGATCGCGTACGTGTGCGTAGAAGCACGTGCGTGATAACAGCTCGCTTAAGCTTGGTGCTAAGTGTACGTGCGTGTATGTAACAAGAAAAGCCATGTGGTAAATCAGGATTAAAATGGGGCTTACCAGTCTGAAATTTAAATAAATTAAATCCTTCCAGAGGTTCATAAATTCGGATTTTCCGTGTGGACACCGACGGCTATTTGGATCCTATTAAAGCTCCAACATCTATCTTTCTGGAGAGCTGTCGCGTTTTCAGCTAAAGAATTTGCGAAAAGTCCGAATGACTGTCGTGTCCGTATCTCTCGATGATATTCGAGACCAGTTGAGGTAGATTTCGAACATAAGAAACTGTACAGCATGTGAGAAATTGTGAGAGAAATTTTTTTTGCGATTTCGTTAGTTCGATACCGTGCATCGTGTTACTGGAATACGATGTTTCTTTGGATTATGCAAGTAGGTACAACTGAGAGTGCGATAATTTAACACTAGATTTGCAGACGACTGTTGTAATATATTTAAAAATGTTAATCAAGTACGATAAAAGAAAAGGAAAAAGGGAGAAAGTAGTTGATCAATTTAATCGCTCGCAGTATATAAGATAGACAGAGAAAATTGAAAAAGAAACAGCGTTAGGAATGTCAGGCACATTTGTAAAAATTGTATACGGAATATTTATACATATTTACGCAGAAAATGTAACAGTTATAGTTTTTGCAGAAAAGATATGTGAAGGAAAATAAAATGCGTATTCTGTAAATCGGAGAATTGGATGAACCCCATAGGAACACCGAAGGAAAACAAACGAAGGATTATTCAAAAATTACACCCCATTCTGTTTTTACACGGTTTTGTCTGGAACGGATCTACCGTCTAAAAACAGAATTAGGTGTATTTGCACTCTGTAATGTGAAGAAAATCTAAAGAATGAAGTGCACCGTTATCAATTTGAGAAATTATTAAAAAAAAATGAAAAATAGTACATTTTGTATGCCTCGGTGTATCTAGGGTCAATTTGAATCGATTGATCGTTCAAATTGAAGTTGACAAATCCTATTTACTCCTCTATTCTATATTTATAACAAAAGTAAATTATTGTAGTTGCCACGTAGGCTTCTCATTCTTTTAATAGGAAATACTATTTTAATAGTAATTTTAATGGTAATTGTGCAGCTTAAAATCAAGGATAAGGTATAATTGTTAGATTGGAAATTTCCAGGACAAATACAATATTAACCCGATCATTTAATCGATGTATTTGATACAGATATTTATGTGCGCTAAGAGACGCGCTGAAATTGGTAATTAATTAATTTTGTTGATACAGCGATTGCACATTAAATAAATTCAACGATAGATGCAGTGTAGGCAATGCAGTAACGATTAAAATGGAAAGGAGGAGGGTGAAATTAAGCTACGTGTATTTTAAAGCCGCGTGCGTGATTAAATTAAGCTGCTGGGTGAATATATTCAACGAACCGCATTTGAACACGAACTACTAAAACGTTTCGACATCGTACGCTACATTTTTAGTTCCCTGAAACGTGAAATGTGTCTTCGAATATGTCAATTTCCCCATACAATAAGTACAGCCGTTAAGAGTAAAACAAATAAATGTTTTTATAATTTCAGTATTTTAATGCCGTATCAGTCACTTAGACAGGTTATTAACACTAGATTTACGGGCGTGAAATTTGTCAAATTGAAATATATTTAATAAGGACTTTGAAAAAAGGGGGATGAGGCAGCAAAGGTGGTAGATCGTTAAGTCATTATTGTATTATAAAATACACGTGAAATATCTACTGTATAGCGTCTCTACAAATTTGAGAAATTTTTATAAGACAAGTAGGAACCCGTCAATTTGATGGCATCCGTAAATCTAGTGTTAATGACTAAAATATGAGATTTACAGTTTTCTATACAGATTATTTTAAGAGTTATCGTTTTCATATTTCACGTAAACAGAAGCACTCGTTGCATTTCATATCTCTTATTTGGAATAGCTCATAAAATATCGCATATTTCATTCATCTCGTATTTTCCCATTGGCGAAAAGTAAATTCGATCCGACTCTCGTATCCCGATATTAATTATTTCTCCGTCCGGTTATGGAGAAACGCGAATGTTTTTCTCATCACAGTTGCATTGCCTCGAAAGAGGTACATAAACAGAGACGACGTATATTAAGTTGGAGATTGGTATACTTGAGAAAATAAGGAAAATAACTGCAACATCACACGTATGAGACTCTGCATTTTCTATGACTACGTTCCCTCTTTCCCTCTGCCAGAAACCTCACTCTTTTCCCCATTGCGACTTCAACGTTCTCTCTCTCTCTCTCGTTCCTCCTGCGCGTTCCTCCAGCGCAGGTGATCAAAGCAGCTGCGAAGTACATATTTGGTTTCACCAAGTTTCTATCAGTTTCTGCTTTTTTCCTCTTAGTTCTTTGAAAAATGGAAATTGCGCCCCGACTCCACGAACGAGTGCAAACGAACTCGAGGAAATACCTCTGGGGTCTCTTTTTCTCTCTCTTTCCATCTCTTTCCCTCTCTTTCTATCGTTTCCTTTTACCTCTTCCCCAACCTTCTCTGGGAGCCTTTACTTTGAAGTAGGATATCTCCGGTGAAACAAGAAATCACTCGGCATAACCACGCCGGCTGATTGATCTACGCACAACTTTGCGCCTGTTTGCTTCTCATATTTATATGCGTTTGTAATACTAACGAGTCCCTATTGACAGAACGGAAACTCAACGGAAATTTTATTACCGTCGATGCAATGGATGATCGAGTAAGTTTTCTACGAAGCTTACGGCGATTTGCCAATAAATATTTACCGCGAGTATTTACCCCCTGTTTGTACTTATTTGTGAAGACGGTTATGTCTTCGAAGGTTCAGCAGAGAGGATGTAGCTGTACGACATTATTTTTAAAACGATGAAAATCGCTCAAAGGGATACACTTTTCTGTCAAGCTTGCGCAGGAAGATATGGAAATATTAATACTTCAAGGTGGTTCATTCTTATCGTAATCTTTGGATGTGTCTGTATGTGGCATAATGTTTCGCGTATGTAGCAGAGTAGAACGACAATTTTCCGTATTTATAAGAAACTTTGCTTTCAATTTAATTTCATAATTCATTGTTGTGTGCTAGCTTTCAGTAGCGCAGAAAAACAAAACGAAAAGAAAGACTGCAGACGTTTATAAACGCACGAGGTACCATATATGACTGCTGGTTGGAGCAGAACGATAACTTGAGTTTGACAGTGAAAATAAATGTGCTGAAAATAATTAAGATAAAAAAATGAGCTGTTATATTTGAAATTGGTATAGTCCGACAATTGAAAGATGGCTAGGGAACGGCGTAGCCTCTCGTTTTCAGCGGCCTATTTCCACCGTTTCGTTTTTGGAATTCCGAAACCCAGCCTCCAAAAGTAAACGACTATGCAGAGTGTTCACTTTAGAAGAATGGATTTGGTAATTTCAAAAACAAAGTGGCGAGAATAGGCGATTGAAAACGAGAGGCTCCGCCGCTCCCTAACCATCTTTCAGTTGTCGGAGAGTACATGTCCCTTTCTTTAACACGTTGAATGCCACGGTATTTTGTGGTTTCATCGTTTCTACTGAAGTGAAAGTTTTTCTATTAAAATCACACCATTACAAAACAGAAATTTTAAAGACACAAATAGATATATAGTGAGCAGGACTTTAACTTTTGAACGCCAACATTTAAATACTTAATGTATTAGAAAATTCATAAATATTACAATTCAAAAGACATCTGAAATATTGAATTCAATAGCGTCGGTCACTGGTGACCCCCATGGCTTTCAACACGTTAACCCTTTGCACTCTGTTGTCGCCGCAGCGGCGACGTTGTAATAGAAGCTGATAACTCGGTTGTCGGATAAATCCAGTGTATTTTTATATTTCTTTATACTCTAAAACATAATTTCAAAATATGTGCGCCTCTTTTTTAAAAATAAAGCAAGATTTTCCATTTTCTACAGATGTGCACTCTCACCGTGTAAATAGTTCTGGAGCAGCTGGTAGCTCATAGTAAAAATTACTCGGAGTGCAAAGGGTTAATGTTGAGATACTTGAGAGTTCGTACAAAAGCTTTCATGCTGTAACGGGTAACAATTGAATATTTTTGAATGAAATCTATTTCATTTTATTTACTTTGCCATTTGTATTGCAAAAGGAAGACACCTTGAACTTAAACACACTTTTCTCAAAAGTGGAGTTACACCACTTTCAGAAATAACGGCTCAAATATAAAAGATAAAAATTAGAAGTACCTCCCTCCATATTTTTTGCCTAGCGCAAGAGTCTAACGTGAATCTTGAAAAATAAGTTCTCCCCTGATTAAAGTACTACAGCCCCAAAAATAAATTAATTCGTATCGCGTACCACACCAGGCTACACGTTAGCGCACAGATGATACACAAGGAGCGATAAACAAATGATCCGTAAAGCGTTAATCCACATTGTTGGCAGTAAACCAGAATAACCATTAAACGCTCTCCGGACGAGCACGGAATGTCACGGTATCAGAAAATGAAGTGTATTAGCCTCCGGTTTCTCCTGCACGCTCGCGTGACGTCAAGCCCGGATTTGTTGGGCACGCTTGAAACGCTCGCCGCGAGTCTGCCTATTTACACGCATTCTCCCTGAATAAATTACCAGCTTGTGGCGTGTATTTGTCCGAATAAAAATGTACTTGGATGAGACACCATATTCTCTATGCAAATAACTCGATTGCTTCGAATTTTCATCGATTTTCCTTCTTTTAAATGATCAAGTAACAACATACGATATTGTACCGATACTATCGATAAAATTAATTCACGACAAAATCGCTGCTGATAATTGATATCAAGTATCTACCTAAGATTTTTATGTATCGATAGATTGCATTGAGTATTGTTGTTGAAAAGAAAATTGGTGGGACCGTGTAGAGGAAAATTAGGATATCGGATTAAGGGGGCTGTAATGATTGAGAAGTTAAACGCTCTGAGCCGCTATTTGTGAGATCCAGTTCAAATTCTCCTCCGTCACTTCTGAGAATTCTAAACTATCATTTAATATATCATAGTTTTGGTAGTTTGGCACCCACTTCAAACAATAGATCGTAGGCGAAATAACTGCAAGGGTTAAAGTCAAAAAAAGCAAAAGAAAGAAAAGAAGTAAAGTACTGTCCGCGCTCCAACCAATCGACGCGATTAGTGTGTATAATTATCTCTGATAATAAAGCACTAGAACCAAAAAACAGCTGTGATAGGAACGTGTATGTCTTACATTCTGATCAATTAGACCCGCGTTCAATTAAGAATTAATTCGCATATTTTTTTCCCCAGCAAAGCACAATATGGTGTCCAATTGATGAGATAGTACAGGTACTAATCCGATTACAACCTAGACGTAACGGTTCGACATATGTTGTATCCATGAAAAGTCAAAGTTCATAAACCATCGATTATCGATGGCTCCACCATCGTTGATAAAAAGGATCATGAACATCTTTTTCACGTTATTGCCGCACGTCCCCAAAACTTTTGAAAATCGCGGTTCTTCGGATCATGATTCCGGCTTGTTCGTTTGGATCGTATCTCACTGAAGAGTCTCGTTTTCGCGAAAGCACGCGATCTAGTCGGCCCGTGCCGACGGGTCGTCATGTTAATTACACGTTCGATCGTGGCCTCTCTAAGCTCGAAGCTCAGGTCTCCGCAAGTACGAAAACTCTGGGATATAATCGAACGTGACACGATCGTCCATCCGTCGGCTGCCAGCTGACCAAAATTAGATCACGCCAATATCCCATGTAAATTATCGCTAACAGACCGCTCGTGTATCGAGAGCCAAAGTAGTAACTTCTCCCCCTGCGGGTAAACCGGAAGACCCGTAGATCCTCGACCGGCTCCATCGGGAGGAAATCCAAAGAACCGATTATCATAATGTAGATTGCTTTTCATAGCGTAACCGTACTTCGTACCTATGTATGTATGTATGTATATATGTATTTATAATGTATGTTAATTATCTCGTTCCCATCCTCCGCATCTCTCGCGCCGACCAGAAGATTAATCTATTCCGTCGGCCGATTCGTGGGGAGGTGCATTCCGATAGTTCTCTTGGACGATGATAGATTATCGTTGAGATTAATACCAACATTAACACGTTACTTAACACATCGTGATATTATAATTTAATGGCGCCTTCGATGCGTTTCTTATCGCTCCTCGGACTTCGAACTTGTGATACGTCCAATCGTTTTAATGTTGCACATTTTTTATACTTTACGTTTATTTCTTGTTGCTCGATTGGCATGTCGCTTTGCCGCGACGGAAAGGAATTGCGAAAAGGTGAGAATTATTATACAGGCGGCCCTCGACTTTCGCACGTAATTGGTTCCTGAAAATGTGTGCGAATGTTGAATGTTCGAAAGTAGACGGATATAGATAAAACATTAAGAATTGTATTTTATAATATTTATTTATCAGTATAAATAAGATAATTAGGAGTGTTTAAGCGCTTTCATGTGTTTTTTTGTAAAGTTGAGGTTCTGTAACGTCTAGTAGGCAATACTAGAGGCAACACTATAATATTAGAGAACCTCTAATATACTAAATATAATATATAATATAATTATAATATATATTATATATACTATTTATTATTATATTATTATTATACAAATATTTATTATTATTATATTATAGTAATATAATATGTAATATAATAATAATACTAAATATATACTAAATATATCCTATAATATATATCAATTGTTAGAATTGATTTTTTTCAACAACAATTTTTGCAATATCGACAAAAATCTTTAACACTAGAACTACCGGCGTTAAATCTGCTATATTTAAATGTATTAAATAAGTACTTTGAAAAAAGGGGAATTCAGAGGTGGAAAAGATGATCGATTCGATAATTTATGTTTTATGAGATAGACGTAGAATATATATTCTATGACTCTCCTATAATCTTGAAGAATTTTTGGAAAAAATTGTGTACCAGTCATTTTGACTGGTTTGGTAGTTCTAGTGTTAAAACATTGAATTTTTAAGAATGTGCGAAAGTCGAGAGCTGGCTGTAGTCTTCGTTATCGAAATGAAAAATGACTGCAGAAAGCGAATAATTGACTTTGCGGCCTCCTTCCGTTAGATGTCAATGATAGGTTTTGATTTTTGGCAGATAGAGTTTCTGTCTAATCATGTGGTCATCGATGTTATTGGAGCAGTGGGAGTTTTTGTCCGTTTCTTGATATTAACAAGAAGTCAGTAATGGATTTAAACGTACAAAAGTTAAAATAATTTAATCGCACATAATGCAAGTTTATTCCATTATAGTTTTGAATAGTTCTCACAAGTGTATGGCGTTTTAAATACAGAAGAAAATAACTTTTATCTAATCTGTTACACTGTTCCATCTATCCTTCAACTTATTAGTAGCACTTCCGTAATTTTGAAATTGCAAAAAGAAGATTGTTCTCTACCGACTTCCTCTCATTTTATTTCAAACCGATCTGAATTAACACAATTTTCATCACGTTCGCTCCTCGATACGAGATCTGCGTATCGGCGCAAAGAATTTTTCAAATACCCCCGCAAGACTATCCTTAATTTTGACTGTGCGTTCCAGTTTTATTCTATTTTGTATATGCATTAACACTAGATTTACGAGCGTGAAATCTGTTACACTGCAATATATTAAAGAAAGTCTTCGGAAAAAGAAGGATCAAGCGGCAAAGTTGATAATTCGTTAAGTAATTTTTGTATTACAAAATACACGTGAAATATCTACTGTACTGCTTCTCTGTAAATTTGGGAAATGTTTAACAAAAAAGTACGAACCTGTCAATTTTCTGGCGTCCGTAAATCTAGTGTTAAAATCGTCCAATCGTTGGTATTCTCTGGCACGCTTAATATTCAATCTACCTAGCCGAAAAGGAGTTAACTAACTATCTAAGGCGCGGTTCGGCAGAGATACGTCGCAGGTACTTTACCTTTTTTAGCACCTCTCCCTAAGTTGTATATGCAAGACTATCTCGCCACGGGGCAGCCATTTCATTGACAGAATGACGAACGTTCCAGGTAGTCGCTGGTTACGCCAAGGGCTCGTAAATCAAGAGATATTTTCCATTTCGATGTTCAGGGAGACGGTTGTTTTTTTTCTTTCTTTTCTACAAACATAACGCCACCATCGCGGTAAACCGTATAAGCGCTTCGAATCGCTCCGGTCCGGATGTAGAAGTCAATACTCGCGCGGTTTCATCAGCGAAACAGTGGGTATTTTTCTTTCCCATAAATACATCCCGAACTGAATATGTACCAAGGTTGTAAAACTTTTTTGAGAATTAGCAGTTGCATTTATTCTACGATTTATGCAGCACTTTTTCTATGCGATTTCCATTTCACGAAACATACCTTTGCTTGTACGATTCACCTTTACACATTGCCTCAATTTTGCCAGATGATATTCAGCGCGACTAGAACACGTACTGTTCTATTGTATTTACTTGAAACTACAACGTAGATCGCTTATGAAAGAAGTAAACCACTATATTAGGGGGACCAGATAGTAATGTCGTTTCTCCAGGTATTTTGCACAAAATCCAATTGATTTTTATCGATCCGACATTGAAAATTTGCGCACTAAAGGACAAAAGGTTCTGAATAACGAAGTGCTTACATCATTCATTAAAAATAAAAACTTGTTACAAATGTAATTGTTTGAATTTAGTGTAAAAAAATGTCATTCCTTTCGGACCCCCTGATATAATGCCTAATTTTGTAAGCGAAATAGGTCTGTTCTCGATTTTACGCGGGTTATCTACGACAGAAACTTGTATAAAGTACTCCGCGACATAAAACCGTAAAGGGTTAATTACCAGACATCAATCTCCAGTACAACTTTTTTCAACTGCGTCCAACATTCGACACGGTAGCCCTGACACGTCATTTCATAGACATCAACAACGATGTCTTTCCTAATCTCAAGAATCTCTCGCAAGAAACCTCGTTAAGACACTCGCATCTCTCACCTAGGGTATGTATTACCCCATCATTTCCAGATCGTTGAATTTCCACGGTAAAACGCACCTGTCCCCCCTGAATAAAACGATCACCGATCGACACTATCATCCCGACTACCGTACAACGAACGTCGTTGAAATAAGAGACCGTTGTTTATGGTTTCGGTCGGTTAGCAGACAGCCTATGAGGTATTCGAGCGTACGCAAGTTTTACGGCCACTAGAATTCTGACACGGCTAAATTATCGCTGGCACCGTTGTATAGGCACACACCGGAGTATAGATAGCAGAAACGCGTGTATTCCTGGTCGCGGAGTGTTCCATAGAATTTCCGATGACGTCGACTTTAGAGGAGGCTGAGTTTCTGCGCTTAACCCATGCCGCGTACATGACCATGTCAAAATATCCACTTGCATGCCTTTAAATAATTACCATCGTCAGTATTTTTAACCCCGGTAGGAGCCACTGCGACCGTCTATATCCGATGCTACGACGGGGACACCCTGGGTCGCGTTCACCGAAAACATTTGTTAAGTGTCGACCATGACGAGGAGTTTCCATCGAACGACAACGTTTAACCGTGTCACGCTCGAATATTGCGACAGAGGCGAATATACCGAGTGTACCGATGAACGTGGTGCTATTTGGAAGGTGATTTAAGAGGGTGCTACCGTTTTCCTCCGTCAGGAATTTCGATATTTTAGTCATTACTATGCAAAAACTGTAACAGTAATTAATTTGAAAGTTTGCGTGCGTTTTTGTTATACCTTCCTTGTTGTACTTAAATTTTGTCAATTCAATACATTTAAAAATACAGTTTGAATTGAGCGTGAACTAGGACGCTGCTTTCTAGGGAGGTTTTATTTTATACACATATAGTTATCGTTTAATCTACAATGCAGAAAAAATAATTATGTTTCGGGTAATGGTAAAGCCGAATGTTCCATTCTTTAACGAAGATTTCCCGAATATTTCGTAATTAAAATAAATGTATACAACCTATAGTCTTGTATCTGGGTCAAACTATAAAAGGATTCTTTCTTAACATACAATTGAAATTTTAAGTTGCTCGGGCCAATACTTTTTTCTTATTCATTTCAACCAGCTGCAAAAATAGTGTTTCTAGAGAAGCACGTTTAAAGTTTACTCGGCCGCTTGCTTTCGAAATGTTATGAATTTTAACTTAGCATTTTGCAAAGACATTCCTATAAAGATAACCTACAAGAATCAGTAAAAAATTTGATTTTTTTCACCATAAAGACGGGAGTACCCCCTAATCGTGTTGGAATGAGTTGAGGGTTGATGGTACTGTTTCGTACGAGGCTCTGTTTTTAACACATCTTAAGCGGGAAACGTCTAAACTTGTTTTGTGTATACTATTATTAAAGCGCGGGAGAAGACAAAACAAAGTGAATAATGGAATTATTTTTTAAAAAGAAACTGAAAGAATATTAAAAAATGGCCCATAGTTCAAAAGTTATAGCTATTTTATGCAGAAGTAATTTTGCACGCGTATTGCAGAAAATCGCCCGCGATATAGTAAGAATTTGACAAGAAAATACTCGCTTAAGATGTGTTAACATTAATCGTGCCATGCGCGGTTAAATGACGTGAATCAGTGGAATGAAAATATGGCATTTTTTGTAGCATTGTATTGTGTATAACTAAATGCTACTTTCTGCGTTGTTTCCAACATTAAATTAATAACGTCCTGCATTTCTCACGGAAAAATATTATCGTTATTTCATAACCCATCAAATGTCCGACTATGGTAAGAATAGGTGTGTATGAAGTGCTGGTTAGCGTTAGACTTTGAATATTGAATGTGGCTAGTGTGACAGGCTTGTGAAATTGACGGTTGTTGCGGAAGGATAGTGAACGGTAAAACAATACATCGTAATTTTGTAGAGGGACTGTTTCAGCAGTCAGCTACTTAAGGCACAGTGAAAATTTACGTTTGACATTCTTATTGCTAATACACTATTTTTTGCTATGTCAACGTTAAGCATAATGAAAGAAAATGGTTTATACAGGGTGTTAAAAAAAAATTCAATATTTATATGGTATATGTGATACACTGTACTGAGTAAAAAAGCTTTAGTAAACATAGGACGAAAGGTCAACCGTTTCTGAGATATAAACATTTTTGTTTGCTAGCATCATGATTGACTTACTTGCTTCCATCGCATGCGATGTTTACTTTAGTGTTTATAAACCGCGTTCCGAATGTTCTTATTCAAGTGCCGACAATAGATTTCATTGAGAATCGGTCAGTTGTGGATCGGCGATTGTAGATATTACGCAGTTACAAAGTATCGTGAAAATGTCAGCGTATTATTCGATTGAAGAAATGGCAGATATGCATTTTATGCATGGTCGTGCTAATGGAAGTCCTTTAGCTGCACGACGTCTTTACGCGGAAAAATTTCCCAATCAAAGGGTTCCCTCTCACATGCTGCTTCAAAAACTTCACCGACTTCACCAACTTCAGTAGTAAGTCAGTTATGATAATAACAAACAAAAATGTTTATATCTCGGAAACGGTTGACCTTTGGACCTATGTTTACTAAAGCTTTTTTACTCAGTACAGTGTATCCTATATGCCATATAAATATTGAATGTTTTTTTTGAACACCCTGTATACAGTTAAATCATAATTGAATAGTAATTGTGATACTTTACTGATTAAAAAGTAACACTAGAACAACCAAACCAGTCAAAATGACTGGTACACAATTTTTTCCAAAAATTCTCCAAGTTTATAGAAGAGTCATAGAATATATATTCTGCGTCCATCTTATAAAACATAAATTACCGAATCGATCATCTTTTCCACCACTGAATTCCCCTTTTTTCAAAATACTTATTTAATATTTTTAAATATGATAGATTTAACGCTGGTAGTTCTAGTGTTAAAGCCTCTGAAAGTACGCGAAAACGCCCGTCTTACTTTGACAATGATCAGCCAGTAGGATTTTAATTTCTATCTTTCATATGTCACAATTAGCTACACTGGTCGTATAGACATAAAGGTTGTATTATCAATTTTATTATGATTGTAATAAAATTGACAATTGAATTGACAACAGAGAATACAATATCTCTTCCATCTAAGCGTTTTATTCTGAAGGAACCTGACTTGGATAAGAATTGAAATACGATACAATTTGCCGTGTCTTTTATAAACAGCAATCTGCAACTAGTTTCCTTTAATCATGACATAACTAGCCTGTTAATCGAGAAACAAAGTGATGAGTAATATCACCACGTCTCAAGTAATAAAAGAAAATTATTTTTATCTTATTGATTTTACTTATTTCGACAAAATATTTTATGATATTTAATATATAAATCGAATACCTACAATGTAAAAAGAATTAATTGAACGAATTTAAATAATTATTTCGCAGTGTGATATTCCTTGAAGCAATGCGGCATACACAAAGCAACACTAGAGTTTTTCCGGCCAAAAGCGGCCGTTTTTCCGTGAATAGCGTTCAAGTCACAGATTGCAAAAACATGAACAATATAACCATGCCAGGATTTAATAGATAAGAACTACCTTAAACCTAATGCGTTCAACATATTGCGGCTAAATTCTATGACGAAAGATATCGTCATGCCCATTGAAGTAGTAGTCTGGGTATGACGAAGTGTTTCGTCATACGCAGTTAACAGGTTAAATTTAGGAAACTTTCAAAGCTCATTTTCTCAAAAACAAAGTCTCAGATGAACAGTTCTATGATTTATTATCAATTTGCTCTGTCATATAGAATCATGCTTTTTCAGATTGCATCGTAATTCTTTGGGCACCCTGTATATCTCGCGAATTATTCACGCCGTTGTGTTTCAGGTCTTCGGTTGCCTTTTGCGTTCGGTCATTTTTCTGAGCTCAGAAACGTGAATAGTTAAATGTCGGACGGTGTTTAGTCTGACGTTCCAACCTTTTCTACTGTCTTATGTACGCACGAGGAATGCGTCAAGCTGTATTATAGGTGAGATCTCGAGTTCTATTATTATTAACTGTTTGTGGGAGCTGATCTGCATTAGAAGTCAGAAGGATCTTTTTGAACATGTCGTTTAAGTTCCTCGTGTTAGGAAAATTGCGCTCTTGCTTTCCTCCATTCTCCTTCTATCCGTTCAACTTAACCATTAAGCATTGGAGCAGTCATATTTGAGCCGTTCACAGCACAAAGTGATTAACTCCACGTTTTGAATTTTTTTAAATTTAAATCTTAAAGCACTTGATTGAATCCTAACTTTTTATGTTTAGAATAAATTTTCTTAATAATAACGATTAACAACATTAAATGACTGAGTTTAGTTGGCCATCGAATAATAAATAATTGAATTGAAAAGTCAATCTAATTAAATCCAAGGCTATTCCACCTTATGCATTTTATACTTCGTTAGAGGACAGCTACATTTGATTATATATTCAACAATACTTATTTGTATTTATATTTTGAAGGGAATTTTGAAAAGGAGTGTATACTATTTCATCACGTTTCTCCACTTTAGGTTTTATGGAGTTAATCGATTTGACAAGTGATCGGTTCATATCACAGGTTTTCATGTTTTGTAACTTGTGTGTCACTTGGCAGACTACTTCAATAATTCGTAATCATTTGTTTAAAAAAAAATGTGATGTTTACTATATTGACTGTCGTTTAAACTTTTTGAATAATTTCAAAGCACAACGAAAAAAAAAAGAAATCGAGCAAGTTTGTATAACTTTTCTAACTGTTATAACAAGTACTATGTGTCATTGTAGAATACATAATTGCATATAGCTTTCCTCTAACGAAGTATAAAATGAATAAGGTGGAATAGCCTTGGAATTAATTAGACTGACTACTGAATTCAATTATTTATTATTCGCTGGCCAAACAAACTTCGTCATTTAAAGGTGTTAATCGTTCTTTCCTTTTCAACTTCATCCTCAACGTCCTTTCTTTTTTCGACACCAAAACCATTATCAGTTAATTATCAGATGATATTGAATCTTTCGTCTAAATCTAATCTACAATTTTCGACATACACAAACCTTGGGAAAACTTGGGAAAACTAATAAATCTTTTCCTACCCAATACGTTGACCTATGGTATTCAACTGTAATTTACGAGTCTCCTTGTAACAATTGACTCGAGCTGCCGGTAAATAATAGCAACGTGGCATTGGAAATCCGAATCCACGGTTCCAAAATCATTTCGCTGTATTCGAAGATGGAGCATGAAACACTGTGAATCACTTTTAACGAAGACATTTGTGGAGTGTCACGTGCGACAGCAAGGAGTTGCATGAGGATCTCATAGATTCGACAGACACCCTCGAATTTACGTACATTCAGGTAAGAAACTTTCGCGTTCAGTCTCTTGGCTCCTCTCGAACAGTAAACTCGTGTGATCCCGCGACATTTATACTGAAGTTGGCGCGCAGCTGCTGTTTAATCGATGTAGTTTCTCAGGAGAATCGGGCGAGAGATCGCGACGATTGTCCTGGGTAAATAAATTTAAGTTGGCCAATGCGGAGAAAGTGATAGGGAGAGAGAAAGAGAGAGGAAGACAGAAAAAGAGCTTTTAGTTTGCCGCTTCAAAATAATACACCCAGTCGATGTGAAATTTCCTCGGAGTTCAGAAGTTTCGCGACTCTTTGTTCGAGGATAATAGAGCTTCCCACATTGAAATTTATAGGACTTATTTCAAGGCGAATTCCGAAATGAGACAAGCTCGTCGAATTTGCAAAATCACGGTGTTACAATATTAATAAACCTAGTTAAACGGCAGAAAAAAATTTAAGATACTTTACATCGTTTTTTACACGCATACGCGGCAAAAATTACTCTTTTTCAACAATTGAGCCGTTCAGTGCACAAATCGATTAACTGCAATTTTTGAATTTTTTTAAATTTACGTCTCAAAGCACTTGATTGAATCCTAACTTTTTATGTTTAGAATAAATTTTCGTAATAATAACGATTAACACCATTAACCCCTTGGCCTATAATAACGAGTGGCACTCGTGATGCGGTAGATGGAATAGGAAATTTTGAAGAATCCCAAAAATGATGAAATTGAAAATATCAGTGTAACACAACACTGTAAAATTATTTCTATGTTATTAATATTGCGTTCGGTTGTAAGATATATCAGGAATCACTGATTAATTTTCATTTTAGCAATTTAATTCTGAATTATTGCACGCACAGTCGCAAACGTAATCGTAGGGCAAGGGGTTAAATGACGAAGTATGTTTGACCATCGAATAATAAATAATTGAATTCAGAAGTCAATCTAATTAATTCCAAAGTTATTCCACCTTATTCATTTTGTACTTCGTTAGAGGAAAGCTAAATGCGATTATATATTCTACAATACTTATTTGTATTTATATTTTGAAGGGAATTTTGAAAAGGCGTGTATACTATTTCATCACGTTTCTCCACTTTAGGTTTTATGGAGTTAATCGATTTGCGCACTGAACGGCTCAATTCAAAAACAAGAAAACGAATTTTCGGGACGTCACCGGTGAGATAAGCGAAAGAAGAACCGTGAATCTTTGAAATCATCGACATGAGTACGGCTGCATATTTTTACTATTACATCGATGATATTTCCCCTCGAGATTACATTTGCTCTTCTCGGATATGAGCCTCCCAGAGCGTTGAGAGACGGTGCTTATAAATACAGACGTTCACTGGCGCGAATCATAAAGATTTGAAGGACCAAAAATACATTTAAGTCACCCGTTTAACTACACCGTTCGAAATTTGCGCGATACATTCGTTGGAAATAAACGGGCGCGCCGTCGACGCGCGGGAAAGGCCCGGAGATTTCAAAGGGACGATAAAAGACATTTTTTGAAATGTGCCAAAAGCATTCGTTTGTCCATCTTCCCCCGTGGTGCGGATCATTTTAAAATCCGTAAAAACTCTGCGCATCCCTTGATATGCAGAGCCAGAGACAACATTTTCTCTTTCGAGTGCTTTCACATTTCCGCTCGTTGCACTTTGTAAAACCTCTGTGCTTCCGCGCTTTCAGCGTCCCGGCTCGGCGAGGTGTTTTTACACTGTCGTGAACTCGCGATATCCAGTATAAATTTGAAAGAACAGGAAAAGGTCACGTTGCACGCTACCGTCGAGCATGTCGCAGAGAAATTCGAACGCTAACGTCGGAGGAATTTTTATAAAAATCATCTTCCCTCGCTGTAGGTACTGGAATACGTCACGCCGCGAGTTATATCCACATATGCATGTATAACTGCGCACAACTTTGAAACGTTGCATCTACTATTAGCAGCCAGGCGAACGTGCCTCTTTACGTTCGTTTCAAGTATAAAGATCTTTGGTTTACTGGAACTGAATTTGTTAGTTCTCTATAATATTTGTCATTTCAACATGTTGCATGCCACGCCGATAATTAATGGTAAGTGCTAACGTATTTATTACATACGTTTAAAATATATTACTTCATTTTTATCGTAACATTGAAGCAGAAAAATGGGTTCGTTTTGAAAGGAGAGGTATCTGTATAGTTAACACGTTGAACGCCATGGGGGTCACCGGTGACCGGCGCTGTTGAATTGAATGAAATTTCATACGACTTTTAAATTGTAATACACTAGAATTTTCTAATATATTCAATATCTAAATATCCACATTTAAAAGGTAAAGTCCTGCTGACTATACATCTATCTGTGTTTCTAAGGTTTTTGCTTTGTAAGGGCGTGATTTTAATAGAAAAAGTTCCACTTTACTTAAAATGATGAAACTAGCGATATACCGTTGGCATTCAACGTGTTAAAAAGCAATTTAAAAAATAAATTTGGTTTAGAAATGTTACGATTCAATAGAAATCTACATGTTACTATAAAGTAGAAGTAGGATTCGTAGAACGACCCGAACGAAAAGTCATGTAAAAACGGCTCGGCATGAAACACGTTCGGATAAACGCATCGTGTTGCCACTCTCTGATGCAAGCTGCTTCTATGAACTGTTATAACTTCATTCCCGAAACTCGGAAATTGTCTTTGTAATAGTATGCTCGCAAATGAAATTTATCTATTCCTCAAAACGCTATTATTACAATTTCTCAGTGTGTCATCGTTTAAACAATTTTCAGACGCTCTAAATTTGGATTATGTACGTGGGTCATAGATAAATAAACATATTTGCTGTTACACATCATTGGAATTAGTAACAATGTGCCACATCGTTATATTAATAATTAAGGTCCAATAATTCATGTTTTTCTTTAATAATCGTTGTATGCATTTGCAAAGTGTAAGTAATCTTTAGACGCGATGAAAAAGGATTACGAAGTGATAAACATATTTTCTGTTGCACATCATTGGAATTAATAACAATGTGCCACATCGTTATATTAATAATTAAGGTCCAATAATTCATGTTTTTCTTTAATAATCGTTGTATGCATTTGCAAAGTGTAAGTAATCTTTAGACGCGATGAAAAAGGATTACGAAGTGATAGACATATTTTCTGTTGCACATCATTGGAATTAATAACAATGTGCCACATCGTTATATTAATAATTAAGGTCCAATAATTAATGTTTTTTTTTAATAATCTTTGTATGTATTTGCAAAGTGTAAGTAATCTTTAGACGCGATGAAAAAGGATTACGAAGTGATAGACATATTTTCTGTTGCACATCATTGGAATTAATAACAATGTGTCACATCGTTATATTAATGATTAAGTAACAATAATCAACGCTTGTTTAAATAATCATTTACTGACGTTGTTTAAGATCATCGTTTCCGAGTGTTTAATTAGATCTTGGAGTCTTTCCCCGCCCTTTCGAAAATTAGCACTGATTATAGTATTAGTCTTCCATGATGACACACACATGCAGACACATATTCAGTAAAATTGTAGGAATCTAGTCTATAATGCAATTTTATAAGAGCAGAAATAGTTTTATGTTGCAATCAATTATTGAACTGTTACAAATTTCATTGATCGCTTGCTCCTCCAAAAATAGAGTAACGACGAATAAAAGCAATCGGGCGAGATCTCATTGTTTATTTCTGTAGAAGAATACGAGGTGATTGAAAGTGGGAGATTTTTATTTGAAAATAACGACAATAGGTGGTAACGGTAGTATTCAACACGTTGAGGGTTATAAAAGTCGTACATGTATTAGAATAGGTAAAATAGAAGTTGTTGGTATTATCGAGTTATTGTTATTTTTGTATTTGACGTTCCCTTTGCCTCTTCTGCTTGCACAGTTTAATTTCCATTCATTATTATGCATTAATTATACGTTTTGAACTTTGCCACAATGATTTCTTCTCACAGCTTGTAGACACGGAATGACTTCTCGCGATACCATTTCAAAATTTCAGTTGTCGATATTCACAAGTGTAATATTCTCTTTACACGATAATTGATTTACATGATTCTGGCTTAACATCCGGAAAATGCCATATAAAATTCTTGTACTCCACAGGATTTTAGTTTCATTGCAATTTAAGACTAAACCTACCAAGCCGGTCAAAATGACCGGTTCATAATTTTTTCTAAAAATTACCCAAACTAATAGGGGAGCTTGAAGTAAGTATTCTACTTCTAACTTATAAAACCCAAATGAGTTAATTAATTATCTTTTTCAACTCCTGATTTCTCTTTTTCCAAAGTACTTACACAGTATATTTAAATTTCAGTAGACATAACGTCGGTAGTGTTAGTGTTAACTACAGTTTAATTTTTTCTTCGGTTTTACACCCAAAATGAAGAATATTTCTCGAATTTAATTGCTCACTTTATAAACCTAAATTATCCAACTTATTCAGCATATTCCTTTTAATATTTCATATATTGCATATACCAAATCAAATCAAATCTTTCGTTTGCTCGTACACTCTTCAAGCACTGTAAAAACATCGATACCGATTTCCACGTTACCAGTGAACCGCGCGCATCATAATTCCCGTCCTTAAGTCCCGCTTATTTTTAGTCCACGAAATTAATGACACTTGGAAATTCGCGTTCCACTGCACACGTGTTAGCGTGTATTTTTGCAGAAATTACTCACTTCCCCCTTGCATCCGTCGATCGGAACCTCCGTGAATCTCGGCAATCTCGTTACGACTTTATCGCTATCGATCACCGTCTCGATAAATCGTGCTCTCCCTTTTGCCAGCACGACTGTTTTCTTCGCGCCGGCGCTTATTGTAAGTCAAGATCGTATTGTCAACCTGGGCTTCTGGCGATCGCGAGAACCCGCCACCAGCAAAACTTCTTGGCTTATGCTAATTTTGCTTGTACAGTCACGTGCTTTCGCAATGACTACAAGTGCGTTCGGCGACGCGAACGCTGCCACTGCCATCGGCTGCGCTTGCATTTCACACACACGGGAGTGCATCGTGGCGATTCGGAAGAATCGAGGATTTCGTCGTATCGGTTACAACTCTCGGTCACGTTACAATTCTCCGTTGTTGGAATACATGAGTGCAGATGGAGTTTTCCCGCAAAAGAAGAAAAACGAAACGGTCTGATCGGTTCCTTGCTACGTTTGTACTTCGCCGTTAACTCTTTCGAGGCGAGGAGAGATTACGAGAGTTGGAGATAGGTCAAATTGTGAAACGAGAGACGTGGATATTTTTAATTTGACACGTTAACTGCCACGCGAATTCGAAGATATTTTCCTGCGAGAAGTGCCTATATATGACGGTGAGAGGTGCTAATATACGCGAGTCATGACATACTATTAATTTTTGGACTATTTCAAAATTGTATTCATTCTCTTAATAGAAGCTTTATGCAACAGACAAGAATATAGTCATCTTTAGTTAAATGTAATTTAACCCTTTGCCTTACTATGAGGTGTGGCACTCTTCAGAAAAAGGAATAAAAGAATCTTGGCATATTTTAAAAATTGTCAAATAACAGAATCAATTGGACGTAATTTCATTCAATTATTTTTCTAATATCTATTAGGGGGACCGGAAAGTAATGTCGTTCTTTCAAATTAAATCCAAACAAATAAATTTCTAAGAGGCTTTTATTTTTAATGAATGATGTAATCACCCTCGTTATCAAGAATCTTTTGTCATCTAGTGTGCAAATTTTCAATGTCGGATCGATAAAAATCAATTGGTTTCTCAGCAGAATATCTGGAGAAACGACATTACTTTCCGCTCCCCCTAATATTTTATTTTAGATCTTATGACTTCGCAGTCACACAAAAATCGTAGGGCAAAGGATTAGCAACAAAATACAGTGGCCGTTATGAATAAGAAAGGTGGCAGACACCGTGTTTATCGCGTAAATATTTGAAGCATAAGTAATATATTTTGTTCGGAGGACAAGGGGTGCGAAAAATCGAACGTCTATTACGGTGACCTAGTTCAACCTCGAAACCTTGGAAGTTTAGCATAGCAGGAAACAGTGTTGAAGATGCTTGAATAAGTCATAAGAGACGAGCATCCCCCGATTTTTTCCTCCCTCCATGATACTCCTCGTACACGAGGAAAGACGAACGATCTCACGGTCGTTGGAGCGGCTGTAAAATCCGCCTTTGATTCGCATTTGAATTCAATATCGAAGAGGAAGCGATAATTCTGGCATTCTGGAACCCCTCCCTGATCCCCGTGGCATCGTTTCCTCTCTTCGGCTTTCCTTCTTCCATCGTGAGGGATCTTTCTATTCTTCTGCGGAAAAATTCCTTCTTTCCCCTCATATTCTCACGACGAAACGATATCGAAGGGCAGGATTGCCGCGAGAAAAAAGGGGGAGGGAGGAAGTGTGCACGCAAAAAGTATGCAGATTCTATCAGTGAAAATCATATCCACCTGTGCCCCGTGGCCATTATCGTGTCTTCGTTTTTTTGTGTACAGTGAAGAAGTGGGATGACGGTGGTGGTGGTGGTGGTGGTTGTGGGGTGGGAAGGAGAGGATATTAAAAACTTTTTCCATAAAACGTCTCCGTAGAGTAAGTACTGCTAGAGAGAATATGAAAACCTTGGCGGTTTTTTGTAACTTTCAAGCATGCCATGCAATTTTTCCGAATTATTCAAGATGTTACGCTTCTGCGAACAGTTCCTCTTTTCGCTATCAAAGAGACGACGGCAATACGCTTTCCTTCGAGACGACATTTAAGTACTTTCGAGCGACGGCACTAATGAATTACGGTTTAACATTGAGGATTTTATTCCTCTGATGTTATTCCTGATTAAAAAGCGTCTATGAGATATTAATCGCTTTCTTTTACAACGACATGTCGGATGACTGGAGAAGTTCTGCTCGTTTTCCTTCCTGAATTATATCATCGTTTCTTCTATATTTCTAATGATAATTTAAAAATATCGATTGTAAAATATAATTCGAGGCAGAGTACGTTTTGTGCTCGATCGTTTCACGAGGTAACTGTGGTATCTGGAAAATTCAGAAATATTTGGATCTTCGCGCGAAAATAGTTCGTACGATGCTAACAACTGTAAAACTTCTCGAAGAATTTACTATTACAATAAAATCGCCAGAAACAATATAATTTTCAATTTAAATTTCTTTTTTGTCTTCTATAGTTTCATAGATATCCACAGTAATATGACAGGCTCGTTTTTTTAAAGGAATGTTTTCGTTCCTATAAAAAAAAATTGTTCAATATTGTCAGCGCATGAACTACATTTCTGCAACGTTTCCAACTTTTTAGAATTTTCAACAGTCGAAGCTCCATCATCGACTTTGATCTGTACCTGAAAGACTAACTTTCTTTACGACAACTCACCACCTCAAAATTCATTGAATTTAGCTCCGACAAATGATTATTCCCATGTAATAATAAACATACACCGGAATATCGTAAATAAAAGATTTCAGAAATAAAAATTCCCTTCTAGAAAACAAGATAAACTTCCATAGTCATCTAACAGCTGTTCTACCCGTCAAGGACAAGACGAGCATGAGTTTAACCCTTTGCGGTCCGAATTATTTCATCGGTTTTGTAATGAGCTTAACACTAGATTTACGGAAGCCGTCAAATTGACGGGTCCCTACTTGTCTTATAACATTTCTCAAATTTATAGGGACGCTGCACAGTAAATATTTCACGTGTATTTTATAATACAATAATCACTTAACGAATTACCATATTTGCCGCTTGATCCTTCCTTTTTCAAAGTCCTTATCTGATATATTGCAATTTAAAAGATTTCACGTCCATAAATCTAGTGTTAATGAAATTAATTTCACAATATTTTCTATCGTTGATTATTCATTATTTTTTAATGATATCAATAACTGTAGGTAGTGACGGATATTTAGGTGATATTAGAAAATCACGAAGAAATTGGAAGGTCGATATTAAATCATTAGAAAATAAAATGAAGTTAAAAGCTATGTCGAGTAGAAGTCGACATAGGACTGCAACGGGTTAAATGATGGACGTAACACAGTGAATGATAAATATTAATTAAAACGAATTCCTTTCATTCTATTCGTTTAAACTCAGACCTACTCTCTTTTCCTTCTCTTCTCGATCGAGCCTTGTCTCTTCTCTGCATCGTGCCCATGACCCTCTGTCCATTTCTCCGTTGAAAGCACGAAGGCCTGCTTTCAAGACGTTCCCCGTCAATCTATCGTTATACGTGAAAATGGAATTTTCCTCGTTTGCCATTCACCGCGAACTAAACTCACGGTTCTTGATTTACATGCAACTCCCGCTCCGACGAACATTCGTGTATTCCAATCCTCACTCATTTCACAGCGACACGTTACATAATGTATCGACGTATCATCGGTAAATAACACCTGACCGAAAGTACACTCAAACATGATCTTCCAGAATGCTCCAGAAATCCGGCGTACGATACTTTCGTAAAACGCTCCAATAAGTCCTACTTGGCGTCGTCCAACGACTCGTCACTTCGCATATTCGTGACGCACGGGCCATTAACTTTTCATAATTTCCACCGAAATTTACACGCTTCACGGTACGTCCTACATCCCACGTGTAATAACCTTCCCGGCATGCCCCACTGAACAAATACATGAATATCTCTCCTCGTTCCTCAACCAGCACGAGATTCATTCCTTGTTAAGTCCCCGCGACCACTCGACTCGTATTATCCCGAGTGTCCACTATAAGACGCACAACATTGTGCGACGTTTCGTTTCATCAAGAATCACTTTCCCGCGTTCTCGACACTATCGTCGACCAACATCGTCGCGACGACTCAACGATAAGAATTTCAACGAGTCGAGGTGCGTCGCAATCGAAGACACCAGACATCGATCATCCGGGGCTGAAGGTAGTTCATCCGCCACGGAATAACCTCCGGAGGTTTTTGTCCCTTGTTTCGTCGGTGGTTCTGGCGCGTCGTCGCTTCGAGTTTCCAATGGATCGAGCGTTAGTTTGACAGTTTTCACAGTTGGCGCGAAAAGGGGCCGTGTTGGGGCGTGCTGGTCGTTTTGAGTTGCCGGGCAAAACTAGTCGACGGGTGGGTACATCACTGGCGAAGCCCCTACCTCGAGAGTCGCCTCTCCTTCGTCTCTGGTTCTTCGTCGCGCCTCATGGAAACACCGCGTTCGGACCTCAGCTTCTCTCTCGAGCGCGCGACTATTTCAATCTTTTGTAGTCCCTCGTGTTTCCAACGGCGGCGCGCGACCCAGGACCGTCGCTATTGGGCGAAATTCTTTCTCTCCACGTGCCGATAGTGATTTCGCCGATTCCTGACATTGTCGGGATGAATCGCGAGTTCTCGTTACGACTGCGATGTTTCGACGTTCTTTTTTTGGGGGTCGTCAATCTCAGGCGGGTCGGAGCTACCGATGCGGAGGGAATATGGTGGCAGGCGAGTTTTCAGATGTGGTGAAATTAGCGAGTACTTTTTAACGGATACGTTGGAGAGGTGAAGATGTTTTGATTGGAAGGTTGCAGGGAATGTCATTTATTAATTTTGATATTAGAACTATGGACAATTAATTCAATATGTTTGGACGGGCTGAACGTAGGGTTGAAAGGGAAGAAACGAAGGTGGATGGTGTGTTTGTGGATTTAGTCGTTTACGTTTTGTATTGTCGATCGTGGAGAATTAGCTCTGAAAGAACGTTGAGAATTTTAGGAATTGGAGGGAAAAATTAAATTACAGGGTTAGAAGTAGGGTCTTTTATATGCGATTAGAGATTGTTACTGTGTTTATTCTAATTGTATGTTAAAGTCGAACTGCTTACTGCGCTGTTTTGACCTTTTGCAGTTGATTTTTGAAGATCTTATAAACTTTTAAGCGATACGAAATTACAATATTTTTGTGCCTGACACGTAGCCTTTGATGTTGCCCGCCTTTCGAGCAATGTTTATGGCAATGAAATATTTTCCGACAGCGATGTTCGAGAGGTTGAAGTCTTTAGTACCGAAAATGGCACGGAAAGTGAGTAATCTGATAATTCCAAAAATAATATGACGATGGGTTATAGATCGGTCTCGTGGGATCGGCTATTTTTGTCTCGTAATCTTAGTCTTTTGGCAGTCTTTCTGTATTCATGCTTGGGCTGTATTCACGATATTATGCGCCGATGCTGTTACAACGATATTATACTTCGATTAGTAATACAGCTTTCCGTCTACGATTGATGAAACCGAAGACAAATTGTGCTAATGGACAAATTATGCAAAAATTTCGAATGGCTACTCGGATGCTGGAAAAATAACAATTCCTTTTTGCATTCAATGATCTGCAAATTAACTTTTTCTTCATTATCAATTTCAGATAACACATACTTGCTTGCGATATATACTAGGTGGTCAATTTTAACACTATTCCTACCTTTTCCTACCGCAACCGGTGAATTTGTCAAATGATAATTTTTTCCCAGAAAATGAACAGCAAAAAAAGAAGTGAATATTGAAAAATGTATTATAATGTGAATGTATTATACGTATATTTGAGGAAATGTCGTGAAGTTTAAAGGCGATTCAATTACGTTGAGTATAGGAAATTCTAATCGAAATTTTAAAACGGATATTTGACCGGTCGTGGTAGGAATAGTGTTAATTCGTAAAGTCGAATTGCTGTCAAACTATTCACTACATGCAAAATTGTTCAAACAAATGACGAATGGTTTCACAAGGTTCTTAATTTCGTGTAATCACTATTTCTGTACATAGCCGACTAGGGGTCGTGCGAAGGCACAACATGTTTTCTCAAGGGAAATCGTAAAATTCTTAATGCTCTAATTGATTCAAGTCCTTATTTTCTACAAAAACCAAGTAACTCATCTAGTCAAAGATTTATTAGTTTCAGAGATATTTCAACCAGAATATTTTGAGAGTAATATATAGTACACACCCTGTTCTGAAATGATACAATGTCATTTTGATTTTGACGAATTTTGTAATTATATACCTTGTTATCTCATAATTTCATTATTATTCAACTTAACCCTCTATGGGCCCGTCTAACTTTGAAATAACACAAGACAAATTTAAGCTTTTAGTCTTCAAAGTCAATATTTTAACTTTGCCATATATTACGATTTAGTTCTTAAAAATTATGAAATTCTTTATAATTTAATGTTTGAAAATGAAGTTAAATGTATTATTTATAGTATTTTTATCAATTTCTATTTTGCCAACGTCCAACTGATCTTCCGATGCTACAGAAAATTCGGATTATAGAGAGCTAAACAGTGGAATATTAAATTGTCGAAACAAAAATATTCTTAACATTTGCACTTGATTTATATAGACATATTAACACTTTATCGACCGGTAGCCTATGAACTCTTTGAGGCACAGAGGAATTAAAAGTGCCTCACCTTTTTGATGCAGGAATATGCATGGTGGGATATTTTTTGTACCACCACGAAAATTTATACTATTTTATAACTTTGATAATGAAAATAAACCAACAACTTTGTTCAATTAAAAAGAAAGAACATGGGTCATTATTTTTTCGAAATTCCCGTGCCTCAAAAAGTTAATAGGCTATTTGCAACAGTTTGGACTTTTAGTTTATTAATCGGTTGCCACGGCAATCAATAATTTATTAGTTAACGGTGTGATGGAACTGTGTTAAGGAGTCGGTGAGGAGCATTTGGAATTTTCAAAGAGATTGCAAATTTTCTTTTAGGCAATCGAAGCGAAAGTAAAGCGTCGGCGATGGTAAAGTGCCGACATAAAATTGATCGCATGAAAATGATAGAATAATGTTGAATTACAGCGAATGTTTTAATTTCACAGTTTTCACGAATTCCCAAACTTGTTAAATCTTTTTTCTGCGATGCTTCATACTTGACATTATAAGGCAACAGTTTAAAAGATTATTGCTTCTCCTAATCATTCATTTTCTATTTGCAAACCTGGCTTCCCAGTAATTTGTATTTATTGATTAAAGATTGCACAGCCAGTGAGTACGTATAAATATTTTCAATTTAAACCTTTGCCTCGTAAAACGCATTTTATTGCATATCATTTGCAAAATGCAGCTTTCCCGTTTGCCTCGAGCTGCTCGAAATACGCAAGAGGAGAAATAACGATATTAAAGTGAATTTCGTTGGAGATAATAAATTTTTCATTAGGACAGGGTGTTTTCTTCTCGGCGTGATGTAATCTGTCAAGCGATTTAAAAAGGACTCAAAATAATCTCCCGGCGTGACGTAGGCGGCGTCTGGCTTTCCCATGCAGTGCTCATATGACGTTCAAAAAACAGACACTCAAAACTCCTCGGAATTCACTTTTCACTCAGCCGGATGACACGTTGTCGCCTTTTTTGTCCAGGTTACGTTTTCTTCGCACGGTACCCTAATACCCGGTGCGTCACTCCATGCGTTGCGTTTGACAGAATCTTGAAAAAATTGACGAGGCCATAACGAAGATTTTCTGTCCCCCACACGTGCATGGATTATCTTGCGACAATTTGAATTCGACTGTACAACGTGTTTCGTAATGGGTAAAACTTACCACGCGAGGGGATGTACAAAAAAGTTAGAGGAGACCACGTATGGAGTTGAAGGCTCCAACACTTAATTAGTGAATTACAGTACAAATCCCTCGTCACATCTGGGAAATTTTTCCTCTGTGAGATGTATGTTACGGTAAAAGTGATTAATTCGGTGATTATATATAATCACCGGTTATTATGTACAATCACCACTAAGTTTGGTTAATGTGATTAATTCTTGAATATTTATCAAATTGACCAGCGATTTTATATAATTCCCAACTCGTAATGGCGAGTATGATAAAAGTCCGTTACTGTTCGTTATTGGGGGTCTTTGTCGATGTTGTGTGCACTCGACGAAAAGCTACCTCTTAAGAATGTGCAACAAATATAATTCCAATGCTGACCCTTTTGTAACCCTTTGCATACGGAGACTTTTTTGAATTTTGAGGAATAAGCACTTCTTTGGCGATCAAAAACCACCTTTTTATCAGAAAGTCATAGTGTTGATGTATAGACGTTATAAATTGCTATTTCCGTAATCACATTGCAACGTTAGTATTACGGTTTTTTAACTCTAACCGCGTATACTTGCATCGATAAAGTATAATCAGAATTTTTCTCAGACCACATATATGCGTCCGTAATGTTCAAAGGGTTAAAGTATCTCCAACCAACACTAATTGAACTTTTTGGTGCAGACACGTAACTTAAACCAGACCCTTCGGGGTCAAGGACCCGGGATGAATTGTGCATAACAGGGTACTTTCCCCCGAAGAGTTTGGTTTAATTTAGGTGCTTACAACGAAAAGGTAAATTAGTGTTCGTTTCGGGTAGTTTTCAGAGAGGGCTGCCATTAGGCGGCCCGACTAAACAATGTAATTACATTTTTCGCACATCCTTATAAGATTCCCTTTCGTCAAGCATCGTGCTGACGCACACATTGCCACGGACGTGCATGTATAGGCAAAATTCAATGTAGAAGTAGCAAAAGTTTTTCGCCAATGTCTGAAAAACGAAAGCCGAGCCGTGGCTACATGTATAGAAAGAGGTTGCATAGAATCGTGATTCTGGCAACGTATCCAAGAATCACTGAAATCGTTGGGACGGACCATCATCTGTATAATTACCGTTTTTGATTTGTAACTGTTTTGTATGAGTTCTAATAATAACATTATTTTCTCGACTGAGGTCTTTCATTTGTAAATTATAAAATATTGTTAGTCGCAGCCTCTTGTGTCATAGCGTCTAACGAAAAACTATGCTTCTGACTAGTAACTACTCAAAAAACTGCGTTGCATTCTACTGGCTCAATCGGTTGAGATATTTATAACATTCGCCATTACGAGATGGACGAAAAACTATACTTCTGACTATTAACTACTCAAAAAACTGCGTTGCACTCTACTGGCTCAATCGGTTGAGATATTTATAACATTCGCCATTGCGAGATAGGATTTGTATAAAATCACCGGTTAATTTGATAAATATTCAAGAATTTATCGCATTTACCGAACTCAGTGGTGATTATGTATAATAACCGGCGATTATACATAATCACCGGATTAATCACTGTTGAGGCGTAACTGACAACGCGGGCCTTGAGGTTGCGAGAGAAAAAATTGATATTCTCTGCATTTATTTCCGCAGCCATGCAAACCTGGCCCACCTGGCAAGCACCCTTCGATGACAGAAGGGTAGCACGTAGCCATCAGGTTTTGCACGCATGCATTCCTCCGAAGTTAGATTTATGACACCTGTCATCTAGCGTCTACTCGCAAGCCTCGTCAATCTCGTGACCCAAGGCCCCCCTCTGCCTGGGCCTTCGACGGGTTGGCAAAAACCAATGCAAACTCTACATTTTGGCAACCCCCCACGAAGCCCAGGCAGAACTAATAACATTTTGCACGGGCCCAACATCCTCCTCCCTGCCAAGTCACCACTTCCTCCTCGGAAAGGATGTCGACGGACGAAGGGGTGCTTGGAAAATTAATAAAGGGACCGAACAAGCGTCCCAACTAGGGCTTCTAACACAATTTTTTCATACATACACATTTCACCAAGTTTTTCTTATATTTTCGTTGTGCTCGCTTGCTTGTTATATTTTGTTATCTATTAGGTTGGTGCATATGAAATGTCGTGTTAGGTCCGTACATTACATTTTGGCCATATTTTGTAAATAGGTAGACGTAAAATTAATAATTTTACAGTTGAAACAGGTTGTTTGGTCTATATGCTCCATATTGAGATGTATGTATTTTATTTGGAACACACCTAATTTCTATAAAAAAATAAACTTTTTTGTGCAACGAGTAGTAGTGAAATACGAGTAGTAAACCGATATGAATTTAAACTTGGTAATAATGATGCAGCTGCAAGTCTTAACATAAACAGAGCATATGGGAGGCAATTCTTAATAAAAAAATCGTACAATGTTGGTTCAAAAAGTTTTGTTCTGGATATAAGTATCTTCAAAATGCGCCTCGTGGTAAACCCACAACCGTATGCCATAATGATGTCCTATCTATACATGGAAAGCTGAACTTCCATTATTCCAAGGTGTTGAGAGCATGACTATTGACAGATACTGTCAAAAAATTGAACAAATGCTCGTAGAATTGAAAATACTGCGTTCGGTTTCAATTAATCGGCGGGGGCCTACTTTATTGCACGACAACGCAAGACCATATCCGTCAAAAGTGAGCTCAAAAAAATTTCGCGAATTGAAATATGAAATTTTACGTACCCACCTTATTCACCTGATCTTCCTGTAACGGATTATCACATTTTTAAACACTTAGGCCACTTCATTATAGAAAAAAAATTCGATAATGAAGGTGACAATAAGAAAGTCGCCTCTAATTTCATCCTTTCTAAAAACTCAGATTTTATTAAAAATGGTATAAAAGCCCTTGTGGATCTTTGGCAGAAGTGTATTGATGTGGATGAAAATTATTTTGATTTATAAACATTCATTTTGCAAAAACTGTGGTCATTTTAATGTCGCCGTATACAATCCGACATTTCATACGCACCAACCTAATATTATATCGTTATCATTTTTGTTCTGTATATACTCTTGTTTTTCGTTATAATAAACAAGCACACCAAAACCACGGAGTGTCAAGTTTCTTTCCGGGAGAAGAAAAATCAACGAGATTCCGACGACTTGATTGTCCGACGAGTCAACAATCACATTTACCGTAACATGTATATTACAGTGTCAGTGGTTCGGAACCCACCTAAAATAGTATGTGCTACGTGAAATGAGCGTAGCAAACAAGAGGCTATGGTGGATAAGGATGTACGAGGTCAGGCTTCCAATTAGTGGATCAGAGTACAAATCCCACGTCGCCCGTGGGAAATTTTTCCTACGTGATATGTATATTACAGTGTCAGTGGTTCGGAACCCACCTAAAACAGCTGGGTCCTATGCGAAATGAGCACAGCTAACAAGAGGCTATGGCGGAAAAAGATGCAAGGACTCGGTCTCCCAATTATTCGAGAGTTCAAATTGCCCGTCACCTATGAGAAATTCCTATCTGATATGAATATCACAACCTCTTTGGTTTAGAACTCACCTAAAACGGTGGGTTCTAGGCGAAATGATCACAGCAGTTGAAGTGGAAAAAAGTGTTAGATCTAAATTGAATAAAATGTGTGTGAAATTATAGTAAGAACGAAGGTAACACATTTGCTTAACCCCTTGCCCTACGATTTCTTTTGAGACTGAGTGTACAATAACTCATATTTAATTGCTAATATAAAAATGTTTTACGGATTTCTGATATTCTATATAATTGAACGCAGTATTAACGGTATAGAAATAATTTGATCGTCTCGGGGCTCACTGATATTTTCGATTTGATAGTTTTTGGAAACCTTCAAAATTTCCTATTCCATTAACTGCATCGCGAGTGTCAGCCGTTATTATAGGGCAAGGGGTTGAGGATCATTAGAATTCTCTAGTTTTCGTTATTATTAAAACGAAATAGTTTAACTATAACTGCATTATTACAGGTAATTAGTCGCTTTGTTTAATTGTATGGTACAAAGGGTACCAGTCGCTCGTGTGCACAATTAGCAGTGAAACGGCTGGTCTGCAAAACGTGAATGCCTCGGACATCCAATTACTTGGCCAGAGTTCAATTCTTTTTCACCTTTGTGAGATTTTCCCCACATTTTCATTTAATATATCATAGGTCCAGTGGTTCAGGAACAACTTAAAATACTCCTAGGCGAAATGACCATAGTATTTGAAGTTGAAACCTTCAAAATGATGGGAAAAAAGAGGGCTGAAATATGTGTCTTACTTGAGCTATAGGATTATAACGATATTACAATTTGAATGTTATCTCGTAGCTGTTCCGTCGTAGAATTTTTCTGCTCCTCATAGATTCAAAAGAATTTCGACTTCTGCGTAATCGAATCAGTGAAACGAGTTGTACCAGATCAGTCGGCCATTAACTTTTTTGCGATTTTATTTTGAATTATACTTAATACAGTTTTTTTGCTATTGTTAGTTTTCTAGCGACCTTAATTTTAACATTGAAACTTAACGATTGTCTATATTTTGCTCCGATATTCTTCAATACCCATCGCTGCTAATACTGACAATAAAAAGGAATACATCTATACGTATCAAATACAGAAAAATTAAAAAGTAAGTTAAGAGTAATTAAAAAGTTAAATAAAATGGCACGTCTCTCTTATTGTTAGACTGAATTTTTAAAAATAAAGTTCACATCAGCAACCCAGCCGGAAGTAACTCGCACGTCTTTTAAGACACCTTCTATCATTTCGCACGGGTATACCTTTTCAGAGATTCTTTTCAGTCCAGTTTTTTAGCGGCTCGTGCTTAATTTTTGCATTCATAAAATAGCAAATGACGTCTCGTTGTAATTATATTCTTGTAACAGGAGAAACAATTACTTCATTTAATGCATAAACAGTACAATTACTCTCCTGATGTTCTTCCTTGTTAGCTTCAACGTACACAAAGTGTTAGCCTGTATTTACATGTTGCACGTACAAGTTGATAGCGCGGATTTAGGGCCGACGGAATTTATGACAGTAATTATAATTTCAGTAAGACGATCGTGTAAAAAGAGAAGCGATTGTCACACTGTACGATGTTTGAATAGGATAGAATGCTTTGTGTACGTTGAAATTGTAACGAAGCATACTTACTATACGCGAAATTGTGCTATTTTTGTATTAAAATATGAATATTCGAAAATTCTGGAGATTATTTAATTAAATACTTTATTTTCGACTACCCTTGAAGAAGACACTGATGGCTGTTTGACATATTTGCAATTTTTTCTCGGGAAGCAATGTCCAGTGTAAGAAACTATGACTTGATTTTTAATCGTTTGCAATACGTTCCTGTAGAATACAGTTGATCGTAAATAATTATTATTTAATTCCTAATAATTAATCTTTCAAAATATTACTCTGTGAAGAGACCATCACAAAAGTTGTGTTTTGTGATTGTAGCTCTCTATAACCTTAATTTTTTGTAACATCTGAACTTTTAACCTGATTTATTGGAATTAAATTGCAAAAAGGTTTGGCTTCTAACAATTAAGTTGCAATAGTTCGCACAGTTAAAAAAGCGATTTTAAAAAACAGAGCCACTGATGTATCTTGTGATACGTCAGAATCAAAAGGACCCACAGAAAATAAAGGAAAATTTCTCAAATAGTCCCATAAACCGAACGTTGATAGCTGTTTGAATTAAAATGTCTCATCTTGGGACACAGTCAATTCTAAAGTATTAACATTTAATCTCTACAACAATTGACTGGTAAATTACGAAACGTACCCGTACAACGGAGTCTATTGTAACTAATGAATCTTTAATAATTAATCCTTAAAAATACTATATCTGTAAAAGACCTATGAAAAAATTACATCTCGTAATAAAAATTTGATGAAAACGAAAGAGTTATTATGTCGACGAATTTCTAATAGACATTACAAAGAAACTGAGAGAGCAGATAAAAGGAATTTCCTTGTGTTTTTCTTGTCTTTTTTGATATCCGATTCATGCGATATATTTCCGTAATTAAAGTAGCAGCAGAAGTAAAACGTAAAACGCGAGTTATTCTGCTTCTTTCTTTCTTTTCGTATTTGGTTCTCGTCGATCGCAAAACAGTCGACGCGTATTTCATGACCGACTCGCCGGTTTCTTTCACACGTTTCGATTCACGAAAGGAAGGTGGTGCATCTTTTACGCGTATTTCTGAGCATGCAAGAGTACAAGGGAGAAGAAAATTTACGTGCCTCTGCGGAGGATCGTAAACACGAGTAACAATAAACCCCATGCGCATCGATGTGCCCCTTGCAGCGAGGAGGACCTTAACACGCCTAATGAACCGTGCCTTCGCCTGGAATTTTTCTCCTTTCCTTGCTTTTATCTCCTTACGTTATGTCGATTGTAAATTTAAAGAAACATTTACCGACGTGTGATTGGTGGTGCTAAGTGAATTAATTACATCTTACAGGTACTTCAAAGTGTTTATTTTCCTTGAATACTTTCGATTGTGCCGACATAACATTTATCACTTTACTGTGAAAAATAATTAAAAAAATTCTTAGTGTTTTTTTTGTTCTCGGATTTTGTCAGTTTCATGGTCAAAATTAAGCGAATAGAATATCAAGGATAATCGAAAATTATATCGACTACAGTTCAACGTAGAACCGCAAAGCATTATCTCTTTAACCCTTTGCCCTACGATCTCTATTTTGACTGCGTTTGCGATAATTCAAAATTTTAATTCCTAAAATCAAAATTTCTCTCTGATTTCTCATATTTCGTATAATTGAACGCAATATTAACATTGTGAAAATAATTTCATCGTCTTGTGACTTACTAATACCATTTTAATAGTTTTTGCAAAACTTCAGAAGTTCCTATTTCATTTACTATTTTTACTTTATTATACTTTATTTTTCATACTATTAGATTTTCCATTTTCGGCTACAGAAAGAAACGTTTATGAGCAAATAACAATTCTTACATTATTTAATTAATGCGGTCAATTTATAAGTATGATGTCTTCATACGAAAAAGAGAGAGATAGATGTTTCTGTTCACTACATTTAACCATTGATTTAATAACCAGTTACTGTCGTTATATTAATTAATCCGGTACCTATGTGTACTTTTATCTTCCTGTTTTTTTAGCTGTAAACTTCCGCCACTTACAAGGTATTCTGATAAGTTTATTTCTTTAATGCGATAAAGCATTTACGACATAAGACGTCTGTGTATCATAAATTTAATCGAAGATTTATTAACGGGGAACAAATACTCTATTGGTTAATTGCAACTTGCAATTTTTCATAAATTCAGACCCTTTATCTTTAAAATTACTATTCTATCTATCTGCCATGAAGTACTTGTAGTTAATTTGACAAAATTGTATACTCATAGTAGAATCTACTCATTACAAGATACTTCAATTAAATACACTACTTTCTTACCATATTTCAACGATGAAGTTTATTCTTCAAAAAATTGCTATAACCACGTACTTCATATAGGATCGAATATGATTAAGTATCAAAAGGTTGATAGTCAAATAATTAACATTTAATTTAATGTTTATCAGTGAATTCCTTCGACTCTTAAGCCATACAGAATTGACGCGTTATTTTGCCGAGGTATTATCACTAGCACCATTTGGGCTATATCTGTTACATTTAAATTTACTCAATAAGAACTTTGGAAAAAGAAAAATCAGAAGGTGAGAAATAAGAGTAACTAAGTAATTTAAGTTTTACAAGATGGAAGTGGAATATATACTCCATAGCTTCCCTTTTAATTTTTGTGTTTTCCTTAGAAAAATTGAGAATCAGTCAATTTTGACCTACTTGGTAGTTGTAGTGTTAATTTATTTAAAATAAGTAAAATCATATACTGGGCGTCCGATACTTCCATTTCGCGATTAAAAACTTCTGAAGTTCGAACGAACCGACGGAATTACAAGTTGGAAAAGTTAAAAACATTGTTCTACTTCGCAGTTATACTTCGCACGTTTTACTTCAAACTCCCAGTACATTCTGCTACAAACTTTATCCAAAATTCTTCTTTCATTTTCAATCTGAATTTTCGCATTAATAATGCAAAATTTCCTCGCCTCTGTTAAACTCCCGGAACGTTACAACGTGCAATAATTCCATGGTTTCAAAGTATCCGAAATTTCACCGTGTTTACTGCAACTTCGTCACGCTTTGAGGAACGTTTTAACGGTTGGTATTACATAATTCCCATTTTACTCGACGTCAAAACTGTTTTGAGTCTTTAAAACCCGTACTTCCCCGTTTCCAAAGACACCGACGTTTCAGAGTCTGCACAAAGACGACATCTGGGTCTCTCAAACTCCGAGAGAACAAGCGGTGCAGAAATACATGCCAAAACAAAGCTTTTCTTGGCTCCGTGGATAAATAAATTTCAAGAAAATCACCTTCTTGCCACCGCTAGCTTTTTAACACTTTCGAAACTCCCACCTCCGTAAGAATAATTTTAACACTTTCGCATCTACACCTTTTCATCTCGTTACCTATATTTCTCATTCTGAAAGAATTTCTCGTCTAAACTCTCAAATTTCATACTGAGACTACAAACCAGAATAGATAATTCTGTAACTGATTTCGGGAGCGTTGAAAATGGTCATCTTATTAACACGTTGAATGCCATGGGGGTCACCGGTGACCGGCGCCATTAAATTCAATGAAATTTCGTATGACTTTTAAATTGTAATATTTACGACTTTTCTAATGCATTCAATATTTAAATATTGGCATTAAAAAGGTGAAATCCTGCTGACTACATAACTACTTGCATCTTTAAGGTGTCTGCTTTGTAAAGATGTGATTTTAATAGAAAAAGTTACACTTTTGTAAAAATGATGTAACTAGCGAAATATCGGTGGCGTTCAACGTGTTAACACTATGCCGTCCGGTGGCTCCACATTGGTGCCATGCGAAAAATATCTTCTAGTATATCTTCATAATTTCAAAAAACAGGGGATCAAAATTTACAAATGCCGATGAGATTTTTCAAACTTGACGATTATGAGTCAGTTCTTCCGGCGCGAAACGAAAAAATTTCGGTCAGACGTGCGGCCGGCATAGTGTTTAAAAAATACTCGTTAAACCCGCGCCAGAATTATTTCACAAAATATCATCATTATTCGAGAATACTCTTGAAAATCAGGTTTGTAAATACACAAGCCTGGTTTTAATCGGTATCGTCGTTATCATCGTGCGTGTACCTACCATCGTTAAAGTCTCCTCACAGTAAGCAGTTCATCGAGAGGATAATTAAGTCCAAGAACGCGTGACCGGCCTCTTTCCAATTATATCCATCCTCACCGAAATTAAACGGGCGAATAACGATGTCACGTATATGCACTCTCGGTATAATTGAACCTTCAAGAGATATCCCTCGGGAAATGAATTGAACAGAATGAAAGAATTTCAGGTTAAGCGACGCGACGTATACCTTAAGGTGAATCGACACACTTAAGTTCGTCCTTTTCTTTTCTTTTCGTTTCGTACACAGTTCCCCATTTTACACGTATTTCTCGCAAAACCGAGAGATATCCGTCGAATTATTTAGATACTAGAATTATTCAATAATCGTATTGTTAGATCATTATCGACTCTTGTTTCGACAAACAATAGAGGGAAGCGTGTTACGAGTAATTCGAAGAATTTATTTTCCGATCGGGATTGCCGGGGTAGCCGCAAACTGAACGACACCTATAGCCGACTGGACAAACTTGGTGGACGCGGCCAAGTTTCGAAAATAGTTCAGAGCGGCTTCGATGTACGCCGGCTTGGATCTAGTGTAGTGGAGTGTCTATTTGTAGGTGTCCGCGGCAAGAAGTGGTAAACCAGGTCTGCCAAACTCGCGTAATTGAATTTCCTACGCTTTGCCGTCGAATAAATGTATTTGGAGAGTACACCGATAATAGCGATCGTTCACGGACACCAAACGGGAAGTTAGCGTTGCTATTCGAGGCGGAAATAGTGCCAATAACGTGCGATGCATCAAGGTCTAGATTTTACGGAAATTAGAATTATACTAATTTTAACTGGTGGCTATAGACAGTATCGTTGCAATAATTTCTTCAATTGTTCGACTATATAATTGTAATAATTGCAAAATGAATCTTCACTTTAATATTGGGTTGGCAAGAAAGTAATTTCGGTTTTGTAATATGAAATGAAACTTAATTTTTTTTTAACAAAGGATGAACTGTAATATACATTTTCCATTTTGTTCGATGACCTTTTGCTATCTTTTAGACCAATTTATGATTCCGCTGTCATAGAAATTCTGGTCTTTATCAGCAAAAAACTGAGCCAGGTGCGATTTTAGACTAAACATTCGAATTAATCGTTTGGTTCCTTGAAAGCAGCTCTAACTACACAACACCCACCAAATTGACAGCATAACTTATGTTTTATACAATTCAGCTTTCGATGTGGTTTGTATAAAAAAGTAATGACAAATTAAAATATGTCGAAAATGTTCGTTTTTACACTCCATATTAAAATTCACCCTAAACTAACAATTGCAAACAAAATGAAGCACAATTTCTTTCTAAATCCTGCCAAAGGTGACAACTTTCAATTTTCAGAAGCAAAAAATGATAACATTGTCAGAAGTCCTTCAAAACAAACGTAACATTAGCTATCGCCGAAAACCGAAATTACTTTCTTGCCAACCCAATACATTGAATGCTACCGATATTTCGCTAGTTTCATCATTTTTTCAAAAGTGAAGCTTTTTCTATTAAAATCGCATCTTTGCAAAGCAGATACCTTAAGGACAGAAGTAGTTATCTAGTGAGCAATACTTTACCCTTTTAATGCCAATATTTAAATATCGAATGCATTAGAATATTTGTAAATATTACAATTTAAAAGTCATACGAAATTTCATTGAATATAATAGCACCGGTCACCGGTGACCCCCATTGCATTCAACGTGTTAAATAATGAAGACACTAATATAATGCCTCGAGGAGAAATTGAAATCAATTGTGCTTGTTTAATTGCACAAAGTAACAATGTTAACGGTATCGTCCACCGAAAATAACGAGTGACTGTATAGCATTCAATACTTTTAGAAAAAAATTGCGGATAATTTTTATGATCATTACAGTATCAATAACATCTCGGATGGCATTGAGTTCAATAACAGAAACCTTCAATATTACCGGTACGATAACATTCATGAATTCTTTGTATCTAATATTAACACTAGATTTACGGAAGCCGTCAAATTGACGGGTTCCTACTTGTCTTATAAACATTTCTTAAATTTACAGAGACGCTGTACAGTAAATAGTTCACGTGTATTTTATAATACAATAATGATTTCACGAATTATCATCTCTGCCGCTTGATGCGCCTCTTTTCAAAGTCCTTATTTAATATATTGCAATTTAACAGATTTCACGCCCGTAAATCTAGTGTTAAAATGTCAGTGCGAAATTACATTCGTCAATCCTTCGATTGTAGCATATTTCAGAGAAAAGTAATTACTAAATACAAGGAAAGGTGGTTCTCAAACGTTGCAAAAACTTTTAAATATGTACTGCGGCTACGTTGAACCGGAAAGAATTAAAAGACGGAGAACATTATCGATACTTCCGTGTCACACGACAAGGTTACAAGGCGATCACGCTCGTACGTAAAACGTCTTCGAACCTCTTTCCTGACTCTCTGTAAATCCATGCGAAATTCCCCTTTACCTTGTTCCACTTCGGCGTTGATGTGAATGGTTCTCAGCCTGAGCTCTTCGTTCTCGTAAATCATCCCTCTCGAGGACTTCCGGTCGAGCTTTCTGTTCGGCTTGACGCTTACGTCCCTTCTCCTCGCTCTCAGCATTCCTGCACCGCCGACGCTCGATCCTGCACCCGCCATCATCTTCCCGTTGGAATACCCCAACTTGAGTCTACCAAAAGGAGACTGAATTGCAGCCGATTGTTCGTAACAACCTCCCCTCTTCCGATCGCCGCCCACGCGACGGAACGATCTCTCTTTCCGTTTTTTCTCTCTCCCTCTTTCTATGTCTTCCCCTCTTTTTCTCTACTCGTTGAAGAAACTTCGTTGCAACACGATTGTATCAAATTTCTCATCTTCTATCCTTCATCGCGCTTTTTCATCATCTCTTTCAGAATATAATAAGCCACAAATGGAGGGAGAAGATTTTCGAAGCATCGACAAACGCGTCACCAATATTTCCTACCCAGCTAGTACACCGAACACTAAACTTTCTTATAAAAACAACGATTTCAATATCCTGAGACGCATTAAGAATCAAGACACTTTGCCATTCTTCATTTACACGCATTCGTTGCACGTTGTCTCACAGAGCCCAGATTTCTAGAAATACTTAATTAGCAGAATTATTAATCTGCATCGATAAAATGATCTCGCTTCTTGCACCTTCACTCGTTTCTCGTCCTCCACATCGCCAAACTCTCTCGCACCACGATAATCTCGAGTTCCTTTCTCCTCTCATTCGGCCTTCTCCTCATCTCCTCCGGGTGAGAATGAGCCGCGAAGAGAGAGGAAGAGTGTCTCCGGAACATCGAGAAGTACGTCACCGATATCGCACACCTACCCGTCTGGCACTCGAGGTTCTTTTATCACCCAGCAAAATTGAAGATTCTCGGGTTAGCCAGGACACTGAACTCGTTGCCGTTAAAGCTGCACGTTCCTTTTTAAAACACTTTTCCACGGGATAGTTTAATTTCACGAAAGACTCAAGATTCCCGCGCGAAACCTCTCCGCAACGGCTCGTTTCGCGGTGCAGCATGTACTTTCCTTCTCGTACGAACGATACGAGAAATCTCACCGTGAGAATGACTCGTCAAACGCGCGTCTTTCTTAAAGGGGCGCGTACGCTTTCCGAAGGCCCGAGGAAAGTGCTCGAGTGCCTTCCTGACTCGCAGAAAATTACAGTCTCTTTCAATGTGACACAATGCGCAGCATTTAATTACTCCCGCCACTTCACCGATACAATGAAAGCGAGCCTCGCCTGAACTTACGCCGGGCTCCAATGCCGAAGTTCTTATCCTCCAGAAAGCTCGCTGATCCTTCGTCGATTAATCCGTCCTCGTGAAATCACCTCTCGCTATATTTACTTGCCACTATCGAGGAATAAAGTCACTCTGTAAATACCCTTGGAAAGGTACGTATCCATTATGAGATTCCACGGGGTTGTCGTCGATCTTCGTATCATCCGTTCGTTGACAAGTTTACGGTCGCTCTTAAGCCGTTCTCGAAGGCCCATCGAGATCGTACGTGGATGTCTGCAAACGCATTAAATTTCATCGGGATAAATTCCATTGCGTCTTAGGGACCGTGCATAACGTATTTAAATCGAGCCACGTCAACGCGAACAACCATCCTTTATCGTTCGACGGTAATCTTTCTCCCTTTGCCGCTATCATCGTGGGTTTCCTGTCGACGGTTTTTCTTTATTATCCTCTCATCTGTATCTTTTGTCGCGTCAGGCGGATGATAAGTGGGCGCTAAAGGATGACGTGGAAACGCGCATCCCTGATTGGATTCTCGTGGATCTTTGTGTCGCGATGCGATGGACAGGCGGCCAGGATGGCTACGGGGTTACGTTTAAACCGTTTAACCAGAATCACCGCGTCCGGCAGCTCCGGTTGGCGTGCCGGTGCTACGGCCGTTGCAGCCGGAAGAATTTGCATCGGGCATTCATTTTTCACGCGGTATTCCTCGCACGCAATTTGCGTCCCCATTACTCAGCGTTTATCAGCACGCTCGAGCAACCGCTTCACCCGCTTTTTAACCCCGTCCGATCTCCCTTTTCGCCCTTTTCCCGATTTCTTTTATTTCATTTCCGTTTCTCTCCCTTTCTCTCGCTTTTGCGAACACGATGCTTCCCTATTTCTTTCAATTTATTTGTACACACCTTGTGTTCACACAGGAGAATTTATCTGGAAGTGCGGCGACGGATTCAGTGCAATCTTTCGGCCCAGTGCCGCGCTCGTTGAACAGACACATCGTTGGTTTTACGGGCTGCTGGAAACTCCGGTGCGATTGTTTCGCTAAACGCGAGAAACGCCAAGCGGTTTTTTCTTTTCCTTCGGTCGTCACTCTTTCTCTTTCTCGTTTGTCCTTTGTTTATCGGACGTCGATTTGTCCGCGCGTTCGCCTCGGCGATGGAGAATTTATTCCCCGTTCAGCTCGGACGTGGGAATATTGATGGACTTTTTCCGATTCATCGATGCGCTTTTATTATCGGCAAGCAGATGGGTGTTGGTTGGAATTACGAAGCCTCCCGTTAATGCCTGCTCTCTTTCTCTCGACGAACAAAAGGCAGCTCTTTATGCGGCGACCCTTATTTTCGTGTCGGTCGAACGGTTTTCACGTTTTCGAAGAATATTCTTGGCAGACGTTTAAACGGAATTTTCCACGCTACGAGTATTGTACAGAGACGAAGTTTCTAAGGCTTGCTCGTAGGAAATTACGAATTGAAAGTCCTTTACAGCGATGGAATATTTTATAGCCGGCTGAACTTATGAAAGCATCGATCTTGTTTTCATTAACGCGAGTATTGAAGACGACTGGAAAATATTCACGGTCTTCGTTATTCGACTTGCTCTCCAATTCATGTCCCTCTTGTTTTTCATCTGCTTCCAATTTATTCGCATTCTATAGCCCCGTTAGGATTTATCTTGGAACCTCGAGCCTTCTCTAGAATTTATCGTTCGATCGGATAAATCTTTCGTACTGCTCGCTGTGTTAATTGCTTGGAAATGTCTGACACTCCGATATTTTTCTTTTAAATGAAACTACGGCCACTCTGTTTCCTCTATTTCTTTCCTGTCCGACCTTTCGTAACAGAAAACTGTGCAGGTTCTTGGTTTGCCGTAATTTGTCGCTGTTAAAATTCATCCCGTTACGATATTACATCTCGATGGCATTGGATGTGGCATACCGTGTCCTCATTACTGACAATTAATACTAATTGTAAGTCAGGATTGCGATAGTTTCCATGAAATATTCGATGGTCCGCAAAGCACTCCAATCCGATGTCGATTCTTTTTCCTGGTGGTGACTATTCCGAAAGGATGTAATGCGTAGTCCAAAAACTTAAATACGCCTACAATTTTCGAATCGCTAGCCAGTAGTATCTGAATTTCTTCTGAAGCTGCTGTTGGTTTTCTTGAAGACTATTCTTCTTGTTTATTCATCTAAAACAGAAAAAAAATGGAATTGTTAGATGGTGCCAATGTATTACTTAACCTCTTTCCGTACAATAACGAGTGACACTCGTTACGCGATAAATGGAATAGGAAATTTTGAAGTTTTCCAAAAAGTATTAAATTAAAACTATCTGTCGGTTACGATACGATCAAATCACTTCTATGCTATTGATATTGCTTTAAATTATACATTATATCATTATATCAATTATAGATTATATCATGTATCAGGGATAGATTGTTATTTTAGCAATAAATTCTGAGTTATTGCAGATTCAGTCACAAAAGGAATGGCACGGCAAGGGGTTAACCCCTTCGGACCCTGTGCACATTGTAATGTACATAATACTTTTCGTACTGTATTTTATTACGTATAAGTTTAAACTTAGTTTCACTTAGTTTTTTTTATGCAAATATTTCTCAGGATCTCCTTAATGTTACAAATTTTGCGTAAGAGCCATACGTCCATTAAAATGTACATTTACAAATTATAAATAAAAATTATAATTATAATTATATTAAATTGTAATTTAAAAATTCGGGTCTGAAGGGGTTAACGTTCATTGTTTCTGTTACAGTTTCCAAATATGATTGTCGATGTCATTACTGTATGGCGAAATTTTTTATATAATTAAACACATAAAAATTGTGACGGCCATTTCCAAATTCCATACTAAAGTATTGACAACAAATACAATGTAATATTTTAGGATAACTATATGGGAACAATTTCTTCCTATAAGTTCTTATAGATAGAAGGTCTGATTGCCGTTTGGATTTAGTTTTGAAAATATTCACGTTATAACTTGTAAGCCTTTCCATGTAGTCTAATGTATCAGGTTGTAACATATGAAATGTCCGATTTTTAAGATTAATTTTAAATGAACACAACTTTTTTACTAATAAATATTTTTAATCGAAATAGCGATCATTTCTTTGGATGCAACGCTGTCTTCGGCATCTGTCGTGGCAGTTCATTGGCATCTAATCATTGAGCAGAACGTCGTCTGTTGTCATATAAAATGCATTTTTCGTCACATGTGACAATGCGATCCGAAAATGGATCATTTTGATTGCGGATCAATAACGAATTGCATGTTTCGTAACGACGAAACTTTTGTCGATCGTTCAATTCAAGCGATACCCACTTATCCAACTTCTTTTTTTTTACTAATCAAATTTAAGTGACGGGAAATTGTCACGGCACTTAGATTGCATTCTTTGGCAAGTTCTCTAGCTGTTCGAGGATTTTTTTCAACTGCGAACTTCATGTGATCGTTATCAATGCTGAACTTCGACCTTCCGCGAGGTTCAATTTCTAGACTTTCATCTCCGGCCTCCGAATTTTTGGTACCATCGACGAATTGTACGATCATTAACTGCATCATTGCCAAATGCAGCATTAATGTTTTGAGCAGCTGGTGATGCGTTATTACCACTTTTCCACTCGCGTAAGAAAAGGACGCGAAAATCACGTTGATTCACGTTGGAGATCAATGCATCAAATTGTAACGTTAGCTGCACAAGCAAAACAAGTGAAGATCATATTTCACAAAGGAAACTCTACTCTTAACACTAGATTTACGGGCGTGAAATCTGTTAAATTGCAATATATTAAATAAGGACTTTGAAAAAAGAGGGATCAAGCGGCAAAGATTGTAATTCGTTAAGTGATTATTGTATTATAAAATACACGTGAAATATTTACTGTACAGCGTCTCTGTAAATTTAAGAAATATTTATAAGACAAGTAGGAACCCGTCAATTTGACGGCTCCCGTAAATCTAGTGTTAAAGCCGGATGTAAAATATCCCTAAAAAGTTTAGTATTTTTTGTCAGAATAGAATTTAAGGTACTGATAAACCAAAATCGGGCATTTCATATGTTACAATCTAATAAATCGAACTAATTGATGATAATAATTCTTGGAATCGGTAAAACAGATATTAGTGGTTTGTATGCTACTTCAAAATCATATTTGGCAGTAATGGTATAAAATAACAATCGGTACCTAGCTGGATTCAAGATATAACTTTTTTTCATGAATCATCAAGAAGGAGAACGTATATAGAACAAAATTGTTCATAACGTTAACCGTGACATTGTACTTCAAGGTCATTGCAATCGGTGATGAACGTTATTTTCCAAATAATTCCCTAATTTGGAATTTCCACTGAAATAAACAGACTGACTAAAGAAAAATATCGCTGAATCTTGGCCTTGTAACAACAAAACACGAGTTGGCCGGGCGCAGCTTTCGGTGCCAAAAAATGCCAACTTCCGTTTCACGCTGTAAATATTTTTCAAAAATATCGTACGACACATAGTTCAGCGATTATTTTTCTTTCGTCAATTGGTTCGTGTAAAAGCAAATCTTTCATAAGTTTACAACCTGCAAAAACATTACTGCCTGACTAATTCACAGCAATTGAACGGCCGGTGATGTATTTAACCATAAACCAGCGTACGCTAAAATCCGTACTGACCGCAATTTCATTTCCGTTTTAAGTGCTTGCCCGTTAGGAAAGTCCCGGAGGGAAATACACAGAGCGCATGTGATTAAAACCTTTCCGGTAGGTTCGCCCCGAGGAGCGCTCTTGCATCCCCTTATATCGAAAGACAGGAGACCGTATCTGTACGCGTGCTTTCCACTAAATACAAGTAACAGCAAAAACATCCCGCTTGCAGAAAGCAGTAGAAGGTAAAATACTCTGAAGAGCATTTTCGGTACGACGTGTTTCCCCTTCTCTCGATTTTTGACCGTTTCCACTTTTCTCAGTCTCTCTATCTACCTATTCCTCGATCCCTCTCTTTTGCCTCCTCTCTTCCTCTCTCTTTTCACCCCTCTATCCACCACCCTATCTGATTCCCTCTCCCGTTCTTCCACCCTCTCCTCTCGTTTCTCCCCATGCCACTTTCTCTGTCCTCGCCCTCTTCGCGTCTCTCTTTTTCCATCTCTCTTTTTCTCCTTGCTGGTTGCACGAAGTCTGGGAAATGACATCAAAGAGGAACACGTAGCCTGCATAGGTGGTAGCACACCAACTTCCAAATGCAAGCACGCACACGCGACTAAGAAGAACACAGAGTTAGGGACGAGAGGGAACGCATAAAACCAGGTGCATATCCTCGGACCAACGTTCTCTGCGTCCCTACGAAAAAGAGAAACGTACCTCGTGCCGTTCGAACGACCAAGGACGAGGCGTCCTTCTGTGAGAGCTCGTCCAGCCAGAAAATCCTTTGACAATGAATCGGCGTAATTGATTTATAAACAGCGCTCTCGCTCGCGCCGGGGTGTCTTTGTCATTGTTTTGAGCCCGCTTGGATCCCATAATTAACAGGGAAATACCAATCTCAGACGTCGGAGTTCCCGGTGCTGCTGCGATGATGATAACGATGGAAACGAAAACGCGAATATCGGAGCTTGGAGAACGGGTTGGCTGTTTACTCTCGAATTTAATTCTCTGCAGCCTTTTGCAAGTTTCTGGTGAAACTGTGTGGCTGTATTTCGATTCTTTGATACGAGACTTTCGATTTTCCCGACCACGTTTAATTATTACGACTTCATCCGCAATTCTCGTAAATATTAATTAGAGAGAATTGCGTTTAACACTAGAACTACCGGCGTTAAATCTGTTATATTTAAATATATTAAATAAGTACTTTGAAAAAAGGGGAATTCAGAGGTGGAAAAGATGATCGTTACGGTAATTTATGTTTTATGAGATGGACGTAGAATATCTATTTTATGACTCTCCTATAATCTTGGAGAATTTTTGGAAAAATTTGTGTACCGGACATTTTGACTGGTTTGGTAGTTCTAGTGTTAAATGAAAGCATTTCTCAAAATACCACAATTAACATTTATTACTGTGCTATCCGAATTGCATTTCTATCGACTTTTGTGTATTTCGCATTTTTTTATTCTGGGCATTTATTATTCTTCTTTTTATTCTGATATAGTATTTTTTCTATCAGAGGGTAATTTTTTAATTTAGGAAATGTGACATATATGAATTCATTACGTTATGTAATGAGGTTCTACAATTATTAGAATGACTTACATCGTGGGAGAAATTCTGCTCTTATCAATTGCTTATAATGCGTAAGTAATCTTCAGACAGGGTTCAAGATTTGGGTAATAAAGGGCTAAACAAATTTCTTTGCTGTATATCGTTAAAATGGTCAAATACGTCCCACATGACAGTATTATTAAAGGATGCACAACAATTTAGCCTTACTTAGCAACTTTTATCGTGTATTACCTGTGATTATCATTATTGCGCGATTAAACCAATCTTTGGAATTTTATCGGTTTGTTTTCCATGAAGGTACGCACATTATAAAATTATTCTGAACTCGACGAACTAATCGATGAAGCCTGACGTTCGATGTGGAAATTATGTGACCCATTTAAACCTGAAATTAATGTAGCTTTTAAAGCATTATAAAACAAAAAACAATTAACCACTGTTTTATTTATGTTTGACTTCACTCTCGGACGAATTTCAGAACAGCTATTGGGTTGGCAACTAGGTTCCCGCCGTTTTTTAAAATTTTTTAAAAGTTTATTTTTCAATAAAAATTAACAACTAATTAATCGATAATGTATTCTCCCTTGTTGTTTACAAATTCTTCCCAACGTTCAACAAGATTTTTAATACCTCGTTGGTAGAAATCACCCGGTTTCAAACAAAGAAACAAAACATAGATTCCGGTAGAACAAAAGATCCTCTTTCGAATGATTAAAACATTATGCCAAAATCATTTAATGACATACGGAATGTTAAAATCGAAAAGAAGGCGGGAACTTAGCTGCCAACATATTACTTTCGCGGTATTGCTTATATAATATCCGGTGGTTTAATTTTTTAAATAAACTATGCCACAAAGAGGTCGGTGTTTTTAAATGAAATCAAAAGAATTATTACGTGATACTTCAGCTGAAATAGTGGGGGAATTTTGATAATAGCCGGAGAATTTCGTATTTCAAGAACCAAGGAATAATTCCAAGCGTAATAGTTTCGAAGAAGGGTAGCAAGTGGATGGATTAAGAAAGAAGAATCTCTTTAGGAAGTGTCTCCACAGTAAAGACTTCATTCTGTTTCCAGACAAGGTAAATAAGAAATAATTACGGAGCTGGGAAGTGGAGAAAAACAGGGTCTTTTAAAAAGAGGACAGACAGCCTCCTTTAGCTACTACGCTTTATTAATCAACATTCTAATAACCGTAAGACAAAACATGATTATCCTACCGGTGACTTCATTACGATTCTCGTTTCTACATTTCCGTTGAAGGGTAAAAAGAAAATGTCGAGTAATAATAATAACAACGATAGGCAGTAATTCAAACGGCATCCGAGCTAGGTTTCTCGGAAACATTGTCTCAGAAATATGAACCGTTGAAAATATGAAAGTCGAAGATGACAAAGGACCACGGCGAGGATTCGTTTAAATGCACAGATGCATTTTAATGCACGTGCCAGACTCGGGGCTATGTTTTCATTGTAAGAAACTTGATTTGAAAGTTTCCCTGCTGGCGGACAAAAACTTAAGGCTCGTTAAGGGGAGCACATTTGCATGACATTTATCACAACTCTAGGAAAGACCTTTAAGATACACACTGGGTTGGAAGGATAAGGGAGGAGTAGGGTTAACGAGAACGTCCCTTTTTCGTCATCCTCTATGCGACAACTTTCCAAACGAACGAAAGTCAAGAGGAAATTCATTGCTGAAAATTCTCAAAATGAGGGTATTTTTGTCGTTTCTTCCAAGTCGATATGGGATTTTTTTAACAGCAATGGGTAGCTATTTAGTGTAGAAAACGATAATATTATAGAATAAGCTGAATATTTTGACGAGGATAGAATGCGTATTTCCGTTTGTAAATTAGCGAACGGTTATCACATTTATAATATTGATAATTCTGTATTGTTAAATATGATTTCTTTATGGAATGATGTTTCCACCTGTTAATTGCTTGCAGTGTTACGAATATATAATGAAAGGTATACCTCTTAAATCTTAACCACGAATTTGTAATTAATCTTACATTTCCTTTTTATAGAATAACTGAAGCAAATAAGATCCTTTGGATTAAATATTCGAAATACTTTTGAAATTATTTCTTTGCAATATTCTTCAAATTCTTCATATAAATTAATTCATAGAATTTGGTATTTTGAAATTACGGAAAGGTGTATATAGAATACAGTTAGAGGTGCACTCAATAAATATTTGTTAAATTGCAGAAATGTGTATAATATTAGCTCAAATTATATTTTATATATTATATGTCTGCAGATATTGCCGTACAATGGATAAGTGTAATGAGATCAAAAAAATTAAATGGAGCTACAAAATTTTATTTGAAAGAAGTACGAGGTCGATAATTTGACATTGTGTTTGGTAATGATCAATAAATATACCTTAATGCAACGTGGAAAAAAAACAAAATTAATTTTGCTCGATGTCAAAATGTTCGCCTTATATTACCGTCATTATTGTGCAGAGAAGAATTTCTCGATGGAAAAAGTTGGAGATTCTCGATAAGAATAATTTGCATACAAAGTGTTAAATTTGGTGGAGCAAAGCCCCTTAGTTATTGCGCGCAATATCTTTGAGAATTAGCCCCCCATGGAAAATGCAGACGATAAGCGGGAATTTATTATTTCGTGGAACAATCGCTGGGAGAATGCTGTATTTTTCTTACAGAATGCACATTCTTTCATGGATACATAAAATGTATGAATTGTAATGTAGGTCAAATTTTTGAACTCAGGCGGCCATAATTGCCACGCTGTAGCTTTATTTTTATAACCACCATAACGCTGTATTACGAAGCGGAGGGCTGACTTCGAGAAAATAGAAAGAAAACACTAAAAAGAGGATTAACACTAGAACTACCGGCGTTAAATCTATCATATTTAAAAATATAAAATAAGTATTTTGAAAAAAGGGGAATTAAGAGGTGGAAGAGTTGATCGATTCGGCAATTTATGATTTATAAGATGGACGCAGGATATCTATCCTATGACTCTCCTATAAACTTGGAGAATTTTTGGAAAAAAATGTGTACCAGTCATTTTGACTGGTTTGGTAGTTCTAGTGTTAAAATAATTGAAAGTGCTAGGAATAGGTTTATTCGTATCGTTTCATTGAGAACGATCGGATACTCTTTAATTATTACGACCTCGTTGCACGTTCTTCGGTGTGCATTTGAAATCTCGCAATTTCCTCTCATGCAAAAACGGGTCGACGTAAATGTCGATCTTTCGAAGCGGTATTTTATGGGACGTTGCGTGTATCGAACGACACGTTTTCTCGTGCTTCTATTCCCCGTGACATTTATGATTTCTATGAAATTTAATACTTGTCGTTGGAAGATGTATGACTTCCTGTTCGTACTTTTAATTGCATAGAATATGGATAAAACTGGGAAATCTTAATTATACTCGGTGTTTATGAAAAATATGAAGAGATTGAATTGCCTACTGGTTATTATTCGCTGTGTTCCGTTTCATTAATCATCGGTGTGTTCTAATTGTATAAGATGTACATACAATTTGATTTGTGGTAAGTTAAGTCTCATTTGAGTCGATGCCGATCTTCTCTGCATTGGTACGAGCTAAATCATTTGCAGATAGGAATTTGGCATATATCTAGTAACTTTATAGATCTGTAAATGACAATTTAAGTAGGGTCTTCGTGTTTTGAATTGAAAGATATCATGGTTACTAAGTAGTCAAGACAGTAAATCAATTTCCCGCCATTAATGGATGCCTAAAATTGAATTTACAGTTTCATTACGAACGTGTTTGATTGTATATGAAAGAATTCGTTAGCTGTATCTGTTTCACATTGAAAAAGAATTTCATATAAAAATATGACACTTTTTGTGATATCAATATTCAGTGTATTTTAAAATAAAGGGTAAAATGTGTCGGAAATTTTAGTTGCACAAAGTTTCATTTAGGGAGATACTGTTTTTTAAAAAATATGTTCTTTGGCGATGATGTCTATTTTGTATGATATTGTGCTACTTAATTACAAATTGGTAACTATGACAATGTAAAACAACAGTTTAATAAGGGGTAATGGTGTGTAAGGGGGTAAGTGCTGAAACTCGCAATCGGTAAGCCTGAGTTCAAATCCCTGTCACCACTGGCAAATATTCCCTCTATCACATTGTTGGGATCCCAGTTCTGACACTAAATTTATAATGGTGTTTTCGTGATATGTGCCCAACAATTTTATTATAAGAAACAAGAATCGAGACTTTTCGGTTACAAACGAAATTAGAGACGCAGGCCGACGATATGGCTTCATAGCAGAATTGCAAACTAAAATCTATCTATCTAAGAGCGTTAGACCGCCCTTTTAAGACCTCTAAATTAGTTTAGTGGAAGGCTAGGAGACCCTGACCCTTGTGACTCGGATTTCGAAAAGTCTGATGTTATTTCTATGATATCTATTGATAAGTTGTAATGTTTAGAAAGAGTGATATATGACCGGAAAATAATTAGTGCATCCTGTTTTGGATCAGAGTCACTTCGGCGTATAATCTTACGAAAATATTTAAAATGAGTCGGTATCCAATAACATTGTACAATATATCATGGCATCGGTGGTTCGGAACCCACCTAAAACAGTATGTCCTAAGCAAAATAGCCATAGAAGTTGAAGTCACAAAAAGTATAAAATAAAAAACAAACAAATTACTTGTCAATGATATTGTTCAATTACATTGTAAAAACTCGAATGTAAATAGTATTCAACTTTCCTTCAAAGCACTTTAATTGCGTACGCACCTAACCAACGTGAATATTCAGAGCTCTTTTTCCCTAGAACGAAACTTCGCACAATAAAAGCTTGTTCTAAAACTTCGACGCACTGCTCTGTCTAGAATTACCTCGCTTGTGCTACGTATGTACTTTGAAACGTCCTTATATATCTGTATCCTTGTAGTCATGGCGTGCTTAAGAAGTGCTTTTCACGAAACAGACTTGTTGATGCAGAGTGCATAGCAAACTCGTGGCCACCTGGTGGCCGCACGATTTTAACGATTTCCGGTCATGAAATCGACCGACACATACTTGATGGCCACGCATTACGAATCATCGATGGATCAACATTGTGACGTAAACCAGACAAGATAGTGCGATGAAGTTGCGCATCTTTACTTTTACTTGGAGGTGGTCAAGTTTCAGTCTTATTCACCGTTGTTAATCTTCTGCTCTGTAATTCGAACTCGAAGTTTCGCGCTTGCAAGGAGACACCAGAACAGAGAACTTTTACTTTTGATGTAATACATTCTGATTTAGACACGTTTGTGCAGTGAGACGGTGTGGAGTAAGAATAATGAACGAATGATCGCGAATAGAATTATGTTGAGTAGAATTGTTCGAATTAGAATTGTGTGAATTATGAGAGTTATGAGCGGATTGAGTAAAATGAGTATTGAGTTAATAATGAGAGTGAGGATAAGTGAATAGAATGAGAATGGGCGGAAAGGGACGCAGGGTTTTAACACGTTGAGTGCTACGTCAGTCCCCGGGGACTGACAGTGAATTTTTCGTTTGGACCGCGTTGATCTGTGGGATTGACAGGAAACTTTTCGGTTTGACGACATTAGTGCATGGGTCCGGTATGCACTATTATTAAGGTTATAAAATAAATGTTGTAATTTAGCTGGAAAATTTACTAAACAGGTCGTTACCTTTTGTAATCTGTGTAAATCTAAACCACATCTTTGCCTAGAATGTTTTAATATACTTCATTATAATTACATTTATTTTATAACCTTGATAATGGTGCATACCGGTCCCATACGCCAATGTCGTCAAAACGAAAAGTTTCCTGTCAATCCCACGGATCAACGCCGCCCAAACGCAAGTTCCACTGCCAGTCATTGGGGACTGACGTAGCACTCAACGTGTTAAGGACTTTAGGGAAAGGAGTGGGAGAAGAACTACGGAGTTCGGGAGTCGAAGGTCAAAATAGTGCTGGTCGAGTCACGGTGTTGTCGCGGTACAAAATATTTGTTACGATATTACTAATTCCAATGGAAGGGTCGGTACATTACAGCTCTGTGATTTCTTTTGCAGTGCAGATTCAATTTTTCAGTATAGTATAATTTACAATTTTCATCCGTAATGCTATTAAGTTTGTAATTTATCCTGCAACGGAGGAACTTTTTAATTAATATCGAGAGAGAAATTACTCAATAACGTAGATCCTTAGCCGTAATATTCTGTGATACTTACAATTTTACTAACATCTTTAGCTAATTACTTACAAGCGTATTACTTACAATTTTAGCTAATAAATTAGCCTCTGACAGGGCGTCCATCCGGAAACCAACAATAAAGTTAGTATTCGAAAGAACGTGAAAGCCGCAACAATTTAAATCTTCACATTAAAATTTCTATGTAAATTGTTCAAATAAAATTGCACGTGCAACGGTGAATAATATTACAGATGTAATTTCAGCTAATTTATAGTAAGTCGAAAAAATAATTTCGTCTGCTGTAAGTTAAAATGACGGCGACACATTTGAATTTCCCTTTCCCGCGCAAATACACTTCTATCGCATCTAAATCGAATCAATCGTGAAAATCATTCGAGGGCCAAATTTATATCGCAAAATGCGCGAAATCGATCGTCCACCCGGCGGCTGTACGATTTTAACGATTTCCAAGCTACCACCTCCGCGAATCGCATTTCAACCGTCGACATGGCTTAAAGTCGACGTAAACCAGACGCATTCGAGACGGTTGGATGCATCAAGCTGAATGCACCGATGACGGCGCATTATTATGGTGAACGCGGAGTAACGACAGCTTGTCGATTATGTTCGACACACGTACGTCCCCGATATTTTTCCTGAGCTGACGTTCGTGGCTTCAAAAAAAAAACTGCTGGTTGACAATGAACCTTCCTAGAAGCTTGACTGCATTAACTTCGAAATAACCGATCGGAAATGTCAATCTGGCGAAAGGTATATACGAATTATATCGTCGAGAACGGTATCGAAAAAATTGAAATTCATTTAATGGACTAATAGGAGACAAGTGGGATTCACTTTTTCCGCAGTTATCGATCTGCGGATATAATAATTCCATTTTGTTGTCATAGGTGCTCTACTAATTTAATACTAAACCTACCGGCTTTATATCTGCTATATTGTAATATACGAAATATGTACTTTGGAAAATGAGATTTGAAGAGGAGAAAAAGATGGTCGGTTAAGTAATGTTTGTTTTATACGATAGACCTAAAATATTTACTGAATGGCTGCCTAATCAATTTGGGGAATTTTTAGAAAAAAATCAGAAAGCGGTCATTTGACCGCCATGGTAGGTTTAGTGTTAACGGGCGTTTTTCAAGTCCTGTGTGATTTCAATGAAAATGATCAATTTGTATGTAACTGCCATTGAAGTTAACGAATTTGAATTACCTCGTTAGCATTGACATTAATAAAAATACATGGCCGGGGTATGAAGAGAAGAAAGAGTATTAATTTTAGCGAATTTTAAGTTCATCATCTTTGTATACTTTTCTGTACGTTTTTCATTACTAACTGTGGCACATCTTATTATATATAAAAATGAATGTTTCTTCGTTTGTCGCTTATGCATTCCTAAACCGATCATCCGATTACGATGGAATTTTGATATGTTGTGCGCATTCCCGCGAAGGCTTTTGACTTAGTACAACAAAAAATATTATATATCCAAGAGCACTTCAATAAAAAAAATTACCACAGAACTGTTATAACGAGTTCTCTTTAACGCTAGATTTACGGAAGCCGTCAAATTGACGGGTTCCTATTTGTCTTATAAACATTTCTCAAATTTTCAGAGAAGCTGTGCAGTAGATATTTCACGTGTATTTTATAATACAATCATTACTTAACGAATTATCATCTTTGGCGCTTGATCCCTCTTTTTCAAAGGTCCTTATCTAATATATTGCAATCAAACAGATTTCACGCCCGTAAATCTAGTGCTAAATTCGATTTTCGTAGGCGCAAGCCAATACAAATTTTCCTGCATTTTGTAGGAATTTCATTTGTTATTGTTAATAATTTTGATTAGTAAGGAATACTCTGATTCTTCAATCTGTAATATCTCATAACCCTATTCTCTCATATATCGGAATAAAACATCACTTCATACCACATTTTATTCTGCTTAAACTTTTACCGATACTGTACCGTTGATAAAATCTAACAAACTAAACCTTAACCCTTTCGCTTCGAGCGCCGGATATATCCGGCATCTATATGGTGTGTATATAAGTACCATCTGTAATCGATGACAATATTTTTCATTATCGGCTGAACATTATCTGTTGATTTCATTGGCATATCATACAGAATTACATTACTAGTCTCTGCATATTAATATAGTAACTAATTTGCGTTACATTATTAATTACATTAAACGTTTAATTGCAAAGTCCTGTAAATATATAAGTACCTAAAAACATGTCAACTGTAATTGGTCTAATGTTTTTAAAATAAGTAATATAATTTTGTATAAGTCTTTTCATATTACAAATTTGAAGAATACGTGTTATAAAAGAGCAACAATTGTTTTATTAAGCACAGTAATTATTTAAGACTTAGAAGAACGTATATACAAAAACCACACGCACTGTGCACATTTCTGGCGCGTGCTTCCGCTCGGGGACGGCACTTCGGCGGACTGGACTGCCGAAGCGAAAGGGTTAAAATATTCGAAATATTCTCTGGTAATCAACAGTATCGACGGAACTAAAATAAACTCCCATAAAATTCAGAAAACTTCATTTAACGATACATCTCTAGTAATTTTCAGTCTCGTAAAAATGCTAAACCTTGACATTCCCGATTCTCATATATTCTTGCAGTGTAAGATGAATCATGGCGTGGAACACGGACCATTTTAATTTCAAAGTCATATCGAGGAATCGATGGGATGTACGTTTTAGTAATCGCTGATAACGCGTGCGTGATTTAAGACGAACGGTCGGCATGGATGCAAGTCAATGAGTCGAGTGCATCGTGGAGAGTGTATACAGAGAGCGAGAGAGAGAGAGAGAGAGAGAGAAGGAACGATGGATAGAGCGAGAGGTATGGCATGTCGATGACGGTGCATTTGTGACATAGGCGAGGTAACGACAGCCCATGGATTACTCGTGCGACACGTGTTGCCGACGTTTACCAGCGTGACGTTAACATGTGCATCGTCGTCGTTTCGCGTCTCCCCGCGTAAGTGCATGCAGAAGTACATGTACACGTGGTTTCGGCCGTGCGATCGTGTTGCGGATGATTTACATGCGGTCGCATAACACCAGGTGGACCTGTTCGCGCAGATGGTCACAGCCGAAAGATTTCATTTTCAACCTGCCCATTAAATCGGACCGTATTTCGTCCTTTTTTTTAATTACACGATCAGAGCCCTATTTGTCTTCCGCAATGACATAATTGTTCGAATGTTTTGTCACTCGTTTGGAATTATGAATTAGAGGGGAAATGAAATTTTGGAGTATTCAAAGTTTCCAAATATTCTCGAACCAAATGTCTGTCGGGCAATTGGCGGAATGATTCGGAAAAGTTATCAAGTGTTTTTTCACTGTTGGGGGAATACCTAGAAGTCATTTCGTAAAAGATGTAAGAAGTTTGACGAATTTAAGAAAGTACATATGAGCCATTTACAGCACAAAGTGATTAACTCCGCTTTTTGATTTTTTTGAAATTTAAGTCTCAAAGCACTTGATTGCAGCCTAACTTTTTATGTTTAGAATAAATTTTCGTAATAATAACGATTAACACCATTAAATGACTGAGTTTATTTGGCCATCGAATAATAAATAATTGAATTCAGTAGTCAGTCTAATTAATTCCAAGGCTATTCCACCTTATTCATTTTATACTTCGTTAGAGGAAAGCTACATGCAATTATATATTCTACAATACTTATTTGTATTGATATTTTGAAGGGGATTTTGTTGAAAGGAGTGTATACTATTTCATCACGTTTCTCCACTTTAGGTTTTATCGAGTTAATCGATTTGACAAGTGAATGACTCATACGTTTAAATGTATTTGAAAAGACAAATGAATAATGAATACAGCACGGTAAAAATTCATTCTTGTACCAGCACAACATGGTAACAAAAACACTAACGATATGAGACGTAATTACAAGAAATACCTCATCGTAATATAATCTTCCTGGCCGTGTTCTAAATAGCGCACTCTCACCAGAAATTTTGAGCGAAGATCCCAATGAAATCGTTTACAAGAATACGATTCAACGTTCTCCCGCAATTTCTTCCTAAATTGCAAACAGCGAAGAAATATTTACCGGCGATTTTCCACGGTCGATGAATGCAAGTCCGACGGTGAAATAGGCGGCAAAACGCAAAGTAAAAGCTCGCGATTCCTCCGGGGGATTTCTAACAAACCCGGGAAGATTTTATTTGCAATTCCTTGAATACTTGGCCGGAAGGATGGAGAAAACAGTACACGGAAGTTTGTCTCCTCTGGAAGTCAGTCCGCCGGCGCAATCCAGATTCGAGATGAGGCCACGAGCGAGGCTAATTGAATTCAATCGAAAATACTCGCCTAATTGCAGCGTCAAGCTCTCGTAAGCTCGTCCTCGGAAGTTCCTCGTGGTACATCCCCCTTCACTTTCTCTCCCCGCCATCTTGAAAGTGGGACTGAACTTTCGAGTTTATGGAACTGAATCTTAAGTGGCCGACCCTCCAATTTAAACTTGGGTTATCGTTCTGTCCTTGAAAGCGGGTTACCTCGCCGAGTCACCGACGCGACGAACGGATCGTGCGTCTTCCGTGCGGTCGCGGATCGTGAATCAGCGCGGAATTAACCCCGGCCAGCGAAATTCTTGCGAGATAAATTAATCTGAGAGCATTTTTCGGCATTACCGGCGATTATGAGCTTCCAACCGAGCGGATAGGAGAACGTCACTGGCCAAGAGGCTATATATAATTCCCGGTGGACGTGCAATTAAAGTCGAAGGAGTGACTTACGACTCTAATTAAAATGGGGAAAAACTCGTGATTTAATGGTCACGGTTCTTCGTCGCTCCGTAACACCGCGAACCTCCACTCAAACAATTTTCGTAGATATCTCAGTGATATTGAATTTCTTTTACTTTCCTCCACCTTTTTTTTTTATAATGGACCTTACCGTTGGAAAACTGAAGTAAGCAACCGCGTAAATGTGTTTCTTTTGAACTGACTCCCATGCAGGATTAACCCTTTCATCGGCACCGAGTGATTAACGCCGGAGGATCTCGAGCGGTTTCGGCTCGTTTTTCTTTCCAGACCCGTCGATCGTTCCGTGGCGCGCATACGCTTATCGCGATGAAAACTGAATTGATCTCTGGCGAACGACTAAGCCGTTGCCTCCACGTGCTGCGAGACGGTCGATGGTTTCTTTTACGATAATTTGGAATTCAAAAGCGCGTTACTTTGAACCGAAATAACCGCGGACTGGCTTCTCAACTCAGCTTCGACGGGGTTCTGTAAACACCTTACGTTCGGAGAGTTCCACATCGCGGTATCGGTAGGGAATACTTCTTTGAGTTATTTCGCCGAGCACTCTTCGAATTTTTGAGAAAACCCAACACTCCTCTCGTGTATTTAATAAGAGGGGAAGAGGATTTTACTCGTTTCCTTCGCTTGGGAGATTATTGAAATTTTTCTTCCGTTTCTCCACGATCTTGGTGTTTATCGGCAACTTGATATGCTCTACTTGAAGGTGGATTCAAAAGCGTTTTACGAACTAACAATTTATGCATTTTGATTGTTCGATTTCATGTTATTTTAGCGTAGATCGTAAACGGAGTTTACGTTTTCGAGACTTTATGTCCGCGGTAGTGCAATAAGGAAACGTGTACGAGCGGTGACAGTGTCTGACCACTTTCGGGCATGACTACTTAAATGCATCTCGTTCCGTGACAGCCTTTTCTTATTTCTTTTGAATTAGAATTATTTTCACCGTTATATTTCGTTAACAAGTAGTTGTTGATTATGATTGCATAATTGCTTAAATTATTGAACTTTCGACTACGTTAACGCAGCAGTTATAATTTTAATCGTTTTTCTGGAGTGCCTTTCTACGCTGTCTTTGAATTTTTCATTTATTGGAAGCTTGCTTGTTTTGTTATTAATTTATTATGTGCTGAGATTAATGTTGAGTTAATTTAATTTAATTGTTGTAATAGATTTTTGCTTTTTAATAGTAAATTTGCTTCGGTGTTTAGTAGTGAACTGTAAATTTGTATGCATTAATGGAACATTGAGATTTCATTTATGCGACTCTTCTTTTGCAATCTCCAAATTTTTGGAAGAATTTTTTCCTTCGTAAAAGCTACATCGATGAGTTTTAATGACTATTGCAACCCACCGGTGTACATTTATATTTCAAATTATTCTAGCATTTATTTTATTTCATCACGTTTCTTCATTTTTAAACAAGACAATTTGACAAATTAAAGTTCTCAATAATGTAACAGAGTAACGTGATTTTTAAACATTTGAAACTTAAACATTTTGCTGAGGGAGCCATGTATTAGCACATTATTAACACGTTGAATGCCATGAGTGTCACCGGTGACCGGCGCTATTAAATTCCATGAAATTTTATATGGCTTTTAAATTGTAACATTTATGAATTTCTTAATTCAGTCAATATTTCCGCGATGGTCTCAAAAAGGTAAAGTCCTGCTGTCTATATATAGCTTTGTGTCTTTAAAGTTGCTGCTTTGTAAACATATGATTTTAACCCTTTGCCCTACAACAACGAGTGACACTCGTGACGCGGTTGATGGAACAGGAAATTTCGAAGCTTCTAAAAAATTATCAAATTGAAAATGTCAGTGGAACACGACACGATCATATTACTTCTGCGCTATTAATAATGCGTTAAATTCTAAAATATATCAGGAATCAATAACATTTTTTATTTTAGCAATTTAATTTTTAATTATTGCGGAGGCAGTCACAAAAGTAATCGTAGGGTAAGGGGTTAATAGAAAAAGTTTCATTTCAGTGGACATGAAGAAACTACCGAAATACCGGTAGCATTTAACGTGTTAACCCTTTGAGCACTACTGACGCATATATGCAATCTGAGAAAAAATCTGGTTATAGTTGATCGTGGCATGTATACGTGCTTAGAATTGAAAAATTGAAATATAATCGTTGAAATATGATTCTGCAAATAGTAATGTATAATAGGGGTACATTAACATTCGAACTTTCTGATAAAAAAATAGTTTTGGATCGCCAATTAAATGATTATCTCTTAACACTCAAGAAAATCTCCGTCCGCAAAGGGTTAAATCGATTCAGTAACTAAAGAACACACAAGTCCGTTAGAAAATTTTTGAAAAATAATCCCAAGATAATATGTTTTCACACGATATCTCATGGTAAAAATCTTTATTTACAACAAATTTACCTCTTCTCTATTAAATTCCAATGGTAATTATTGTTATCCGCAACGTTCCATTCTTCACGTATTAGCCTCGATGAAAAGTAAAAGGACCAAGCAACGAACGCCTTTAATATTTTGTCTGGTTATTAAAGAAATTAAAAGCTACCCAAATAAACAGCCAAAAAAAGACCACATCTACACTTCGTAGGTCGAAATACGTGAAAATATCTTTCTCCGTTGGCCGACATGTTTTCCGCGGTTCTCCGATAAACCGACCTCGTTCTTACCCGGTTGCACGGATGATGAAGAAAATTAAATTTCCTGAGAGACGGAACAAATGAAAAAGCGGAGCTATAGAATTGTATCGGCGAAGCGGGGGTGGTTGTGCTGCGGTAACGGTAAACGTTCCATTCTATATATTTCAAGGGCAAGCTCCATTTCGGCGGACGGACTCTCATCGCGCGCTGCAAAGTCATTTTGAACCCATTGCAGCGTGTGGCGCAATAAAAGGGAACAGCAATAAAAGGCAGTGACGCGACTAACAGAAAAAAAAATCTATCTTTTGCCGGAGGCAGAGATAGCCCATTATTGTCCCGACCCCACACAGGGAATGTCTCAATGTCCACCTTCGTGTAGGACAGTTGATAAATGCACGTGCAATTTGATCTCCACCCCCGTCTTCTTTCTTTTATGATACTTCGTCTTCCAGCCGGACCCGCAAACATGCTCCACTGATGTTTCTACCCGTTATCCATGATCTCCTTTTTTTTTTTCGCGCATTTCAGTTTTACGAGCCGTCCAGTTTCCTCGAATAGGCCGAGATCGAGAGGAAAAGGATCCAACTATGGGGGATCCGACTACAGAGGGAGAGAATTATTTTGAGCGGTGGCACGAACGTTTGTTTCTACGTTTCCGGCGATTGTGTTTTGTCGGTGACTTTAGCCATCTGCGATATGAAGTATTTTTGCAATTTTCTTTTCACAGTCAGGTGAAATGCATTCTGTGTAATTGTTGTATCGTTGAATTACGAAATTATTGTGAAGTTCGAAAGGTGGAATTTCTACGTTTCCGGCGATTGTGTTTTGTCGGTGACTTTAGCCATCTGCGATATGAAGTATTTTTGCAATTTTCTTTTCACAGTCAGGTGAAATGCATTCTGTGTAATTGTTGTATCGTTGAATTACGAAATTATTGTGAAGTTCGAAAGGTGGAATTTCTACGTTTCCGGCGATTGTGTTTTGTCGGTGACTTTAGCCATCTGCGATATGAAGTATTTTTGCAATTTTCTTTTCACAGTCAGGTGAAATTGCATTCTGTGTAATTGTTGTATCGTTGAATTACAAAATTATTGTGAAGTTCGAAAGGTGGAATTTCTACGTTTCCGGCGATTGTGTTTTGTCGGTGACTTTAGCCATCTGCGATATGAAGTATTTTTGCAATTTTCTTTTCACAGTCAAGTGAAATTGCATTCTGTGTAATTGTTGTATCGTTGAATTACGAAATTATTGTGAAGTTCGAAAGGTGGAATTTCTACGTTTCCGGCGATTGTGTTTTGTCGGTGACTTTAGCCATCTGCGATATGAAGTATTTTTGCAATTTTCTTTTCACAGTCAAGTGAAATTGCATTCTGTGTAATTGTTGTATCGTTGAATTACGAAATTATTGTGAAGTTCGAAAGGTGGAATTTCTACGTTTCCGGCGATTGTGTTTTGTCGGTGACTTTAGCCATCTGCGATATGAAGTATTTTTGCAATTTTCTTTTCACAGTCAAGTGAAATTGCATTCTGTGTAATTGTTGTATCGTTGAATTACGAAATTATTGTGAAGTTCGAAAGGTGGAATTTCTACGTTTCCGGCGATTGTGTTTTGTCGGTGACTTTAGCCATCTGCGATATGAAGTATTTTTGCAATTTTCTTTTCACAGTCAAGTGAAATTGCATTCTGTGTAATTGTTGTATCGTTGAATTACGAAATTATTGTGAAGTTCGAAAGGTGGAATTTCTACGTTTCCGGCGATTGTGTTTTGTCGGTGACTTTAGCCATCTGCGATATGAAGTATTTTTGCAATTTTCTTTTCACAGTCAGGTGAAATGCATTCTGTGTAATTGTTGTATCGTTGAATTACGAAATTATTGTGAAGTTCGAAAGGTGGTATTTCTACGTTTCCGGCGATTGTGTTTTGTCGGTGACTTTAGCCATCTGCGATATGAAGTATTTTTGCAATTTTCTTTTCACAGTAAAGTGAAATGCATTTTGTGTAATTGTTATATCGTTGAATTACGAAATTATTGTGAAGTTCGAAAGATGGAATGAAGTCGGTAGAAAATTATCAGTGACGCAAAACTATATCGCACAGAGTCCAAATAAAAAAAGGCTCTCCATGTTTGAAAATTTAGAATATTAAATTTTTGCTGATACGATGCCCACAAGTATTAGCACTAAAACTACCGACGTTATACTACTACGATTTAGATATACTGAATAAGTACTTTGGGAAAAGAGAAATCAAGAAGTGTAAAAGTTAATCAATTAACTAACTTAGGTTTTATAAGATAGATGTGGAATATTTGCTTCATGGCTCCCCTAGCAATTTAGGGAATTTTTAGAAAAAATTGCAAACCAGTCATTTTGACCGGCTTGATAGGTTTACTGTTAAATGCTGTCTATCATTGCACAATGAATGTCGTACAGTTAGTAGTTAATAATTTATATAAATATTTTGTTATTGTCGAATCTAAGTTTAGAAGCATTTAAAAACTCACTGACCTTTATTACCATTTCTCTTTTACCTTTCCTCTGTTTCCACTCACTTTCGAATTTGAAATCGGAGATGATAAAGCAAATGAATTTCGTGCAACGATCGTACAAAAGTAATTTTCGGTATGAAGGTTGCGTTCTTCGCGATTGAAACAAAAGGGAGGATGTACGAGTATTCCTAAAACCACCATTCGTAATCCAAACAGTCAGTTATTAATAGACAGGAAAGAAAACAGTGAAAATTTTCAGCGATCAGCTCTGACAATTGTCGAACAGCTGACACGCGGTTAAGCTAGAAATAGGCCTTTCGCGTCGTAATTTTTCATCTTTCCTTACACTCTTGACACAATGGAAAATATTTTAATAACCCGTCTCGGTTCGCTCTCGGAATATCTGTACCTGTCACTTTTATTCTAACAAAAAGTTTTCCTCGCGTCCGGCATTATATATCTGATGTTTAATATATTTAAAAAGTAAAAACATTTGTAAAAACCCGTCCTAAAAGTCACAATTTTCAAAATCATGAGGGTTAAATTCGTAATATCCATCGCGTGGATTATCGTTATGACAGCAAACCTATATTCTCTTGGATATCATTTGTCGCCCGTTAAAACCGTATAAAATTCACCAAAACTCTGTTACAATTGGAGTCAATGATCGTAGAACTAAGAATAGTCTCCATTGTCGTGATCTCCAAAGAGACGTGAAAGAAAAGAGAATCATTCTCGGGGAAAAATTCGCGCAGACTGGTTTGCAACACTTCTATTCTTCTACATTTGATCCCCTTCGCACTAACCCTGCTCGACCTCCCTCTTCCGTGTCCAAGGAATACGTCGACCTAGCCAGCACGCACGTCGACGTACTATCACAATCGAAAGAACTGAATGGCGGTGCTTGAAATAACAATAGGATGTATCGCGGGACACAGTCGCAAGCTTTTACTCTTTTTCTCATCTTTTTCATTGCACGTCACTAAAGAGCAAAGAAACGCTGTGCTTCTTTCTCCTTCTCTTGCAATTCGACACGTTTGTTTCCTGGTTCAACACACTTGCACCCCCTTCGCGTTACAGTCAGCCAGAAAGGTAGGAAGTTTCTCTACAACACGTACCTTTTTCTTCCTCTTTCATCGGCGTGACTTTTTGGTCCTCTCTGTCCGTCGTCGGCGTCCTCCACCGCCTCTTCCTCCTTGTTTTCTTCTTCTTCTTCTCCTCCTCCTCCTTCCTCCTCCTCCTCCTCTTCTTCTTGCTCTTGTTCTTTCTTCCTGCGGCCACGGCCGTGCGGAATTCGAACCGGGGTTCGATTTGGCGGCACCCAGTTGGAGCTGGTCGGCATAACTGCGTTCGAGTAGAACACTCACTCCCGAAGTCGTGCCTCTCTCTCTTTCTCTCTCTCTTCCTCTCTTCTCCCTCTCCCTCTCGTGGCCGCTTCTCCTCCTCCTTCAATAGACTGTCTCTTTCTCTCTCTCTCTCTCTCTCTCTTCTCGTCTGAACTTCTGTCCCTCTCTTCGTCTTATTTTCCATCTTTCTTTATCTCACCTTTTAACTTCCTCCCTCGGTTCCTCCTTTCGAAGAGCTTTTCGTTCGTCCCCTCTGTTTCTCTGCCTCGACGCCTCTCTCTCTCCTTTCCTCTAGGTTTCTCTTTCGTAAACAGTTCATGGTTCTCCGCTAGTAGATCTCAGATCCGTCCTCTTTCTCCTCTCGATACCTCTTCCGTCTCTTTTTGATCCCTCCGGTTGCTCTCTCTCTCTCTTTCACGGTGGCTCTCCTCCCGCCGTCTTTCCCTCTTTCTTTCCGGCAGCGCGTGCTGTTACTCCGTTTGGCTTTCTCCCTCTCTCGCGGCGAGATTCGCTGTTTCGCTTTGCATGGCCCTTCCGTCTCTCTTTCTCGGCGGGAAGACGCTATCTCGCCGATCTAAAATTACCCCAGAAACGATGAACGCTGTTCGCTTTCTCGCTCTTTTCCTCTCGCCTCGGCCCTCTTGCGGTTTCGTTCGCACACGCGCCTTCTTCCCTTGGCTCGCTCCCGCGATTCTCTCTCTTGAACTCCGGGGTGAGCGACTCGTTTCCTTCTCTCTTTGTATGCTCGATCGAGCGCGTAGATCAATTTTATGGATCGATATTTCGACGTTTACTGCCGCCTCTTTTTCACCGAATAACCGACAAGCTGTCCGCATGAGCGTGACATCCGGCCAAGAGTCGAGCCACTTGATTTATCGTCCCGTAGGTGGTACCAGCTTGAAAGAAAATCCTGGTTTTTTTAATTACCTTCCCGATGGAATTAAACGTGATTATCAGATTAAAATTAAATATTCACAGTTGGAATTTTCAATTGCCTTTTGGGAATAAAGTTTGAGTTTCAGATGTCTTAGAAACCGGCATGAGCTTGCAGAGAGTTTGGAATGAAGGTGAAAATTTGGGAAATAGTATCGATTATTCAATTGCAATTTTGATGAGTTTACATGTAATTGTCGGATAAGAATTAGATATTTATTCTTAAGTGTGCTGAGCTTCGAAAATCATGGAAATCTTAGAAATTCCGAGAGACTTTCTTGCCACTTTGTGTACGGTGCACTTTGAAATTCCTGAAAGTTTCGAGGAACCCTTCGAGCAAGAGCACAAGTAAGGAAGTACACATCGTTAAAAATGTAAAGCCATAATACAATGGAAAGTCGCGTTGTTTCACGTCGTTACTAGAAAACCAGGGAGTGGAAAGTACAAACGAGAATGAAAATATAAAAATCCCAAGAAAACGCTCAAATTCATCTTGCTGTTCCATTAACACTGGAATTAAATTCATCTATATTATTCTTAACTCATTATTTTTATCCAGCAACTATTTTGTCCCGTAAAACACGTTTAAAGTTTAACTGAACTTATTCTATGATACGGCAAAGAGACGAGTAAGGACAAAAATAAAAGAGTTCCATAAAATGTCCCACTCCCGCCGTATGATTGCGATGTACATAGAACCAATTCATTCGCAATATTCTCCACCTATTTTTTATTTTCAGTAATAATTTTAACCGATAAATCGTTCCAAAATGTCCGATCAAATCTACTCTATCATACAATGAAATTTAAAAGCAAGAACAGAAAGCAAGAAGAAAATGCAAAAAAGCGTCTCATGATTGCAATACACTTGGAACATATTTTCTGCCCGCATTTTTTATCCGTTTTTTTTCGACTATCATTCTATCCCGTAAATCATTTTAAATGCTTAACACTATAACTACCGGCGTTAAATCTATCATATTTAAATATATTAAGTGAGTACTTTGAAACAAGGAGAATTAAGAGGTGGAATAGTTGATGGATTTAGTAATTTATATTTTATAAGATGGACGTAGAATATCTATTCTATGACGCTCCTATAAACTTGGACAATTTTTGGAAAAAATTGTGTACCAGTCATTTTGACTGGTTTGGTAGTTCTAGTGTTAAGCGTACTGTACAAGAACAGATAGAAACAAGGATAGAAACTAAGAAATCCCAAGATAATACCCAACCATCGCATTATGATTCCAACACCCACGGAGTCAAGTTGACCTCAGTATCTTCTACGATTATTAAACATTTACGTAGGTATTCGCATTTCCGTGACAAACGATAGTACCATTCTTTTCCACTGTTAAACGTCACAAACGTCTGGCTGAATTTACTTTTCCACGCGATGGAAAATATAAATCGGAATGGAAGTGAAAAAATCCCAGTAAACTCTTTGGACACGTCGCGCGATTGCAACTCTGCTGCAGCCCACCTTTTCTCGTCTACAGCTGCTATGGTTAACGTTAGAAATTTATGCCGATATTCGCACTTGTAGGGAAAACGGTAGCCTCAATTCTTTTTTAAATCCAATGGCGCAATTTTATACCATAAAGCGCCGTAAACGTCTGGTGAAAATTATGGCTGTAAGGCACGGGGTGTGGTAGCCGCACTATGTAAATTTCTGCTGCACGTTTCACGCACCATAAACTTATGAATGAGCAGAGGACAGTTGTCCGATTCGTAAAACGAGCCACTCGTTTTGAACGCACGCACTGTTAAGCTGAAAATGTTTAACGCGAAATTGGAAATAATTGGTAATTCGTAATTCGGATAGGTCGATCATGTTTAAACATGATATTACAGCTCGAATGGGTGTAAAGAAAATTGCACGGGGAGAGATTTAAGTTATTTCTCGCAATTTCTGCGGGACGTCTGAGTTTTCCTCTTTGAAATCTAATATTTATCCGCTGCGAGAGCGCGATGAGACGTGGATGCATAAAGCGAGAAGTTTACGAGAGACACTCGTGGAGTACGTGCGAGAAGAGTGAAAGAGTAAACGCGCGAAAAGAAGAATGAATACGAGATGAATAAGTGTAGAATGTTTAACCCTCTGCGGTAGAGTTGTGGCGCGGAGATTGAAAATTTAAAGGATATTTTTTTTGCAATGATATCGTTGTTACGATGACATTAAGTATCTATATATCACGTATTTCTGTTGGAATTCAGTTATGAAAAGTCCATGTGTCGTTCTACGATCGTTGAACTTTGAGGATAATGTGAGGTAAGGTGAGGAACGTTTTGTTAAAATTGAAGAATTGAAATGGGTTTTGATACTATCAAAATTATCGGCATATATGCGAAGAATCGATTTTGAAATTCGTGTCAAATTGCATCTAGCGTGTCAGACAGCAAAGAATATTGAAATGGCAAATCTGCTAAACAAATTTAATAATGCAATACACCTGATAAACCCTTAATATTGTTTTTGGTGCGACGTTATGTTGCTAATAACAGGTCTTACAAAAACTGGCTATTGTTTAAAATATGTTTCGTTTATTACAAATTTTATTTTTATACATGCAACCTCATTCGTTGTTGGTATATTCACGTATAGGGTGACGATAAGCAAAGTACAATTTCCGTTCAAGGTTTTTCAAAGTGTAATTTAATTAAAAAAATTTTAAATAGTCAATGCGTCAAACATAAAGTTATATACACCTAATTCTGTTTTTACACGATAGATACGTTCCCGAAGAATACGTGTAAAAAAATATATTGCATCTATGGAAAAGTAGAAGATTGGTTCCAGTCCTCAAAAATCACCAAAAATAATACAATAAATCATGAGTTTTCCTGTTAGGATCTTAAAGATTTTATTTCATAAAGACTGCACACGTATCATTCAAAATAAATTATCATTTAAAAAGGATAAAACCGTGTCACTAATTCATGAACACAAAAATTAGGCAAAATAATATGAGCTACACATAAAAAGATTTTATTCGCTGTCACCTACTGACAATAAACGCATACGTTTGCGTAAGACTGCAATATTGCTGCTATCACTAAAAATGACCTGGTTATCTTCTTCGTGCTCCATTGGTGAAATTCTTTCTGTAATTTCTTGAACAAAATTAGGACTAACCACCTGTGGTGCCGATTTTTCAGCGGATTTAAGAACAAATTTAGTAATTAATTGTTGTGTTTGTATTTTGGCTGGGCCACAGTATAGCAAAATTTTCTTCTTCGAATTTGGATCGATCGTGTTAACTCAAAATAAGTCGTGTAAAAAGAGAATTAATTGTTTTTTCTAATTCGTGATAAATGAAAATCGCGTAAAAGAAGTTCGTGTAGAAATAGAATTGAGTATACTTATGAAATAAAACTAGATTTTGAAAAAGTATAAACATTACTTTGAATGTGGCATAAGTCACGTTACCGTAATGAAAAATAGTGATTTCTAATGATTGTACCAAATTATTTATACTGAAAAAATTATAACTACTCAAGATAACAAGTCCAAGTCAATCTTCTCGACAAATTGACACGAATATTTTTAAACACGTTAAAACTCAGATCCGAAATATCTGGATTTAGAAAGAAAGGGGCCTATATCATTTTCAAAACAAACGACTCACCCAATGCTTGCAAGCTCTTCACATTAAATATATTTAGTTTCTATTCCATCACAAGAAATTCATTCGATCGTTTTGATATGACTAATCTTACATTCCTTTCGCCAACGTTTAAGGTTTCGTCCCCTAGATCTTCTAATCTCTTTATATTTAGACGAGGGAAGCGCTCCGACTGAATTCCTCCACATTTCTAAAAAGAGACACAAAGTTCTCCGTCTAGCCAAAATTTCGCGACGTAACGATGCTCGATTTAAATGCCGAAAATTCAGACATACATCGAGCAACAAGCTGTTTACACATTTCGAGAATAAATCCGTGAGATTCGAGCGCACCTGTCTTCACCCTCGTGCCACCAATTCCTCGTCCCCGGCATCCGTTCGTCTTCCATTTGGTGGGATTCGGGCGTCGCGACGCTTCGTTCTCGAGCTTCTCCTTCTCTCCATCGTTCGTGATTTAACTCTGTATTCGTATGGTATAGCGTGGCCTACATCCCGAGTTAAATCCACACCGTCTTCCACTCTATAACAAATTAGACTTCCTCGTATCGTGGCATTTCGAGCACGAAAGGTATCGTGGGTCGAAGAAAATTACGTCGATCTTTGGCCGTGAAAGCGTTCCTGCGTTTTCTATATTTTAGCAATTACGTATATAGTCTTTAATGAAATAATTGAATTATATAATTTTTCTGTATTTTTGATCGACTTTAATGAAGGTTATTTGAATTAGTACGATTTTCTTTCTGAAAATAGCTTTGCGATGCATCTATAATGGACATTGTGCAATGTATAATAATTTCTTCATATTTTTAGATGTCATTGAAGAAAAGTGGTTGTATTTGTACTTGGTATTAAGCTCAAGAAGTTTTTTAACTTAATTGTCGATTCAAATTGAATACAATTTAATTAAAGCTAATAAACAACATTGTCCCTTAATTGGCAGTGTCACTAAGGGTTTATTGAGACAATTTGAACGATTACATCTTGCAGTTCTTTAATGCTGCAGTTTAATTAACATTTTGTTCTCTTTAGGTGGATTTCGAACCACCTAGACTATGATATACATGTCACGGAGACAAAATTTCCCTGAGGTGACGAAGGAGGTTTTTAACTCGGGCCCGCTAATTGCGAGTCTGAGCCTTTACCTTCTTACCCACCGTAGACCCCTAATCACTTTTTTAACTCTAGATTATGTTTTAGAACAGCCTAATTACTGTGAGTACCAGTTTTTCCTTTGACAAAAAAAATTAAGCCGGGTAGGGGGTTAACAAAAATTTAATTCGAAAAGTGTTATCGCGCCGTGCCTGATGAAATAAGATTATTAAGGGCTCTTACGTCGTAATCAGTTTTTAATTCATAACATAAACAGTTTATATTGCTGGGTGGGCCCGAGCTCGTCTTTTGGGCATTCACAGTCAGTTCGTTATAAACTCCTACAGTATAAAGACGTTTCTTCCAAAGCCTTATAATAAATAATAATATTAATATAAAGTATATTGAGTTAGTTAAACACCCATTTTCAATATATATCAATCAGAATAACGATAATACCGCGTAAAAGTCCTCTTCCAAAACAACTTCGGAGAATAAATAACCATAAATCGTAATCAAACTTAAGGGGGGCAGTCCCTTTACAATTTTCAAAAAATCAATTTTTTTTTTTTTGCATATTTCGGAAGTATGATATGTTGGGAGTATACTATATAAAGGAGAAATAAAAATTCGAAATATTAACAAAGTTATAGCACATAATCGGGAGCGCGGCACTGCATGCTGTAAAGTGGGGACTCAGGTAATCCGAGCGGTTCGGTTGAAACTTCAAACGCGATTATCTCGAAACTGTATTTTCAAAAACTGCTCGTGTTGTAGCTCGAAAAGTTATCAATCGATTTGGCTGAAATTTTTCCACGTCTTTTACTACAACATTACCAGAAGGATGTACCTAAAAATTTTAAGTTATCGCGTAAATAAATATATTTTAAGGGGTAAAAACTGTCGAGAAAATGGTCAAAAAAATTACCTTTTTATTAAAACGCCGACATAACTTTCAATTTTATACTTTTTTATATTTTTTTAGGTTTATCCTTCCCCTACACTTGTCTATAATCGGAAAATATTTTCGTTTTTTATTTCACATCAATATCAAAAATCGTACAGGTGCAGCAGTTTGCGGTGTCTTGCGAAAGGCGCCGATAGAAAAAATTCGGAACGCCGCCATTTTGTAAAAAGAAAAAAAAGAAAAAATGTTTTCTAAAACTAGACAGATGCAATAAAATGATATACAAATTTCAAAAGGATTCGATAATTTTATCACCTTCAAAAAAATTCATAAGGAAAGACTAATTTCCTTACGTTTAAAGGGACTGCCCCCCTTAACTACTGCTTATTTTATTCGTTTAAAGTACAATCGCATGAAACTGAAAACCTTGTAAAGCCTTTATGCCAAACGCGTGCCATTTAGCTTCTAAGTACTCCCCAAGAAGACGAATGTAATATCGTCAGTCGTTTCATTTCCACAGAGGGGTGATTTCGAATGACATTCTTCGTTTGTTAACAGCGCATTATGTGCTCGGTGATCGTCAAAAGGTTAAGTACCGTGGAACTCGATGATCGTGAGAGAATTAAGCATGCTTCGCAGTCACGTATATTGCGAGGACGACGAGGGCTGTCGGCGAAAGACACACCGTGGAGATATCCAATGCTGTACGCACGTATCGCGAAAGCGTTAATCACGATTGACAGACACGTACGATAAAAGCTTCGTACGCGAAAAAATTCATTTCGGCTCGATGGAAAAGGGAAACTTTGAGTGCACTTCCGCGTTCTAAGGAAAATACCGGATACGTGCATTTTTCTTCGCAATTGCTCAATTAACACTATTTCTACCGCGGTTTTGTGTACACGTATTTCGACCAAAAGGTGTCTTTAGACACCTTTCATTTATAATTTCCTTTATAACGCTGTTGTTTAATTAATAATGTTACAATATTGAATTAATTAACTGATAAAAGAAAGAATATTTAGATAGAAATTAGTTTTTAACAATTACTCCCAAGATATTTGCATTCAAGTGCAAAGGTGTCAAAAGACACCTTTTGGTCGAAATAAGTATACTATTAGATTGTAACATATGAAATGTCCGATTTTTTAGGGGGGAATTATTAGGTTGGCAAGAAAGTAATTTCGGTTTTCGTCGATAGCTAATGTTACGTTTGTTTTGAAGGACTTCAGACAATGTTATCATTTTTTGCATCTGAAAATTGAAAGCCGTCACCTTTGGCAGGATTTAGAAACAAATTGTGCTTCATTTTGTTTGCAATTGTTAGTTTAGCGTGAATTTTAATATGGGGTGCAAAAACGAACATTTTCGACATATTTTAATTTGTCATTACTTTTTTATACAAACCACATCGAAAGCTGAATTGTATCAAACATAAGTTATGCTGTCAATTTGATGGGTGTTGTGTAGTTAGAGCTGCTTCCAAGGAACCAAATGATTAATTCGAATGTTTAGTCTAAAATTGCACCTGGCTCAGTTTTTTGCTGATAAAGACCAGAATTTCTATGAGAGCAGAATCGTAAATTGGTCTAAAAGATGGCAAAAGGTCATCGGACAAAATGAAAAATGTATATTAAAGTTCATTCTTTGTTAAAAAAAAATTAAGTTTCATTTCATATTACAAAACCGAAATTACTTTCTTGCCAACCCAATATTTGTAGAATATCGAAACAATTGATCTTTGTTTTTCCGTTTCATTTTGTGTTAAAATATGCCAGATCTGGTGCAGCGATTTTTAATTGTTTATCGATAAGAGTCTTTTGTTCACTACCATAAAGAATTCGGGGCGTGTAATATTTATTGGTTGTAGCACCAGACATATTTTAATTCATTACAATTAGTCTAACAACTTTGGTTTGGCTGATAGATCGCTGTTTTTATTATACCTTGCTTCCAACTATTTTTGCGTTAAACTTCGAAAGGTAGATACTTTTTTTTATCGTAGTTTTATAAATGGCACCAGCTGGCTTGTTAACAATCGTGGTAGCGATTGTTCGTTTCATAAAGAATTATTTTGTCGTGTTTAATATCTACTATGTTTTTGTTTAAAATTGACTTGAATAAATTTAGATGTTAATAATAATACTAACAAATGCAATGTTGACAACAACGGCAGTAGAAACTGGTAGATGCCTGGTTAACCAAAAAAGATCGAACCACTTCCACAAACTAGAGGAAAGATTCATTTATAATAACAACAATTATATGAAAATCACGGGAAAGGAAAAGCATTAAACAATATTGCATTTCAATATTTTATGTTACCATCGAAGCTTTCAGCCGAGTGATTCTGCTAAATCCAATTCAGCTTCGGAGTGCATCGGCCGACTATTCCGAAAAAGAAACTTATAAATAATCTGAATAGAGAATTCAACAAATAAAGTTCCCGTTCTCCCTCAAAATTCAAAATTAAATTGCACACATACACCAAAATCAAAACAATCGATAAAAACCATTCGGCCTTTCCTCCTCGTCAATCATCGATCCCGCAACTAATTCACGGCAAAAAAAACATCGAATACCGTCTGATAAAATTCACGTCATATTCCAAAACACGAACAAAATCTATCCACAATAAATGCGCTCATCGAAGATACTTGTTCGAAAACGTTTGGTCACGTGGCAGTAAGCGTAAAAAGGGTGGACCGGTTGAAAGGGAGAAGGGAAGTGGAGGTTTATACACGGGGACCGCGGAAAAATTGCATCTTCTTCGTCGAGCAGGGAGTTGCATATGCATATGCATAGGGTCCTCCCTGGAGGATGAGAGTCCGGCCCTCCGCACGCGTCTGCCTTCGTCCTGGATATTTTTGCATGTGGCACGCACGCTTAAACAGGAACGCTACGCCAGGATCCTCTCGTCCTCGTCCTCGTAGCCGCGTATTGTATTCGAGCTCCATTCTCTTCCTCGGCCCTAGCTCCCGGGGTTTTAATTAACTCGTTTGTTTGTCCGCAGGTTGGTATTCCTGAATCACGGCTGGCGTTCTACATAGGGCAGAGGTATTGCGATGTGTACTTTCCCCGAAGTTCGTAAGTATGCGTATCTCGTATACACCGGAAGAGGGAGAGAGAGAGAGAGGGAGAGAGCGAGAGAGACAAGTTCTCCTGTCTCATGGACTCGTATACCGAGGCTAGGTGCGAGATGGTCTCGATGAAATTGCATTTTTCTTCGTCGGCCGTTCTCCATCCTTTGCACACCTGCGCGTCACGCGGAGCGAATTTTCAACTTGGACAATCGCTGTTTAGGATCATTTTTCTATCACAGTTATTATGCTGGAATGGCAACGTGGCACCTGAGACGGAAGGGGAGATTGCTCTCGCACCGCCTGACCCCACCATGTCGGTCCTGGAAACCTCAGATCGACGAATGACAACCGAAAATGAAACACTCCTTTCGTCGTTCACATGACGACGCAACGAATGTGCGGGTCTCTCGGCCAATAGCGCGTCGCAATCGAAAATGCGTGAAGGAGAGGGATGTCCTTATCCGTCGGGCGAATCAGAACAAATTACGCCTCAGCTGCCTTCTTACCGTTCCAGCATTATAACACTTTGAATGCCATGGGGGGTCACCAGTGACCGGCGCCATTGAATTCAATGAAATTTTATATAACTTTTAAATTGTAACATTTATGGATTTGTTAATTCATTCAATATTTACATATTGGTCTCAAAAAGATAAAGTTCTGCTGTCTATATATCTCTTTGTGTCTTTAAAGTTTCTGCTTTGTAAAGATATGCTTTTAATAGAAAAAGTTTCACTTAACCTGTTAACCGGGTAGGACGTAATATTTCGTCATACCAGGAAGACAACTCTAATGCGTATGACGATGTTTTTATACGTGGCAATTTTTAAATATGGTATGTTGAACGCATTACGTTTTACGTTATTCTTTTCCATTAAATTCTAGCGTGGTACTTTAAGTGTGATAATATTATTTCTTACTGCGAAGAAAAAACACTTGAAACGTGTTGAACAAAAGTTAATTCCCCGGTTAACAGGTTAAGTAGAAATGAAGAAACTGGCGAAATACCGATGGTGTTCAACGTGTTAACTCTTTGAGGAACGGGAATTCCGAAAATAAAATAACCCATGTTGCACAGAATTTTTTTTTTTTTTTTGATTGAATAAAGTTGGTTTCTATTTATTAACAAAGTTATATAATAATATAAATTTTAGAGGTGGAACAAAAATGTCGCACCGTGCATCTTCATGCATCAAAGAGGTGGGACGCTTCTAATCCCGCCGTGCCTTAAGGAGTTAAAGATGACGCTGGAGAAAATGATTTTGGAGAAGTTATTGAATAGCTATACCTCGCAAAAATAGAGATGTCTCGCGGTATGAGGTACGGGGTAAGGGGAGATCGCTCGCACCGCCTATCCCCACTATGTCGGCCCTGGAAACCTGAGATCGACGAATGACAAACGAAAACGAAACGCTCCTTTCGTCGTTCCCATGACGACGCAACGAATATGCGGCTCCTTCGGCCAATAACGCGTTACAATCGACAATGACGTTACAACGAGTGATGCCTCTATCCGTCAGGCGAATCAGAACACACCACAGGCCAGTGGACATCTCTATTATTGCGAGGCATAATTCATGAAGGTTTTTTTTTCAATTTATTTATTTATTCTCGTATCAGCCATAGGTCATTAGCGACAACGCTATTGTCCATTGGTATAAATGTACGTCTAAAATTATTGGTACATGGAGAAAGTATTTCGTTAGATTAACCAAACCAGTTTTTTGCTTTGGGTGTACTAGGGATTTTTTTATTTGCACAGAGGTTTCATTCTGTTCGGAGACTTTTAAATGTGCCGAATACTAACCTTTATTGGTTGTACATCACTTTCGGCGTGACATTTTGCAATGGGCAGTGTATCACGCGGAGTCGTGTGTCACAGGCGTTAAGATATTAAAACGCGTCAATTTCGACACGATGCCTCTTTGCTTTTTGTTTGAGCATTTACGCGGCAGTATTTCGTGTTTTCTGTCATACTGCGTTATATCACTGTATTATGTTTATTTAAACATTTCAATTTAAAAAAATAATTTACGGTAATAATAACAATGTGGAACAAAATAGTAATCATAATGACATGAGCATCTCGAAACAGCCTTTGCACATACTTAATTTCAAGATAAAGATAGTTTAGCTTCTTTTTCCATGGAACAAAAGTTTTGTGAAACACTTCGAAACCAGAAAAAAAGATATAGACCTTTACACCAAACCTACCAAAGCGGTCAAAATGACCGGTTCCCAATTTTCTCAAATATTACCTAAATTGATAAGGGAGACATGAAGTAAATATTCCATTTCTATCTTATAAAACCTAAATTAATTAATTAATCATCTTTTTCACCTCTTGATTTCTCTTTTTCCAAAGTACTCACTCAGTATATTTAAATTTCAGTTGATATAACGTCGGTAGGTTTAGAGTTAAGACATAGTTGCACGTTCTTTTACTAAAAAATACATTTTCACGTTTCTGTATTAAAATTTCAATCTTAAATTATAGAAGAAACCTCTAAAACCTCTTTGGATATTATCCCATGAACTCAGACAGTCATAAAAAGAATATGCTTTCACAAATTTTTTTCATTGCCCTCGTTACATTTTTCTGCAAATGAACGTTGCTTCGCATAACTTCCTTATTATCGTACTCCGGACGGAATACATTTTCCTAATTCATGTCAAAGCGCAGTCGTCGAATCATGCCATTAACCTATGCAATCTCCCGATTGCATTTACGTCGCCCCGGCAGAATTTGATAACCGCAGACGCGTATGTAAACTAGCCGGCTATCACTTACGTTGGTGCAAGCATGCATACGGCACTTCCAAATTAAATTGCATATCCCTTTGTCGTCCTATTGCCGTTCGCTCTTTCCGCGTACGTTGCTCGATATGCGAGAATTCGCGATTTACGTTTCACGCGCGGAACTCGTTAAGGGCCTATGAAAATTGTATGGAAAATAAATTGCACGATCCGTGCAGTGTAGATGCGGGGAAATGCGCGTGCTCCGACAGTGCTATATGCGTCTGCGAGTACAAAAACGAAGGCACTGTTAGCGCGTAACTGCACCTCCGACAGATTCATCGTGGTTAATTAAACTTCCAGTTAATACGGCCATTCTCGCTTTCCCGCTTTTTATGTGACCTCTCTTGTCTCGGGACGCTAACTGCGCGAAATTTGAAATTGCCGCTATCAGTCGCACAGTAGAGTACTTTGCTATAAAAGCGGGTCAAACATATATTTTTTTTTTAATTTTGTCTGAACCGTAAAATCACTGTATTGTCGGAAAATTGAAGACTCGAAAGAAACAGTGTATCAATATTTTTTATATTATTTATTGGCCTGCGACTCTTCGTTTCGTTCAGAGCTGTTTCTTTTTTACAGAACATACCGATACCGGAGAAATTTGTAAATTTTCCAATAATTCATTTTTATTGCACGATATCTCGGGCACGGATTTTACTAAATAAATTGCTACAATGAAAATGTATGATAGGATTAATTTGAGCTCCATAATCTTCGAATATTTGCAGAAAACTGCTGATATCGTAGCGCGTTCAAAAAGTCAATGACCGATTGACCCATTTCTAAAAATATCCAAACAGACAGAGGAATTTTACAGAGTGCTTCGTAAATGAGTGCCAGTACTTCGTTGAGTGAATCTGCACGGTAAAGCGAGTGAAAAATGTCCTGCGAACTCGGGATGTATCGTGACTTCTGAGTTATCTTTTCACGTCGCTACGTTATTATTTTTGTTAATGTATGAGAAGTGATTCCAGCGGACAGGCTACTGGGATTTTATTTCTTTTATCATGTTAAAGGGAGATGTTTACCGCAATTTGTTACAAAACATTCTGTCAGAACTGTTCGAACTGTTAAACAACGTATTACGAGATTGATGAACAGTGCTGTTGACTTACATACATCCGTTAGGTTTTTATTTACGGATGCGTCCTCGATGTTTTATTTGCGCTACAGAAATTAATGATTTAAAAGAACGTATTTTTCAACGGGCGGGAGATTTATTTTTAAAGTGCGTCGCAGTTATTTTCTGTAATTTCTCATAACAGAAAAGCTATGGTATACATGACCTGCCTTCGTATAATGCTTTTAAGCTGTTTTATAGCATGGATTTATCCACGAGCACTGATTAGGAAGCAGCTTATTCGTAGAGAGAAAATTCTATTTTTGCAGTGTTATGTAATCTCCTGTAGTATCAAATTTTTTATTATTGCTACATTAATATTCTAAGAACCTCAGTTTCTTCGCGATTTAAGGGATATCAGTAAATCTTAATAACAATATTTTAAATAACGGGTAAATATCATTTAGAATTGCTCTATAGGCGAGATATTTGGCAACGTCTGAAAATGAAGTTACGAAGAGGTGACTTCAGAAAATAAGAGCATACCTAAATGAACGTACGTATAGTGTATCAACTAAAGACGCAAAAATCATAAATCATGGAGGGTTAAGTGTTATCCTCAAAGTCATCGTAACAAGTTTTATTTGGAGTTTAGCTAAGTGAACACAGTGCCCTAAAGTTTAAAACGAAATTTTAATTGTTCTTTAAATATTAACCCCTCGCCCTGAAGATAATAGCGCATCAGGTAGATTGAAAGTATTTTAAATTGTAAGATCTAAATTCCTTTAATAGTTACCAAATTCTAAGTTCGTTAAAAATTCAGTACAGCGAAAGTTAATTAAACCACTTCCGTCTCATTAATTTTATTCAAAAATATAAAATATAGTAAAAGTCTATTGCTAAATGTCCATTTCAATAATTTACGAGTTAACTATAGCGCATATAATCAGCGAAGAAATCGCAAGAAAAGAAATGAACACTTTTACAGCCCGTCTATCAAAGTACGGAATACATATCGTTGCCGTTTAGCGCCATGATTGTTTCTCTCTTGATTTCCCAGCAGCATATCCATCAATTTAATCTACACTTTTTACAAATTTTGCAACTCGCAGCACCAAACTTACAAATCTAAAGATACAACGGGGTATGTTGGAACTCACCCACGGATATTAATCACATTATATTCTCGAAACGAGCGGGCAAAAAAAAGTGTACTCGGCACTAACGGTACGTGTAAGAATTATGACAGCCATTTACATTTTCTCTTCTAGCCCGGAGGAAATTTATGTAAAGCAGTTTTTCTCAATATTCTTTACACATACCGTTGGGCATATTGAACGTACTGGTGGTGCTTTATACAGTGAAAGGCAATTTTTACGTTCACCCTTGCCGCATTTACAAGTTGCGTTTCGTGACTCGTCAGATTGCATGGCTGGGCTAGCAGCGTGCCGCGAAAGGAAATATGGAGAAAGGGGTCTATGTTCTTACGGAATAACTTCTTTGATGTTGAATCCACCCACGGTCACTCGTCAATCAATCTAGAAAAGTTCGAATGGCCCTGATCAACGAGATTACGGGAGAGCGAAAAAGGCCGATCGATCTTTCGGTGGCCATTAATTTGCAAATAGGTACGACAGCTTGTTAGTCGATGTCTTATATGCGAGACGAATCGGGTTGTTTGTATTCGATGTTTCTGGATTGATGTCATTTGAAACTTTCAAAAGTGTCGCGTTTCTTTTGAAATATATAACATCTTGTTAACATGAAGTCAAATATACGAACTTTTTTTTTAAATAACGAAAGAATTTGTTTTGCATTGATTTAGACACTGTGGTTTCTCATTTCTAAGGAAAAATTGTTCTGGAAAAAGCTTTTTTTTGTGGTATGTCGCTAGCTTCTTTTTTTATGAACAATTTGACACCAGCTTTAACGTGATTGTCCTGATACATCGCGTCAGAAGCAAGCTTGGAATGTATGGACTAAAAGATCAGGTTACCGAAGACAATTGCCTCCGAATCTTCTGAAACGTGGCTAATTTCGATTGAAATTTTAATTGCATACGCTTATGCATTGATTAACAATTAATAGTATCTTTTAAACATATAATTAAAATATTACATACTTTAAATTTTGAAATTTTTTGAAGTAACGAAAGAGTTTGTTTCGCATTGCAAGGAAATAAATATGGGCACTATGTTTCCTTACCTTTTAACCTTTTGCACTCCTTATCTTTTTTTACTTACCAACAACTCATTAATTAATTTACAAAATATATTTAAAAGTAAGGGGGGTCTTAATATAACGGCGAGCTGCACTAGACATATGAGTGGTAAAATGCTTTAATCCATTTGCATTATAAGGAAATATGAAAAAAAGGCCTTTATCACCAAACTTTAATTTAATTAATTATTTTTAAGTACAAAAATGACTACAAGTAAAAGAACTTCATATTTCGGCATTATAACAAAAAATAAATTGCCAATATGTGGTTTACATCCATATATATATTATTGATAATGATGGAAATGTTAATTAGTTACTTTGTAGATTATGATAATATTTGAAATGTTGAATGCATAAAACTGCTTCACAATTTTCACACTAACAAATTCTTTCTCTTCTTTTCTTTTGAGCTAAGCAAACGACGCAATGCTTTCGAGCTTTTCTTGATGACGTTGATTGTATGACCGTTGGAAAATGTCCAGAAAATCTTTCTAGCGATGATAGGGATTTTGTAACTTTTCGTCTTTTTTTTGTATATTTAGTGTTTTTATATTATGCGCAGCAATTGCTTCAGCTGGTTTTTGTTTAAATACGTAAAATGCTCTGTCTTTATGTATGCTCTTGAAAATAAGCAAATAAGCAAACAAAAGCATTTTTGAGTGTGTATATACGCTGCGGTGATAGTGACTAGGAAAATTGAGCGCATAGATACGCTAATGATGCAAATGGGTTAAGATATAATATGTGGAACCTTAACAATCAAGCTATTTTACTCTTATCAGTTACTGTGAAATTCATACGTGAATATTATGATAATATAATTTATTATGAAATTCATTTATTATGTTCTACATGTTTCTTATAATTTGATATAACCATGAATGTTAAAAAAGATTTTGATTTTGTAAAAGTGCACGTTTCCGCAAAACTTGTAAATTTCGTATATTTCCAACGATGTAGTCAACAATTTAGCAATTAACAATTTAGTATATACAGTAATCCCCCCTATAACACGGTATATTAGTTCCGCGTTATAGGAAAACACGTTGTACGAGCATTCTCGTAAAACGCGCTCGTATGACCTCGTATAATGCGTTATGTACAAATGATTCACGTTTAACTTTTCTCGTTAAAGGGGGTTTAAATCGAATATTAAGGAAAAACTATGTACAATAACAATAACAATTAAAACTTAGTTTCAACACCTAATGTATCTACCAGTGATCGTCTAATATGAAAAAATAACGTCTGCAACGTCATCTGTTTTTTCTATGTGTGTATGAATTAAGTTAATCTCAATATCAAAATAATTTCTCTTTGGCGAAAGAAAAGAATTCGGGTCTGAAGGGGTTAACTAGGAACACAAATTTAATAAAATAATTTTATAAGAACACAATTGACACAATGTGCAAACGTACGCGAAATTGATTGTGAACTGTACAAATCATTATAAATTTCGCAATACAGAAATATAACGTGGGGAATCCACGCGTTATATGGGGGAAAACACGTGTTATACGAGGGACATGAAATCGCGTAATATGAAAACGCGTTATAAGAGTACCGTGTTATAGGGGGGATTACTGTATACGCTAATGATGCAAATGGGTTAAAAAGTCCCCATTTTCTTTTCTTTTCTCTAGAATCATAAAGGGGTATTAACCTGAGCACAAGCGAATGAAGTAATTCGTAAGAATGTATCTCAAGTAGAATGAAATCGGTTGCGGACATTTCAAAGACGTTCGTTTTAAGGCCAAGTAGAGAATGAAAAGGGAGAAGAGAATGGTATTCAATTCGCGTGTCTGAAGAACGGGCCAGCCGGACGATTACATCGCGTGACTCGATGCACCAGGTCGGATTACACGTGGCGTGGCTCGACTCTGGCGAGCAGTATCTCTGCTGATCCTAAATCCTGTTGGCCCTTGTCACCCGGGTTCAGAAACTCCGAAAGCGACGTGGGCGGTCAAGGCTGCCATTTCTCTCCGTTCTCTCTCGCGAAACTACGAAATACGTATATATTTCAGGAGCGTTACCGGTAAACGAAGCTAACCACTTTTAACCATAAAGGGACCGTACGAAATTCTCCGACTGCTGCTTCCTTTTCAAGGATTGCGGATTCCAACGAAGGATCACGTTTGCGAAATATTTATGCGTGTTATTGACGATGATGATTGCCTGGTTCTGGTTACAGTATCATCAATGATGACTCAATGTGGATGTTTGTGGAAATTTGTATTTTTTTTTTTAAAACAACTACGGAAATGGAACCTGAGTCGTTAATCCTATCCTCCAATTTACACGGAGGATTGGTTCCTTAGGATACCGTGTAGATCGAAATCGTGTAGAAATATGTTGCCAGCAAAAATATTTATTTTTAATATTTCCTTTCTTAAATCCGATACTTTGAAAACCGTGTGAAGAAAGTACCGTGTAAATCGAGGGATAGGTGTCCTTGCGAAGGAACATCCCGAAGTGTAAATCGCCGATTTTTATGAAACTTTAGTATGATATAGTTTTCGTGAAAATATTTGACATGTATTTTTTTTATCGACTGTATAAACAAACGGACTTTTTTAAGAAAAATTGTACACGATCGGATTTGCCATCAAAACGCGTTAACTTTCACACTTTACAAAATTTCCGTATCTCTAATGTTTCCCGAGATATTCGATAAATAGGTTTCGCAACCCCAACTTTGAGGGCGGTTTTCACCCCTTTAACGTGGACGCTTATCGATAAAAGGAATACGTGTCAAGTATTTTCACGAAAACTACATCATACTAAAATTTCAAAATAATCGGTGATTTACTCTTCGCAATATTCCCTTGTTATAATTATCTTATATATTGGGTTGGCAACTAAGTTCACGCCGTTTTTTTAAATTATCTAAAATTCTATTTTTAAATAAAGATTAACAACTAATTAATCAATGATGTGTTCTCCCTTGTTGAAGGGAAAAATTCATCCGACCAAGCTCTCGATTCTGCATCAGTATTGAACGAAACTCTTTTGAATAATTTAAGACATTATGCCAAAAACATTTAATGACATGCGGAATGTTAAAATTTAAAAAAACGGCGAGAACTTAGTTGCCAACCTAATAATATTCTGCGCCGTGCGCATTTTGTGTATTTTTGGAGTTTTAAATTTCAAATGCATATAGATGCTGAGCCTAGTTATGGTGGTTTATTTTAAGGGAGATTAGATGTGTGCACTGATCCTTGACTCTTTATTAGACAAAGTTATACTTTGTCTTTCCTTGATGTCATAAATTACCATATGCGCTATGGTGGGTGTGAAGCTAAAGGCTGGAACTCTTAATTAATGATTAACCCATTCCCCGCCAAATTTTTCTTTGGGCTAACTGTTTCTGAAAAAAGTATTACCGTTCTATAAAAATAAAAATAATTCATGCAAATTACTGCTTAAGAGTGTATATAAAACAGCCTGTCTTGAACGCATTTAATCTCAAAAGCATGTTAAATATCTAAATTAAATGCTGCAAGACTTTGGAAATGAATACATCCCCAAATTGGGATCATGGAAGGTAATGGGTTTAAGGTAGGAGATTTTTCATACACGTTATGCTTATCATAGCCTTGGTGATTTGAGGTCCACCCCTAGAACTGCATATTCTAGGCCAGTGGTCGGCAAACTCATTAGTCAAAAGAGCCAAAAATCAGCAGCAGGACGATTAACATTTTTTTGAGAGCCAAATTTATTTTCGAGAACCTATCAAGAACCATATTTTTCGGAGTCTGTTAAATTAGGTACTAAACATTAAATACACCCAGATATAATAATAATCTTATTTATTGACAATATTTTTTGTGTCAGACTTGCCGAGCCGCACTTAGGACGCTAAAGAGCCGCATGCGGCTTGCGAGCCGCGATTTGCCGACCACTGTTCTAGGCTAAATAACTATAGAAATTACAGCCCACGAATATGAAAGACGAAGAAGGAGAATGACGTTTTTAGACATACCATTTCTGAAAAAGGAATAATAGAATTGCGATAGTGTTCTTTGCCAGTCGAACGGTAAATATATAGCGATTTCGAAATACCGTGTGGAACTTCTATGAACTTGCATGAACTTCTAGAGATCTCTAGGAACTTCCGCTTTACTTTAGAAGTTCCATCTAATTACACCGCGGTTCTTCCCTCTAAGTCGTCTTTAAAAGTCTGTACAAACTGATAGAATAGATGACCCAGTTACTTGAAGAAATATAATTATTTACAAAAAAATAATGAATCATTTGCTAGTTTACGGTTGATGATACTCCAAGAGCTTAAAGTTCAGATTGGGGATGGAAATAAATATAATATAAATTTTTTATACAGAGCAATGGAAAGAGAGTTCAATAATTTGCAATTCGAATTATTATTCTACTTTATTATTGATCAATCTAAATTAATTAGGTAATCTTCTACCATTAGTTTTCTTATTTTCTATCATTAGCTTTTTATATCTCTTTCACAATAGACTAATTACGGTCACTGAAAAAGATGCGAATTGAATATGAACATTGTTATTGAATAATAAAGCATAAAACCGTGAAAAGTTAACGAAACGAATAATATGATGTTTATCAATACTGCTTACATTTACAAATAATAAAATCAATTTTGTTATTGCATTTTATCGAAGCATTTGTAGACATTGAATGACATAAATAAATTCAAATTTTAAATGCATTTCATTAAAGCAGTTCTTGAAACGATCGTCTAATGGTAATTTCATGGCAAATTTTTATTGCACTTTTTCTCGGTATCGATACTCGATAGTTCGACAGAATCTGGAAATGAAATTTTCGTTAATATCCAAGTTCATAACCGCATGGCATTGCTGTATCAGAGAAGTAATTGGCTCCAATCTGCAAGCCCAGATCGATCCTCCAATTAAACCGACAATCCGTTTAACCAGTTCGTTGCTAATAACTCATTCCCTTCATAAAAAGTGCATGATCTTTAATACCGTTCCTCCCTCGTATGAAATTTCACTCGTTTCAATATGAAATGTACACTTCCTGTATCCTTTTATTAAATCGTCGAATCCCCATAGACATCCTTCCGTTTATTTCAATTCATTTCGAGCGATATCTTTATTCCCGTTTACGTACTCTGTAATTGTCAACTTGAGATGGGAGGCATTTTGCTTCATCGCGTTTCATAATCGGGTCTTTCATTCGAGCGGCCGACTCGTTTGTACTACAAATTGCTCTAAGAAGATTTCGCTGAGCTGCACCCTTCATAGTTACCTAGATCCTGATTTATGTCGTTCGGTCTATGCGTCAGCAGGCATAGCATTCCTCGTATTATTCTCTTTTCTGCCGTGAGCAATGGAGTTTCATGCGGACGTATCTACGGCTCGAGCGGACTGTACGAATGTTGCTTGAAATTTTCATACAAGTTTACTGTCATCGCAGAATACCACGTAAACTGTAACGAGAGTGAACTGTTCATTCGCGTGCGTTTATTTTATCGTGGAACTGTGCAGATAGGTTGGTTTAAATTTCATAGTGTACAGGTAGGACTTTGAATTGGGATATTCGTTTCGTAGGTAATGATACGACGGAATGAAAATAGTGAAATACACTTAATTCTGTTTTTACACGATAGATACGTTCCCGAAGAATACGTGTAAAAAAATTCGTGTAAAAAAATATACTGCATCTATGGAAAAATAGATGATTGGTCCCAGTCATAAGAAGTCAGCAAAAATAATACAATAAACCATGACTTTTCAGGTGAGGATCTTAAAAATATTGTTTCATAAAGATTGCACATGTATCATGCAAAGTAAATTGTCATTTGAAAGGAATAAAAATGTGTCACTAATTCATGAACACAAAAATTAGGCAAAATAATATGAGTTACACTTAAAAAGATTTTATTCGTTATCACTTTCTGACAATAAACGCATACGTTTGCGTAAGACTGCAATATTACTGCTATCACTAGAAATATCTTTGTTATCGTCTTCGTGCTCCATTGGTGAAATTCTTTCTGTAATCTCTTCAACAAAATTAATACTAGCCACCTGTGATCCCGATGATTCAGTGGATTTAAGAACGAATTCTGTAATTAATCGCTGTGTTTGTGTTTTGGCTAGGTCACAATAAAGCAAAATTTTGTTCTTAGAAGTTGGGTCGGCCGTGGAAAATCAAAATAAGCCGTGTAAAAAGAGAATTAAATTTTTTTTCTAGTTCGTGTTAAATCAAAATCGTGTAAAAGAAGTTGGTGTAAAAACAGAATTGAGTGTACTTATAAAATAAAACTAGATTTTGAAAAAGTATAAACGTTGCATAATAAATGAAGCACACATGATACCATATACGAACCGTTTACTTTGACTGTGGCATAAGTCACGTTACTGTAATGAAAAATAGTGATTTTTAATGATTGTACCATTGGTGAAATTCTTTCTGTAATCTCTTCAACAAAATTAATACTAGCCTCCTGTGGCCTCGATGTTTCAGTGGATTTAAGAACGAATTCAGCAATTAATCGCTGTGTTTGTGTTTTGGCTAGGCCACAATAAAGCAAAATTTTGTTCTTAGAAGTTGGGTCGGCCGTGAAAAATCAAAATAAGCCGTGTAAAAAGAGAATTAAATTTTTTTTCTAGTTTGTGTTAAATCAAAATCGTGTAAAAGAAGTTGGTGTAAAAACAGAATTGAGTGTATGTCTACGTGAAGTCGTGTCTTAGTTTACTCCATTTTAAAAACAGGGGAAAGCTTCGTATATTGGACCACTTAACACATTATTAACCGGGGGATTTTGGTAGAAACTGACGTCTGTGGCGGGCGATTGTTTCTAAAACTAAATAAGGAATCATCTGCGCATGATTAAATATAAGCAACTTTTTTATTACATCATGTATTTACTTCAAAACTTTGTACATATGTTACCAAAGTATTCTAACATTTTGTAATTGTGGCACGTTTAACTATTTAACCCTCTTGAGGAGCAAACTCTGCACTTTCTGTAGGCGTCCCTTTACTCCTGCGGGTACTATTTGCTGTAAGACATGTTCTCTTATTTGGCCGCTTACTTGGTATGGGGAATCTTGCTGAGAAGTTCTTCTACATACCATTATTATACAAAAGTGAAAAAAGTATAATTTTTCACTTACATCATTACTCTAGGCGCGTTTAAAATTGTCGTTATGACAAGTATGAATACCATTGTACAATACTCATTGTCAGTCAATTACGTTCTGTTATCGGAACATATCATAAGATGTTCCCAGTCAGCAACGTATGGGTACCAAAAAATGTCACATGATGTCCTCAGTTAATAATGTGTTCACACTAACCGTCCCAGAATTTTGCATGTAGCCATTCTTACCGAGGTAAATCATTTGCCTGGTTGCAAAATAATACAAATCCGAAAGATATACAGGAGATTTTCAATTTAATATTAAAAAGAACGTAAAAACAGCCTTTACTTCATAATATAGAAAATTACAAATTTTCATTCCGTTGAACAGGTCATTCGGTCGCGCATGGTACGTTTAATGATAAGAAAGTGTCTCCATACGTCAGAATCTAGAAATCGCATAAGACGTTCGTCTATCTGAAAGATAAATGATTAAAATTATTGTGGGATCGGGCGGGAGTGCTCCTATAAAAGAACTTAGGTTAAAAGGACGTGGAAAAGAATTGTCATCGGGCAGAGGACGCTGGCGCAGTGGATCCGCGCCGACCCAGGAGATTTCCGTGTTAACACATTGTTGACCGGTCACGAGTTAACTCGTGTTTTCATGCCTAAACGTTGTTGACCGGTCACGAGATAACTCGTGTTTGCACTTGCATCAGCTATTTGAATTTTGCCACGCCAAAAAAATTGCTAAAATATATAATATGTATAAACTATAATACACAGCAGATATGTACAAAGTTTCATTTAACACTAGAACTACCGGCGTTAAATCTATCATATTTCAAAATATTAAATAAGTACTTTGAAAAAGGAGGAATCAAGAGGCGGAAAAGATAATCGATTGGGCGATTTATGTTTTTTAAGATGGTCGTAGGATATTTATTCTAAGACTCTTCTATAAACTTGGAGAATTTTTGGAAAAAATTGTGTACCAGTCATTTTGACTGGTCTGGTAGTTCTAGTGTTAAATTCATTATGTATAAGCAAAGAATACTGAAGTTTATTTCGGTTCTTTTCAATTACGGAAAAAATAGCCGGTGACATGAGTTAACTTCTACGTAAAATTGTCGGTCAACAATGTGTTAAGCTTCTCAGGCCGAGTAGTACATTGCTTGGATGGGTTACCGCGCGTCTCTTTCTTTTTCACGGTTCTACATTATGTTGAAAAATAAGGACGCTTATGAATGTCATTAACCATATGTTATAACTACCTCTTCCTTTTCATTACTAATCCGTTTCTTTTTAAGCGGTGTTGGATTTCAATATTAATTTAAATAAGTGACTTTACTTTCTACTAACGCGAAATTTTACACTAGCGTTCTATTTCTATTCTCGTTTGGTAGTCGCACTTTCACCGAATTGCTCTAAACTGAGTTTTTCAAAGGTTTACTATAGATTGAAGAATATTAGAATGTTGTCTTCGGCAAAGACGCATATTTATAAGGGTTTTAGGAGTAGTGGAAGTTTGAAGGGATCCAACAGTATTTTGGGGTGTTGGCTGGGAGTCTAATAGGGTGAGGTTTTTGGACTCGGTGATTCTCGGTTCGCCTTCATTATTCTGATGTGTAGGACGGTATTTTTGGGATTTCATGATCTTAAACTAACAATAAGTGAAACATTCTACAAATAAACTGTTTACGTCGGCATCCAATAGTGGCATGAGTTCAGTTTTTTAAGAAATGAATTTAAGTTAGATTCAACTAAACATAAATCTATTCCCTTTATATTTGAAATAACAAAGTAAAACGAGTCAAATAAAAACTCATAAAGAAAAAATCATGGAAACTTTTTAACAGCCTCTTAAATATCTCAATATAGAAATAAGTGGTGTTATACCACTTTCAAAGACAACATCTCAATTTTTATTAACTTTTTCCCTTGCAATAGCTTCTTTTCTTCTAATAAACGCAAACACTGCATGTAAACTACAAGTTTTAATGAAGTTTCCGTTTTTAAAGTGCTACAATTTTGTTGGGGAGGAAAACATTTACCTACCCATATTTTATTCGACAGGCATGCAATCTTCGAAGCTGTAAAATGTCGCATAATCATTACAGATTTTTGCGATACTGTATCCACTGCACGCCGTTCTACCATTCGGCCGTTACGGAACAATCTTCAAACAATCTTTAAACGAAGCAACTTACTTGCGACTTTTTAATGCTGTAATTATTGCGAGCGAGCTTTACGGGATTGTGTCACGCTCGCTGCATTCTACCCTTTAATCTTACACCTAAATACATACATCTACCCTTGTTTCCACCCCCTTCATACCGGTTTTACCAAGGTAGACAATATAGCTTTGAGTTGTTTTTTCGAGAAAATTTCTCTCATTCTTAACGCTGAAATTCTTTATTATTTTACGTTTTCTTTGCAAAATTGCAAAACACATCAGCTGTAACACCTAAAAATATCAGGTACTTCGAACAGTTTCCGCTGTTTTTTTAAATGAACCACCTAACAACAATCGGCAGAAACTTTTCAGGGTAGCTGATACATTAGATTTATTGCACCGGTCTACAAAATTGAACTTTTTTTGCCCAAAGAATATTTATGCTTATTCCTATAGATTTTGTCGCGCTGAACACAAATACGAAATCCGTTTGTCTCCATCAGACACCATTTTTGAGGAAATTACTTTGGGGAAGAAAAATTAAATTTTCAACTTTCAGAATTTTTTGTATTTCAACCATAAGAGTTATTAAATTATTTTTAATATATTATAATTCTATAAACCTGCCCGAATATAACGATGCGTATTACCTTAATATTATAAACATTTAAACATTATTAATCAATGCTCAAAGCGAAAACAGCACCCAAAATACCCCAGTTTTTTTGGATATTTCCGTTATTATCTTAAAAATTAGACGTCCAGGAGAAATTTTAATGGCAGGAGGCGAAAGAGTACACAGTTTTCTTGGGAAAACCATAATTGCAACTTTCAATTACGTTTTCCTCAAGAAATATATCTGCTCTATCGTCACATGTTATTAAAGTTCTTCACGGGTGTCTGCTTTTTAAGATAAATTAAAAAACATTCACAAATTTTGAGCTACTCTGGGCGCCACTTTCCCTTTGAACATGGTTTGTATATGCTTAAATGTTTATAACATTAAAGTAATATTCATCGTTATATCCGGATGGGTTTTTGACATCATGTTATACAAAAAAATTGAAATAATTGGTACAGTTAAAATACCAAAAATTCTGAAAGTTGAAAATTTAATTTTTTTTCAATACTGATTTTCCCAAGAATGGAATCTGATGAAAACATCGTGTTGGTCAGTGTTATCGGTAGTTCTAGCGTTTAAAATTTAATTGAAAAATTCGTAGTCTATGAATTATCATATAACTGGAACGAAGAATGCAGCTTTTCTCTATTAATTTCTAATAAGGGCTATGGAATTGTAAGTTTGACGTTTCTTCAACAACCACGGTATTTTTTGACTATTATACATTCCAGCTTCAATTAATAAATTCATTTTACCTAGAACCTACAGATTTCACTAGCGTATCATTAAGACTACGACAAATTGAAGTGTCGTTAGAAACCCAAAGAATTTCAGTTCTGGAAACTATAAAGTTAAGAGCTTGGACTCTCAATCACTGAGCCTAATTGTAATTTCAAATCTTCCATCACCTCTCGGATGATTTTTCTATATGATATGCATATAATAGCCTCGGTGGTTCAAACCCCTAACTAAAACTGCAACCCCTACGCAAGATAACCATAGCAGTTGAAGTCAAAAAGTACAATAAAACAAAGATTCTTCTTCAAAAGACAATACCTTCTGTTCTCAAAAAAAAAACTATTTCTACTAAGAAAAAATCAAAATAAATAAACGTATGATTCACAGCCTATTACAACGTCCATTGTAACCTTCATCCCTGCTGTTCGTGATAAACTTACGAACCTAACGAGGGCTTTAACTCCCAGTGCCAATGTCATTTCCCTGACATCGACAATCGTTTTCCTTCGAGGTAAAATTCTGTCGAGTTCTCTCCATCGTTGTATTCGCCCCGTAATTGTTATAGCAATACCGAAGCACCGGAGGACGTCTAAAAGTGGATTCGTGGATTGGGGTTGTAGGGGGGAATCGCGAAAATTAACTTGGTAAGTTCAATGGCGCGATCACGAAGACCGGGGCGGGATGAGCGAAGCGGCAGATGGCTCGGAAAATCTAGGATTAGGAAACTAACGAAAATATCGAATTACCAGAACCGGCCGTGTACCGCTGGTAAAGTTACGGGCGAAGAAACGAACCCACTTAGAGCCCGTTGCCACCCTCGATCGTTTCCTGCATCCTACGATCGAACAATCCTACCAATTGCTTCGTACCGTCGTTTTTTCTTCGTAGCAGGGGGTCCTTCTTCGAGATAACCTCTGTTGTCGTTCGTAAGATCGTTCCTGCGATCGAATAATTATAGGATTTTGTTAAATTGCGACTTAAGGGCGACCCGTAACCGTTAATAGTTTCTGTTGGTCGTTATTGCAGATGCCAGATTGATTACAAGAATGAGGGATAATGAGAAATTTTATCTTCGTAAAGATGCCAGTTTATTTGGTGGAGGTATCATAAAGGTTACTGTGGATTTTAGGTCTCTTTTTGACAAGTTGGGTTCTTGGTGAATTTTGTAAAATATTTTTGGCGAATTTGATCTGTAGCTTCTCATTAACAAACCTGAGAGCGTATGATTTTATATTATAATTCAATAGACACGACATTGATAAAAAAGGTAGGGAAAATGATCAAAATTTAACTTTAGAATATTGCGTCACAGTATTAGCACAGAAGATGAAATGTACAAATACAAGGTTTTATAAATGCTACGCTATAGAATAATTCATCATCAAATAACTTGAGATATCGGAGTTACATTGAAGTATAAAATATACAAGGAACTCCTTGGAAAATTGTTATTTCAGCAATTTAACGCTTAAAGTCACAAACGAAATGGTAACACAACGGATTAATCTCCAGATTCGTTCCACGAAATCCAAAAAGATATTTCAATCGGTAACTGTTCCAAAGTAACGCAGAAACAGTAGGAGAGAAATGTCGTCCCTTATCTCGCAGCATTCCAGAAATTCGTCACCGATGCGATTATCATAAATTAAGCGCGAATTACGTAGAGGAGAAAAGACACGTGTTGGAAGGTCGAGAAAGAAAGGGGGAGGGACACGCGCACGGTACTCCATTAACCGCATGGAACCTTATGGTGTGTCCGATGCAGGCCGATTTCGAAGCCCATGAAATCCCGCGGGTGCTACGAATCGGCGATCAAGCGACAAATTAACTCGAATCCCATGCACCCAACGTCGTAGGTCGTTGCGGGTGGCCCTCGCCGCGATACATTAAACATTCGTCGAACGTGACGACGATGCGTTATCGATGTTATTTTTGCGAGAACTTAATCACACTCTCCCTTCGCGTTTATAAGCGCCCGAGTGCATCGCGTTTCTTCGAATTTCATCTCCTTTCTATGCTGATGTTTTTGTTGCCATTCCTTTTGGAGTAAGTTACTTTGTTATTAAATAGATATTAAATAGCTATTAACCAGTTAACTGTGGCGCCCTCGTTTGAGAGCGCGCACCGTTTTGTGTCGCCAAAATCGAGCCATGACGAGTATACTCGTCAATCACAGAGTAAGTTGCGCTGGTAAGATATTGGATCAAAAAGATGAGTTTATTGTATAAAATTGAAAATTTTATTACTGATATTTACTTATTTGGTTAACATAAACATATATTACATACATATTAAACTAAAAACGCAATAAAAATTAAATATTATACATATAAAAGTAAGAATTTAAACATGATTATTTTAAAAGGAACCCTATTATAAATCAACTTTCTGACTTTTGCCTTTGCCCCTTTTAGTCTAACATCTAAAAAACGTTATCATCGCACATAAATAAATTCGTTATACGAACTGGTAAGCTGTTTCAACCGGTGCATACGGGGACGCATGAGTTCATCTCAAATTATTTATATTTTTCATTTGTTTGTTTTGTTCTGGCATGGCCTGAAAATATTCTAAACATCTTGAAATTTGAGTGGTAAGATTCCACCTAGGCCGCGTCGGCTTTGATTTCGCCGCGGCTTCTTCAAGGGTGACCTGAGGGACGGTGTTGGGGCCTCCGAGTTCGCAACTGCGTAATATTCTCCTCCTTTCCCTGTATCGTGGGGTATTGCCACCTCCTAGCCTCGGCCGGCTGCCCGTGCCCCGCTTATCAGGGTACCGACTAGTTGGGGATTTTGAGGGGGATCAGGGGAAGGAGACGCGACCTGGAGGTTTCCAGCCCGTCCAAAGACGACAGAACACTTTAGAACCGTTTGAAAGACACACGCACCGCACAAGCACATTCAATATTATATCATCACCAGACTTACTTTTGTACAGCAAATAATAAACCAATTTGGTCAACAACATCGTTGCCTACATTAAGAGTGCCCAGTTCGAACCAGCATTCCAATCCTAAACCGGGCATTCGCGAACTAATGGTAGGACGCAAGACGTGCTCTACCATAAACCATTGAGAATATGTTCTGTTTTTTTCAAAAATTACAATTTAAATAGCTAATGGTCACAACTTTATACGCATCACGAGTATACTCGTCAATACACAAAATCGTGCCACTTCTCCATGATGAGTATACTCGTCAATCACAGTTAACTGGTTAAATAGCTATTAAATAGCTCCTTAGACATTTTTACACTGATAAGGGAACATATCTCGGAAAAATATTTGACATGTATCTTTTTTATCGGTTATGGCCTATACTGTGTAATAAGTGACTGTTGAGGATCATGGTTTTTATTATTTTATTTAATGCAGCCGATAGAGTAACGGTCTGCTACACCAAGCTCGAAGGCTAACGCGGGCCAAATAAATAATGTCTAAGTTTATGTGGGCCGTAAAGAAGGAAAAACTTCGATTTTTATAGAAATATAGGTTTATTTCGAAAACAAAAAAGACTAAGTATAACGGCAGAATCAATGTTTTTTTCCTGACACTTGCCATCTCTGTCTTGACGGGCCGCAAAGACAGTAGTTGTGGGCCGCATGCGGCCTGCGGACCGCGAATTTGAAATGCTTGTGCTACACGGATCTTAGAATTGATTATGGTACAGATTGCAGTGGCTTAACAGTATTTCTACCGTGGTTTTGTGTATACCTATTTCGACCGAAAGGTGTCTTTAGACACTTTTGCGGTTGAACGCAAAGATCTTGGGAGTAATTGTCAAAAACTAATTTCTAGCTAATATTTTTTCTAAAATCAGTTAATTAATTAATCGGTTTGGCCTTAGGGCGGAATTGAGGTTTTATATATGGGAGCACATATTCTTTTCTTTTACTCTCATTTTCACACTGAAAACAAGCTGCTTTTGAAATGTTGTTACTGATATCTATTTTATACTTCATACACTACAATTCTGGTTCCAAACTTTTTTTTATGAGATAGCTGGGAGTGGGTGAAAAATAGTGCGTTGGATTAGATTAAACACGCTATGTATATATACATGCATTTCCTTTATAACGCTGTTTTTTAGTTAATAATGTTATAATGCTGAATTAATTTTAACCGATAAAAGAAAAAATATTGGACAGAAATTAGTTTTTAACAATTATTCTCAAGATATTTGCATTCAAGTGCACAGATATTAAAAGACACCTCATGGTAGAAATAGGTATACTATATATTTCGAAAATAAAACGCTCCTTTCGTCGTTCACATGACGACGCAACGAATGTGCAGGTTTCTCAGCCAATAGCGCGTCAAAATCGAAAATGCATGAGGGAAAGGGATGTCCCTATTCGTCGGGCGAATCGCAGTAAATTACCCCTCAAGTGCCTTGTTTCTGGTCCCTCACTATATATAGGGTGTAGAGAACTACGTAGAACTCGAAATTGCCAAGAATTCGTTTCTTGGAAGATGTGGTTAAGACCCACCAATCAAAATATTTCTGAAGTAAGGACCAATGAGAAAGTCATAGCACCTAGCATTCCCGCGGCACGACAGTCCGTGCGCGCCTTCGAAAGGTGAAAATTGTCAGTATCGATCCGACCATCGGCCAGCGAGCACCGAATTAGACACACTCCAGGCATACAATCAAATCTGTCGTTTCTTTTACCTGTCTCATTGAATTCACCCAAACAGCGGCAGTGTCTGCAACCTTCATAAAGGAACCTGTAGCCCGTCGGAGTCACGAGCATTTTACGAACACTCATTGCACGTAAGAGAAAGAAAGGTAATGTGTTAAGGAATACTAGGGAAAAAAGGAAATTAAATATATTTGTTTACAAATAGCACGTCTTAAAGAAGTTGCGTGATTACGAATTGAATATGTTAAATCAAACGCGTAAAGCTGAATAAAACCTGTAAAAAATCGTGTATAGTATCTTCGTAAAAAGTCTCTGGTGTACGCTGATTTAAGCTTCTTTTGAAGGATACTCATAAGTACAAGGATTATCAGAAATATTCGTCATAATCTCCCAGACATTATTTTACAGTTTTGGATCGATCGAGATTCGCAAGAAAACCTAACGTAAAATTTACAAGAGAAAAGTTGTATATTTCTTGGATAGTGTAACTTTGAATATATCAGTCGATTTATCTACAGATACCTCATTTAAAAGTGTTATCTTATTTAACACGTTTAACGCCACGGTATTTTGCTAGTTTCATCGTTTCTACGGAAGTGAAAGTTCTTCTATTAAAATCACATCTTTACAAAGCAGAACTTTTAAAGGCACAAATAGATATATAGTCAACAGGACTTTAACTTCTGGTCGCCAATATTTAATTACTTAATGTTTTAGAAAATTCGTAAATATTACTATTTAAAAGTCATATGAAATTTCATTGAATTCAATAGCGCCGGTCACCGGTGACCCCCATGTCATTCAACGTGTTATGTAAAAAGATAATTAGTGTAGGAAATCTGTCGATGTACATTTTTAGAGGCCAGGAAGATGTCATTCACCTGTGATAGCCTTTGGGTCCTCGCGATAACATTCTCAAGGACGATCACCGATACTTCAGGGGCGCATAGTGTGCCAGCGTGTTTATATTTTGGAAATAATAAACCAGATTCTTCGAACTATTAAGGTTATGGGCGAGCTCTTTTCCCTTTTGTATATTTGCCTGTCCTCGAAGATTGTCCTAACGATCGAAAAGTCAGACACGGTAATTGCAACATTAATATTAATTTGCACAATTTTATGATTATTTATAGCGCCGCATACATACGTAGTCGTCCTGGCCCGCGAGTTGGACAAACCTGCTTTAGACACACGATAGATACACAAACAATTAGACTAGTTATTACCAAGTAAACATTATATAACTGTTATTATTCATGTGTATATATCGTTGATTGTTAAAAATCCAATATAAAAATCAGCACACCCCTTATGAGACAGTTATCTTTGAGGAAAGGTTCCGCCAAGGTTCTCTTTCCGGTTAGTAACATTCCCAATATTAACAATCACTTTCCTAAACGTAGTTTCTACGGTTAACCATTTGGAAATTTATTTTTAATATTGTAATCATGAATAAGATATGTGGTAATACAATTTCCGAGGTTAATTTTCTAAAAAGAAGTATTTTATCATATTATATTATCATCAGAGCAATTTACCGTAAACCACATTTAACAGCGAATGAAAATTTCCGATGGAACCTGCTGAAATTTCATATTTCCCAAAACAATTCCCTATTGTTGAACATAACGTCAATGCTGATCTCTTGCCATATATTCCCGGCGAATTTTTTATTTTCATTGCAATATCCCGCTCGAAAACGTTGCATTGAGATCCGCACTATCGAACTTTTGTTTTGATGTTATACCCAAGGGACGTTGAGAGGATCGAGAGCGTCACGAATCGAAGCAAAGTAACGCGAATCCTATCGAGAACAATACCCGACAATCACGATGATGTGTTATCGGCATTCTTTGTCAAATGTATCTTCTTTCGTCGAGGCTGATCAACTTTTTTCGCGTAATATGTCACATAGCAACGATAGGAAAATGTGTTTAAGACCTGTTCGTTGAGTCAAGTGCAGTCATTTTATCACATTACAAATTCATTTTCTTTTAATTATTTACGAACTTCTTTCACTGGATCTTCTTAAATTAATTAAGTAAGGTAAAGACACCAGTAGTTGACTAGTTAACACTAAACCTACCATGGCGGTCAAATGACCGCTTCTAGATTTTTTCTAAAAATTCCCCAAATTGATTGGGCAGACATTCAGTAAATATTTTAGGTCTATCGTATAAAACAAAAATTACTTAACCGATCATTTTTTTCACCTCTTCAAATCTCTTTTTCCAAAGTACTTATTTTGTATATTTCAATATAACAGATATAAAGCCGGTAAGTTTAGTGTTAAGAAAAATTTTCGGCGCATGTAATAGTCAACACGTTCCTTTATTAAATTGTGAGACTATATGCATGAAAATGCTGTTTGAACTTCTTACATTATGCAAAAAAGTTACATTTTTGAAATAGCTATATTTTTCAAATTTCTTTCTCTTTCTTTTGGAAATTCAGTTTTTGCGTCAGCAGTTGACCGTCCTTGAAATTGAGATATCTAGAATATGGAAAACGAAAAACGCTAAAGGTGATTACCTTGATATCGTTTATTTGCAGCAATTATGAAAAATTATGAATAAAAGGACAAATACAAGTGAAAGTAAGTTAACTCCATATAAAATCTAATTCAGTTACAGTGTAAACTTAATTAATATTTTGTTATGCAGATTTTATAGTGCGGCTCTTTATAGTATATGATATAAATTCTCAAGGTTATCCCCAAGTAGCTGTAGTGAAAGAGCTAAGTCATGTAAACGAAATTTAGAATTGCTTTGAAGCAAAGTTTAGTTTTGAAGGAAACCTCAAGCATCTTGTTTGGGGGGAGAATTCTTGTCTCGCAAAATGTTAAGACTTTGATCCGTAAATGTAATACTACAGAATGGCCTAGAATTTACTAGACGATTCTAAAATGTAATAACATTTTTGCTATTATTTTTTTTCAATTAACACTAGACCTACCGGCGTTAAATCTATTATATTTAATTATATTAAATAAGTATTTTAGAAAAAGAGGAATCTAGAAGAAAAATGACAATGCATTCAGTAATATACGATTAATAACATATATGGGGGATATCTACTGTATGGGTCCCCCATAAATTCGCAACATTTTTATAGAATATTAGAAACCAGTCATTTTGACTTTCTTGGTAGTTCTAGTGTTAAAACCAAATTGCATGGCCATTTTAAGGACATAATCTAGGGAACTAATAAACGATAATTTCTAAGAATTTTTAATAAGTAAGAGAGTTCTTCTATTTTTAAACGTTGCAGTGACTTTTGATCTACGCTGTATAATACAAGTTATTAGGTGTGCAAAAATAAGTTCGTTGCCTTTTTAGACGATCTTAGAGCTTTACTTACAAAGTCACCATATAATATTATGATTATTTTCTATCACTTTTCCCATCTTTTCGGTAAATGATAAATTCCCTAATACAGCTTGGCCTCGCTGGCCGAGGTCTGCAAAGACAATAGCTTCAGGGGAAATTATCCAATTGCGGGTTTATTGTGGTAATTTCTATTCAGAGTAAGTTAAAAGATTGTAATGAAGTCTAATCAAACTCAAAGATCATTATTTAGCCCAATTTGAAGATCTAAAACTGAGATTACAGTACTCTGGCCAAAATAAAACCCTGCCACAATTATCTTTCTCCAGCGCGTATAATAAACATTGTAATGTTGACGTTGAAAACTCTAAAAGGCAAACGTTGGCATTTTAAAATTCCGCAAATACCATGAAGTTATTTATTTTCAAAGAATGTTATCATCGATGAAATGCAGAAGTACCGAACTTATTTGCAGGCCTAATACAAAATTGAAACTTGATCTGCATCAATGAGATTATTAATTTTAAGACACTATCATAAGTAATTAGAATTTGGAGCGCTGCAAAACATCAACGGTGTGTTTCTTAAAATGTTTATTTCGGTTCAGTTGAAAGTTCAAAATATGTAGAATAATTCCATGCAAACGAAAATAATTTTTCATAGAAACTATGCAAAATACAGCCATTCGAAGTCTCGATGAATTTGACCGAAAGTGACAATATTTTATCAGGAGAACATGATGTTTAAGGAGATATCTGAGTTTCTTGAAACTGTGAAATCGATTTTCTTGTTCCTTATTAGTGCTAATTACATTTTTCCTTTTTTTTTTTTTGTTACGTGCACTTGTTCGCGGCTATGTGGACAACGTAACGCAGTCATTTCTGTGATTTCGAAACCGTCGATATTAAAGAATGATGTGATTGAAAAATTTGTTTTTCAACTGAAATACTAACTCTATCCTTGAATACTATACAATTGGTCGATAATGTTTGTGGTATTGTCCGTCGACGCGAACAAACGGCAGGAGACCGATAGATTAATCATTTATCGTTACATTTACCCGTAGAAAGAGGACAAGAGGGACAGGTCAGTAGGTAGAACTTTCTACGTTTAACCTGTTGCTTCAACGACTGATTTATTGCCCGATGTCGATGAATATTTCACTACAATCGTCACGTCTCTTACAAATGTAATGGTAATATATCGCCATTTTCGTGGTTACCAAAAGTATTGTGAGGTCATTACCCAATGATTCTAGTATCAGTAAAACAAACTTTGGATGTATGTTCGAAATCCTAACGAGCGAGCGTCAGTCTGTATTCTCATTGCATCTCAGACATTTGAGCCGTTCAATGCACAAATCGATTAACTCCAGTTTTTGAATTTTTTTAAACTCAAGTCTCAAACCACTTGATTGAATCCTAACTTTGTATTTTTAAAATAAATTTTCGTAATGATCACGATTAACACCATTAAATGACGAAGTTTGTTTGGCCATCGAGTGATAAATAATTTAATTCAGATGTCAATCTGATTAATTCCAAGGCTATTCCACTTTATTCATGTTATACTTCGTTAGAGGAAAGCTACATACACAACACAAACACAACGATTAATTACTGAATTCGTTGTTAAATCCACTGAAAAATCGGCACCAGAGGAGGCCAGTCCTAATTTTGTTCAAGAAATTACAGAAAGATTTTCACCAGTGGAGCACGAAGACGATAACCAAGATATTTCTAGTGATAGCAGTAATATTGCAGTCTTACGCAAACGTATGCGTTTATTGTCAGAAAGTGATAACGAGTAAAACCTTTTTACGTGTAACTCATATTATTTTGCCTAATTTTTGTGTTCATGAATTAGTGACACGATTTTATCCTTTTCAAATGATAATTTACTTTGTATGATACATGTGCCGTCTTTATGAAATAAAATCTTTAACCCATTGACTGCCAACTACAAGATATCTCGTAGCTACACTATAAGTTTGAATTAATAAGTTAATAATAATGGCCGAGCGTGTATAGAAATTTTGGAACAAAAATGTTCTTCGTATCATTACTAATGTCGAGATTATATTTTTGATTAATGTAACCAATGTTCTAAAAATTTTCTGTCATCTTCTCAAATTTTAACAAGCAAAGGTAATATTTGCTTAGTTTTCCTGACAGTGAATGGGTTAAGTTCCCAACATGAAAACTCATGGTTTATTGTATTATTTTTGCTGATTTCTTAGGACTGGAACCAATCTTCTACTTTTCCATAGTTGCAATATATTTATTTCCACGAATTTTTTTTACACGTATTCTTCGGGAACGTATCTATCGTGTAAAAACAGAATTAGGTGTACTTAAAAATATATTTTACTTTGAAACATTTACACTTTCCTCTGGAATCCTATGTATACTAGGCGTTAATTATGTGAAACAGAGCACTGTTAACTAAAAAACATGATGTAAATGATATAAAGAGCAATATTTTAAAAAGTCTAAGAGATTTATACATTTACACCAGATGTCAGGTTGCACGGAATGCGCATTATATAAAATATACATAATATTCAAAGTATGCCACATTTTATTATATTTAGCGAACGAAATAAATTTTTACTTACATTCTATTTCTGTATTCACATTCGTGCAAATTTTTCCTTGCATAAGCATTTACAGTTATACAGGACGTTCCACGCAACTGAAACGGGCTGTCCTCCTAAACGATTGGGAATATATGTTATAAATAAAAGTTAATCCACTTCTGTACATCGGTGCATCAGAGAAATGCAACTGCACTTTTTTTTGAAATGGAAACCTATGTTTTTGATTGCACTAATCGATGACGTTTCTTATGCTCTACATAAAAGTACTATCATACGCCCTACACTTATTTCTTACAATTAGAAATTTATCCGAACCAAATAGTTCTTTGAATTATTTCGATTTCTCGGCAAGTGGTCTGGAGTACCTACGTTATGTTCCATTATAATGTTTGTAAACACGAAACGGCTACTAATAGTAGTCGCTGTAAGATTTCCATCAGTAACTATTCACTATCCGTGCTTGGACTGCAATGGTTTCAAATTCTAACATTTGTATATAACGTAGGTTACTTCGGAACAGTTGCCGAGAGCGAGATAATTGAGAATTTTAGCTTCGATAACTTTCGAACGAATAAGTTTAGGGCATATGTGTTTTACAGCACAAGAATCTGCATTGGTTGGTGAAGTCAAGGCATAGGTTTCCATTTAAAAAAAAAACGTGCACTTGCATTTTTCTGCATTTTTCTGATGCACAAAAGTGCATAAATTAGTTGCATATTATGCACAGTCTGATTTCATGTAACTTTTATTTATAACATCTGATTCTATTCTCAACATTTCGGAGGAACAGCCTGTATAATAATAGAAAATGAATAATAGGTCAGAAAATAAGAGAATAATCTTAATCCTTCTGTTTTGGTATTTCATAATCATTTTGTATATTTAATCAAAGTGTTCTACAACCCTTGTACTTATTACCTTCACAAGGGCAAGAAAGGTTAACAGAAAACATTTAACAGCTTTATTTAAATTAAACGACGACAATTGGAAAAATTATTCGAACCAGAAAGAGTTAAATTGCAAGTGAATTATTTATTATTTGACTTTTTCCCATCGACTCTACGATAAAATGAAAAGTTTTACTGAAAGGTTAATTAGAAACGGAGCATCAGTTTCCCCGAGCAATCGCAGCATAGACATCTTCAATCGGAAATGTACCTCTGCAAGAACGCTTGGGAATTAGGCATTCCACGTAATGGGAACGGCAAATTCCCATAGCATCCGTTCGCAGAATTCTTCCTCCGTTTCACAAGCTGAAGCCTCTTTCTGGGTTCTCTTTCTCATCGGTTTCGAAGGCACGGTAATCTCATGAGGCTGATTTCGCGGAGGCATTTAAGCCGATACGGGGGAACTGCAATCTCAACGGGCATCCTCCTCCGACAGTAGAATCGTGCCGGTGAACAGGGGCAACTGCAGCAGCCTGGGGGTTGGAGAATACAGTTTTATTAAAGTTAAACAATTCTCTGGCGGCGAAAGGTAATCCTGACGCGAGCCATATTGGCACGGAGTTCCTTCGTTCCTCGAAATTTCGCTTCTTCGAGGAGAGGAGACGACACGAAGTAGGGATCGGATGCATCGTAAGTTCTCCTTATTTTCTGCCAGTGTGTTTTCTCTTTTTTTTTTGTATACCTTTCACGCCAGACGATTGTCGCACTTACCCAGGGGAGAAAGGACTTTTGGCACGACGTCGAAGATGACGGAGAAAAGCAGGATACGCTGGCGCTAACTCGTCGCAGTAAACCTCGGCATCTAGCGGAATTGTTATAGCATCCACCCAGATACTCTCTTTGTATCAAGCCTGGCTTTTTTCACGCTGCCATCTTATGGCCTCATAAACGTATGTCATGCGATAGTTCGTGAAATTTTATCGTTATTACGTTTAGCTTTTTGCGAAATAGAAAGCATCTTCGTTGGCTTTCTCGTAGAGATTCAATAAACGAGAATGCGGGACCGATCGTGACAGGAATTTCATCAGAAATTTCGGTGATCATTTGTTTCGTCTTTTCGCATCGTTCTTATCGCTTCGTTTGGTCGAATTCATTTTTAGAAGTAGTAGGTAATATATGAAATTTTCATATAATTATTAATAGTTTATATAATCATATAATTATATAAAATTTAGTGAACTTTAATCGTTTGAGTGCTGAAGAATTTTCTTGTATATATGCTAAAAGTGCGGAATGAAATGCGTAGTTATTTTTTTTGGAGAATAACAGAAACGGTTATAATTAACTCTAATTATTACATAAAAAGTAATTTTTACCAACAATAATATTTTTTATTCTCGTTTATTACAAGAGTGTTTTGCTGCACAAATTCTATGAATTCCTTTTTCATATATAGCGCAAATTAAATTGGATCGTTTAATTATATTACCATTTTTTACTGCATACCGCACACTGTCGCAAGTCGTATTATCCTGCTCACAATTAATGCGAAATTTATATCGTAGCAACATACAGCAGCGCGATCGCGCTTCTACGAATTTTTGGCACAACACAAGAGAAGCGCGATAGCGCTTTACCCCACTCAAACGGTTAATTAGCGATTATTTCAATATTTACCATTACCCCGCCTGGATTCTGATTTGTATCAATATTACTCAGATTTCCATTAATTACAATTAAACTGTAAATGTTTATGCAAATTAAAATTCGTATCAACGCAACGAAGAAAATCACATTCAGCGCACAATCGATTTACATATGAGCCGTCCAGTGTACAAATCGATTAACTCCACTTTTTGAATTTTTTTAAATTTAAGTCTCAAAGCACTTGATTGAATCCTAACTTTTTACGTTTAGAACAAATTTTCATAATAATAACGATTAACACCATTAAATGACGAAGTTTGTTTGGCCATCGAATAATAAATAATTGAATTCAGAAGTCAATCTAATTAATTCCAAGGCTATTCCACCTTATTCATTTTGTACTTCGTTAGAGGAAAGCTAAATGCGATTATATATTCTACAATACTTATTTGTATTTATATTATGAAGGGAATTTTGAAAAGGAGTGTTACTATTTCTTCACGTTTCTCCACTTTAGGTTTTATGGAGTTAATCGATTTGTGCACTGAACGGCTCATATATCCTTGCATATCGTCTGCTACACTTTGACTATTTTATACTTCTTTTTCTGTATTACATGATTCAGTGCATTTTCAGTTTTAAATATCACTTAACCCTTTGGCTGCTGCGCGATCTCAGAGTACTCCATCAGTAGGGACGACTCATTATTCGCACGTCAGTCGCTGCTCTGCGCAGTCCAGTGACTAGTGACCAAAACAGTATCCGCAAATTAGATACCATTTTCAGGATTTAAAAAATAATAATAGTAAATAAATTAAAAATATCCATTTTTTTATTTATGTTAAGCAGCTTTTTAAGCTATTTTAATTTACTTAACTCAGTTTGCTGATCCCTTCAACAATAATGGGTAATCAAATATAAAGGAAAAATTCCGAAATTGATAATGAGGAACAAATTCACCTTGACGTAACAACGACAAACAGTGTTAACATAATGAACGAATAAAGATAATAAAAGGATAATAGAAACAATTTAATAATCAACTTTCGTGTGATATATTCTAAAGCATGGATCAACGCATAAACCTACATCACATTCTTTGCATTCGTATCTACTTTCTCGACGAATTGCATGTTTACTACATACTACACACTTTCGGGTTTGATTTTTTTTTCGAAGACGGATTAAAATATGTGCTTGCAAAAGAGAGAGGACGTATATTTACGCCTTTCGTATATATTGATGGACTTGTGAGGGCGTATATAAACGCCTTTCGTATGTATTGACGGACTTGTGAGGGCGTATATATACGCTTTTCGTAGTCAAAGGGTTAAACATTGTATGTACTAAAGGTGCATAAAACCTGAAGTCTACTTATCGCACTAATAACTGCATAACTTTCGATTAGGCATACAGACAGAACACAATTTAGAATTCAGCAACTTAGAAGTACAATCTTTACCAGCGACGAATACGAATTAACGTACCCCCATTCCACCCCCTCTTCATTTTCTGTGTCGTCGAGTGAAATGTAATTTCTGCTCCCAGCAGGATGGATTAAACGTAAAGTCCCCGTACGTGAGTCTATTCCCCCGTGGAAAAGTAGTAGCATAAGAAATTCGGAGGGGGTTGCTTTGAGCCTTATACTCGAAGTTACTTTACGTCAATGTCTCTCATCTCTATCTTTTATCTTACGGCTTTCTCACATCCACTGTTGCTCTTTTTGTCTCCGTTCGGGGCCCTCTGCTTCTTCGCTTGTCCCCTCACGGTCTGGACCTCTCGATCGTTATCTAAATGATCACCTCGTACGCTCGGCTGCAGCCTCGCGAAGATAACGTCCTGCCAGGACCTTTCGTCCTAAGAACCACCTTCAACGACCGTCTGGATTCTGCCCCCTCTCATCCTGGATCCTTTCTCTCTGCAGAGACAGTAAATTAACTCTTTCCATTGTTACGTTATTAGACGCCGTCGTATTTACGGTAAAACGTTCTCAAACATGCTCCTGCATAAATGGTTTCCGTCGACCAGCATCCATGCTGCAATCTTATGCATGCACGTTGCATAAATGCGCATCTGCTTTCTCTGGAAAGTTAGAGAGGGTTTGTCGTTGATGTTTCTTATATTTAGAGGTTTAACACGTTTATTACACTGGTCTACAAAATTGAACTTTTTTTTGCCCATAGAATATCTATGGGGAATATAATAATGTGCTGATTCTTATGGATTTTGTGGCGCTGAACACGAATCTGAAGCCCGTTTGTTTCTATTAGACTACATTTTTGAGAAAAACAGTTTTGAAAAAAAATACGGATTTTCAACTTTCAGGATTTTCTGTGTTTCAACCATAAAAGTTATTTATGTTTTTTTTTGCACTAAATGGGTGTACAAACCGTCCCCAATATAACGATGCATACTACTTTAATGTTATAAACATTTAAACATGATTAAACAACGCTCAAAGGGAAAACGAGGCCGAAAATGCCCCAACTTTTGTGGACATTTTCCTATTTATCTTAAAAACTAGATGCCTAGGAGGAATTATAATTGAAGAAGGCGATAGAGCAAAAATTTTTCTTAAGGAAACCATAATTAAAAGTTGCAACACAAAGTTTGTTTTCGACAGAAAAATTGAAATAGCTCCGCGAGACACAAAGTACTGCCAGTGATTCTCAACGCAACTGTTTCAACCGCGTTAGTATCATATGTAGCTTACAGTACTTATAAGTACATTTATTGTTTATGAGTTACTTTTTGTCAATAACGCAACATTAAACAAAGTATTATATTTTTAACATTTCGTCATATAAATAAACAATATTGTTCAATTGCATTTACAGTTTTAAGATTAATTCTACGAACAACGGGAGAAATTATTTCTACTTCACTGGCCTAGAAGTACGACGACCGCGGTGTTGTCAAAATGTACTCGGCGAAGGTCCTCTAACAATAACAAGTCGTTTCGATGTTCGCCTCGCTGTCAGTTTGCCCTCGACCGCGGGTGAGTAATCAGTGCTCTGTGATCGGGTTCAAGCATTTTCACCTGTTAGTGTGTACATAATACTTTCGAAGACGAGATTCAGAATCATTAAACTTCTCCTTTTGTGGGTTACTTCGTGATTCATCTTTACAGTGGTATTAACCCTCAGTTAGCGGTCATTTGTCTGCTCTCAGCCACCAAAGTACTTTCACCGTTTACGTCGTATTTCTACTATTAGCGACCAAAGCAAAGATTCAAGACAACTCCGAGGTATATATAATTCTTACTAATATTTTAGTAGCTTTGTTTTAAGCGCGGTTACATTTTGTTTTTAATTAAATACAACCGCAAAGGATTAATGGAACAGTGCTAGAAGAGAGATAAAGTATTTATACTGGCACAAGAGCTTTGATATGAAATTCTAATAGTGTTTTTTTTGCTGAATTCAGATATGTAATCCTGTTTGTGCCAAACACTTTTATATTTAATAAGTCGTATAATTTTGACATGGAAAATGCAATGAACAATATTGCTTATTTATATGATGAAATTTTACAAATATACTTCTCTGTTTAATGCAGCATTATTGTCGCGAAATAACTCATAATCAATAAACGTACTTGTAAAGCAAGCTACATATGAGCCGCCCAGTGCACAAATCGATTAACTCCACTTTTTGATTTTTTTAAAATTTAAGTCTCAAAGCACTCGATCGAATCCTAACTTTTTACGTTTAGAACAAATTTTCATAATAATAACGATTAACACCATTAAATGACGAAGTTTGTTTGGCCATCGAATAATAAATAATTGAATTCAGAAGTCAATCTAATTAATTCCAAGGCTATTCCACCTTATTAATTTTGTACTTCGTTAGAGGAAAGCTAAATGCGATTATATATTCTACAATACTTATTTGTATTTATATTATGAAGGGAATTTTGAAAAGGAGTGTATACTATTTCTTCACGTTTCTCCACTTTAGGTTTTATGGAGTTAATCGATTTGTGCACTGAACGGCTCATATAATACTACAGCGGGTTGAAACGGCTTCGTTGAGAATCACTGGCAGTACCTTGTATCTTGCGCAGCTATTTCACTTTCCCAGTCGAAAACAAAACTTATGTTGCAACTTTCAATTATGTATTCCTCAAGAAAAATATCTGCTCTATCGCCTCGTGCTATTAAAATTCCTCTCGGGCGTCTGGTTTTTAAGATAAATCAAAAAACATCCACACATTTTGGGTCAGTTTGATCGCCATTTTCCCTTTGACCATGGTCTGAACATGTTTTAATGTTTATAAAATTAAAGTAAAATGCATCGTTCTATTCGGAATGGCTTTTAGAATCATTTTATGCAAAAAAAAATTTAAATAATTGATACGGTTAAAATACAACAAATTCTGAAATTTGAAAATTTAATTCTTTTCTCGAAACTGATTTCCTTAAGAATGGAGTCTGATGGAGATCAACGGATTTCGTATTCGTGTTTAGTATCACAAAATCTATAAGAATCAGCATAAATATTCCTTGGGCACAAAATTGTGTTGACCAGTGTTATCACATCAGTGAGAAACGCTGTAGTTTAACGTTGAATCTTATTTAACTAAAGATGTCGGTATTACGATTTTGTGTATTCGAACGACGACAAGGATATTTAAAGCGGAGTTATGTGATTACGAAGTTAGTAGGCAATATCTTGAAATTAATTATCCTAAAATCTCTCTCTGTCAGAGGTGTCTCACGCAGAAAGTCTACAAAATTCGCATGGCTGTTAACGTGTTGATTATTATGATCATTTCGCCTGAGATTTAGTGTTTCACATCGCCACATTTACCATATTGTTATCACAGTAAACCCTTTCTTTTGAAATCCAGTATAGTTGCTTTTATTAGTTATTTTCATAGCAGGTAAATATTTATCAATATAAACCAAGCTCTGATATTACTGACTTTTTTCATGTATTGCTAGGAGCATCACCTTGAACAATATTATGAACGTTTTAGTTGATGATTTGAATTTGGTTTTTGGCCCGCAGAAATGCAACTGAATCAATGGAATAAAATTTGGAAAATCCGTACATTATCGTGAAATATTACTTTGCATTTTGATATACCTATGTATGTGTCTGCGTATCAAGAAGTAAAATGATACCTCAAAGAAAGTTTCATTCAATTTAACACTAAACCTACCAAGCCGGTCAAAATGACCGCTTCACAATTTTTTCAAAAAATTCCTTATATTGATAGAGGAGCCATAAAGTAAATATTCCACTTCTTTCTTATAAAACCTAAGTTAGTTAATCAATTTTCATTTTCCTTTCTTGATTTCTCTTTTTCCAAAGTACTTATTCAGTATATCTAAATTTTAGTAGATATAACGTCGGTAGTTTTAGTGTTAAGTTTAATTTGATAAGGAGAAACAGGTACACAAAGTTACTAGTAGCTTAAGTAGTTAATAAAACACCTTGAGGACTACGGTGAATATGGAATTAAAGGCTGAGACTCCCAATTAATAGGCCCAAATTCCAATCCTCTTCATCATTGGCAGATTTTTCCCAAATTTTTTCTTAAATATATCATAGCCTCGGCGATTCGAAGCTCACCTAAAACTGTAGGTTCTGAATAAAATCATTATAACAGTAAAAACCTAAAAACACAAAAGCAAAAGAAGAAGACACCTTTTCATTCTATCATGCATTCCTTGAAGCACTCTGGGCTTAAGCCGAGATAGGTTTCTTCGGACTTTCTTCAATTAAATTAAAACTGGCTTTTCGCTCAAAAGAGGTTGCCGACCCTTGACGTACTGTCCGTTAAAAGACGTAATGGTACGTCAGCAACTGTGAATGTATTAATAGAGAAGAAGGTGATGGAAGCAGCGCCGTGCACAGACTTTCTTTGTTGCCTTCGTAAGAATGTTTATCTTTCAAACCGAGTATTTGACAGAGGTGTCAGATTTTTTGGATTCCGATCTGAGTGCTGAGCGTGATGGGAACGTTTTCCGTTGATGTTAAAGATGATGAAATTTATGTAAACATTTGTTATCAATGCTCCATTGAACGTGTCGATTTTTCCAGGATTTTTATTGAAATTAACACTAGAACTACCAAACCAGTCAAAATGACTGGCACACAATTTTTTCCAAAAATTCTCAAAGTTTATAGGAGAGTCATAGGAGAAATATTCTACGTCCAACTCAAAAAACACAAATGACTGAATTGATCATCTTTTCCACATCTTGATTCCTCTTTTCTCAAAGTACTTATTTAATATATTGAAATATAATAGATTTAACGCCGGTAGTTCTAGTGTTAATACTAGTTAAGTCTAGCTTAACTTACTACTATAAATTATATGTATATATATAATTAATATTTAATTACGGAATACCAACAATTTCTGGATCATTTTAAGAGTATTGTGATCTTGTTTGTCAGAACTTCAATACAGTCGTTTAAACTGCTGACGCTTTTGGTTAAATATAATTTAACTCTGCGGTATTATGTTATGACGTAGCTGACATAAATTTCTGTTGTAATAATATGATCTTCGTTTGAAATAATTTGGGCGGTGATACTTGTTAATCATTTTGCACATTCAAACGAAGTGTCGCAGGGAGTGCGTTGAATGTTATCACCACAGAACAGTAAATGTACCACGGTAGAGGGTATTACAAAATTAATTTCAATTAATTGGCCATTGACTGGAAAAATAATTTGTACCACAAAACACTAATGTCAGAAAAAGCCGATGTGACAGTGAACGTATTAAATAGACACAGCGAATGAATATTTGAAGACAATGAATAGGTGAAGGACTGAGTTGAGCAAATTCATTAAATGTAATTTGTAATAGATCCATTAATGCAACACAGAATTCATTTCGGTTTCGTGTGCACTTCCACGAAATTAAGCTATATTCAAGCTAAACATTTTTCTTCGCAACTACACAGAGTGACCTGAAAATTGCTAGATCATTCTAAAATATAACTTTTTTGCTATTAAATTTGTTTATTACGAACAAAATTAATTAATAAAAATTTCCAAGAAGTATATTTATATTGTTTATAAAATGATAAATGTGAATTCTTAATAGATAAAAGAGCTCTCCTGTTTTTAGAGAAAGATTTAAATGCTGAACTGACTTTTGGGCTAACCTGTATAATGAAGTTACTATTCCCTATTATTTCGACGAAGACATTCTCTCATATAAAGATTTACGCGATGAAATTGGAAAAAAAGTACCAGAAACGCGATCACGTTCGAAAAGAATGTTTAAAATGGTACCATAGATACTTGAACGTTTTCCCGCGGAGGAATGTAATGCTTTCGAGAAGAAAATTCCATTTGAAATACCTCTTCGCACGCTCGAATTGTTTTTCTATTACAGAGAAACTTCTTTTCCGCTTCGTCCATTCGTCCTTCAGGAATGTATCATTAAAAGAATAACGTGGTATAAACGAATGAACTGTTTTTGCTCGCAAAATATAATCTGTCTCATAGAAATAACTATTATTTACCGTGTTTCACAGAGAACGTTATCAAGTATTTATCCCTCGTCGTTCACCATTAATATTATACGAATTGAACAAACTATCGTTGTATTTCATAACCGTCTTGTTAATATAATATAATAAATATATGTTAATATAATAAAATCTATGTTAATATGCAGGGGCATTGTTATAATTAACACTTAACGAAGTTTTCCACTTGGAACTCCAATCACATAGAATAAACATTTTTTTGCATCTTGAATTAGCATTGAGCATGCATTCCCTGATATTATTTAACTTTTGCCGAACACATTGTTAAGTATTTAGGGCACTCTGTATATAATAAATTTAAATTCCTGCCTTTAATTTAAAATCGATGTCAAAATTTAAACGTATCAGCCGTCTGTTAATTGTCACTTTAAACAGTTTCTTCTTGTCCCATATACTTCGAACGATCAGAGGGCATGATGGAACGGAAAATTTGTCATTGCTGACCGAAGTGCTTCGATGAATTGATGGTGCGTGCATCGGAATATTTCGGACCTCCCTGCATTATCGTCCTTTCCCATCTTAAAAACGTGTAATGAAGCCAGCGGTCTTTAAGCATCATTTATTATGCAGTTTCCTCCTTTTATTTACATAGCCCGCCATCAAGATCGAATCTTAAGAAGAAGAAGAAGAAGAAAGTATTTTAATCTCACAGAAACTCATGCAAAATCGAAAACACGAAATACTTTTCGTGATCATTTTCACGTGTGTTCAACTTTAATTGCAGTATCGTGAGAATCGAGGCAGAGATTCAGAATGGGATACAAATTCAATATTCGCTGTGTTGATAGCAGAGATCTAAAAGAACAGTTATCTTAAACAGTTTTGGGTAACACTAATTTCTATTTAAATGAAAGCCAGTTATCAATATATTTTACAGAAATTTCTCCAACAAATTGAACGATTAATAAATATTATTTTTTTCTCGTTCTAGTTACATCTCTGTACTATTAACATTTATTACGAAAGACTTAAATTCATTTTCGGCTGGTATTTGCCATTGTTAGTAATAGGCATTAACACTGAAACTGTTTACAGTAATCTAGTATATTTATATATATCAGATAAGTACGCCAGAAAAAGGAGCAATTAAACTGGGGAAAATATTATTATAACAAAATCAAATTTATTATCTTATAAATTTAGAAATACACATGTACAAAATGTTTCAATTGTTAAAACAAAAGATGTGCGAGTAAATACACGGTACGCACTAAAATTAACAATCAAACTGCATTCAGAATGAATTGTGATAGCTATATGGTCCAAAAATACAATAAAAATGCACAAACATTCAGAATTTACTTCTTAGAGTTTAGAAATTCTTATCGATCGAAACGTTGACTGAGAAAAAAAAAGTATCCTGAAATAATAAGTACAAGTAAATCTTCTCGAAAGTTGGCATCAACATTTTTAAGCATTTTAAAACACAAACCCTTAACCAGTTAACTGTGGAGTTTAGTTTTACAAATCCTTCATGGGATGCGGAATTAAAATCAAGCAATGACTTTTATACACGTCGAACGCAGGGGAAATGCTCCTATTATAAATTTTACGAAAAACGGAAACCAAAACGTGGAAGCAGTACATATTTATTCGATAAAAAATTTGAAATTCAATGTTAACACTAGATTTACGGGCGTTAAATCGGTCACACTTAAATATATTAAATAAGTGCTTTGAAAAAAGAGGGATCAACGGATAAAGACGAAGATCGGTTAAGTAATTTGTATATTATAAGATACAAGTGAAATATTGACTGTACCACATCTCCATAAATTTGGAAACTGTTTTTAAAAAAGTAGGAATCCGTCATTTTGACGGCTTCCATAAATCTAGTGTTAAAAAGGTCACCGCAACAGAGCTTTGAATTGACGTGTATACACGTCGAACACAGTTAACTGGTTAAATGTCTCCATTTCAAGACAAAGTGACTTACACCACTTTCAAAATCAACGGATCATATGTTTTTATATGTCTGGGGTGTAATTCCACCTCTGTCCACAGATTGAAGGTTCAATTATGTCTCAAAAAGGAGTGCAAGTGTTTAGCATACATGACAAAGTTACAATTGTAAAACATTGCAATGAAAATGCAAAACCGTACATACACGCTTCTCGCAGTAAAAGAGTTCGACCAAAATATACAGAGAATACAACTTTATAAACACGTATAAAATCGTGTATGACTGAAACCTTCATCGCTCTATTGTTGGAAATTGTTCTCTTTCTGCCCTGTCAGAAAGTCAGAGAAAGGAACATAATCTCTCGGTAGAATTACACCGGTCGTACAACGTGACCGGAATGTGCTTCACATACGACTGGAATGTTGAAAAATGTATGGAAATGTGCTTTGATTTAAATGATTCTGTAATACCGCACTCGAGATAACGGATAAAATATTCGCAGCGATTCAAAGTTTACAGCCGACACCATATATGAGTAAAGAGTTTACGGTGTAACGTGAGCTTTATTTTCCGTGGTGCGTTCGTGCCGGGAACTCGTAATTCAATTCCTTGTCACTGAATCAAAACGATTAATCTTCCTTCGCAGTCCGAAGGGAGGTGAGCACGCCTGGCTCCTGAAAATATAAAAGAAGTCCTCAGATTCTTTGGATACTGCAATCTCATGCAACTACCGAACTTTCTGCCCCGGTGAAAATAACAAATTTTATCTGTACGAAAGTTGGGACCGTTAAAAATACATTAATTTATGTGCCAATGTGGAACGTCTTCTTCGGAATGATCTCATAATTTTGCTCACCTTTAAAATGCACCCAAAGTTACGAACTTGTCCGACGATGAAAAGTTATTATGACTCCGTTCTTTTTTTTGTGTGTAACATAAATTCATATAAGTTCCTTATTGTAAAGAATGTATAAAATTGTTTTATAGAAAACTAGCTCACGCTGAGTCCATAAAGAAAAGTTCTGTCGATAGTTCGCGAGCCTTTTGAAACGGCAAGACGGTTCTGTCTTACTGTATACATTGAAAAAAGTGAATTGAAACGTTCATCTTTTAACACTTTGACTGCTATGTTGGTCATATATGACCGGCCACGGTTTCTGCTGAGACGCCACGGTGGTCATTGGTGACCGGAGCGTTCAAACTTTTTACAATTGGAAAAAACTAAATGAAAATTGAGAATTAGTGTATTTGAATATGACCGATACATAGAAGATACTTTGAAATAAAAAGTGCCCTATTGAACAGTAAACATTTTTTATTAGAACATCAATAAAAGAAAATATTAGAATAAATCTTGCATCTAACGGTGCACTTTGTTAAAGCACCCGTGGCGTCCTAGGCTATGTATATGATTTCGGCGTGGCAGTCAAAGTGTTAATGAAACATTATTCGATGAAATTTAATCGTCATATCATTTCTTTTCAAGTAATAACGGTCACACAATACCGCAAGAGAAGTTAGAATGCCGCTGCGGAAATTGTTCGCAAGAATTATATGAGAGCATTTGAAATTTGGCAACTCTTAAAAATCCAACGATCAATATTTATAGTAAAATGCGTGGTGCAGCGTAACACAGATGAGTACTTTCTACTATTTGCACTCGAGTAACGTGACGTAGAATGGAATCGTCGCGGAAAGGGCAATGCTACCTGAAATTGAAACCGATCGAAATGAAAGCAGAATGCCGGAAAGGGGGCCTATACGAAAGCTTGCACGTTTTATATTTCGCGGGTCTCTGTAAATTGTATATACACATACATAAGCATAGATAAAACGTATGTATATATACATATACACTTTAGTGTCGATCCGGTATATGCGACCAATCCGGGATGCACTCGAATGTTATTTTGTAGCAGACAGTTGTGCGCTCTCTGTAATGGAATTCCAGGGACTATCTAATTTCTTCCTCATCCATTTCTCTCGAAACGAAATTCTTGGTCGTACCTTCTTTAAGTAATGGCTGGTACGAGCACGTTTCACGGATGTATATCGAAGCCACGGCACCATCGGCGAACGTAAAGTGAATTTGCATTTCGATGAGATCGAGCCACGTTCCACTGTACTTTCCAACATTTTCTTTTCTTTTAGTCACGGCTTCTTACCCGTACCGTTCTCACGTCCGCAACTCTAAACGAATCACCGCGCGGTCAGTTCGAACGGAAAATTGCCTTTGAATAGACACGAGCCAAAGAAATATCTGCTTCGATTTACCTGTATATGTTCACCTTATTCTGGCGGTTTCGCCTAAAAGTCACAGTTTTAGACTAGGTTTCAATGTTGGCTATCGACGTAAGCAGTCTATTTGTACAGTGCTTCACTTATAATTGAGCCGTTCACTTGTCAAATCGATTAACTCGATAACGAATTTGTACGAATGTGAATATGGAAATAGAATGTAAGTAAAAATTTGTTTCGCTCGCTAAATATGATAAAATGTGGCATACTTTGAATATTATGTATATTTTTGAATGATATGATTTTTTATTCACCATGAAATAGTACATTTCAAGACGAGTTCAATGATCTATGACTCAAAATCATTCAAGATCAAACTTGCAGAGATATTGCAGAAAAGGTGTGTTTCATGGGTCATTGAACTCGTCTTGAAACGTACTATTTCAAAGTGAATAAAAAAACATATCATTCCATTTAAGAAAGCAAAGTTGACCTTCAAATCTCCGAAACGCCTCCACCTATACAAAAAATTAACGTACTGCATAGTGTACCCTTTTAAACCATGTAACTTTTGTATATAACATTCTTTCGTGCAACGCATATTTTGGAAGTTATAACGGTGCACACGTTACGTGGACCACCTTGTATATTCTACAATGCTTATTTGTATTTATATTTTGAAGGGAATTTTGAAAAAGAGTGTATACTATTTCATCACGTTTTTTCACATTAAGTTTTATGGAGTTAATCGATTTGACAAGTGAATGGCGCAATTGTGAGTCTGAGCCTTTAGCTTATTGTTCACCATAGCCCCTTTCTCCTTTTCAGTATTACATTCAGCAACATATTTCCAAAAGTAGATCTTCTGAGGGATGCGAAAACGATCCAAGAAAATTTTATCAGTCTCGGTTGCACTTGAAGGCACCAAGTAAAAATAAGGAAACGATGAAAGTTCTTTCTTAATGAAGAAAGAAAAAAGAAGCATAAGAATATTTAACACTAGATTTACGACCGTTAAATCGGTCACACTTAAATATATTAAGTAAGTGCTTTGAAAAAAGAGGGATCAACGGGTAAAGAGGAAGATCGGTTCAGTAATTTGTATATTATAAGATACAGGTGAAATATTGACTGTACCACGTCCCTATTATGGAAACCGTTTTTAAAAAAGTAGGAATCCGTCAATTTGACGGCTTCCGTAAATCTAAAGGTCGTTTGTACGCATCTTTCTAATTATTTGCAAAAGTAAGATTTCCAAGTGCGCACTGAGTATCTTTTTTTCTATAATAGAAGTAAATAAGTTTAGAATCATTTACTCTAAACCATCGTAGTTTCGAATAAGTCGGTTCTTTATTAATTATGGAACTGGATATCATTAGACTGAAACATAAGTAGACTTTCGCTGTATCGAGAAGGTGACCTCGACACAAACCTCGCTGATAATAATTTCAATGTAAAGGAATTGCCAGCTTTAGCAAATATAAAGTATTTATATAATAATGTATTTGTTAAAATGATCTTACAATGCGAATGAGTTCGATGTACATATTTATTATACACGTGTTTGTGGTGCACCATCATTTTATCTTTTATGCAGACGAACGAGTGATTTAAGGGAATTCCTTTATCGTGTATTAGTAGGAAGTATCGGGACGATCGGTGAATTCTGTCGGGTCAATTGTATAGTTTATAGCCGAAGCTTCTCTCATAAATTATTGTCCCTGCACGAACCAGGGCGGAACGAATGTTCTGCACGCCATTCAGTAACGGAGTTATCTAAGTCCGAAGCTCAGCCAATTCCAACGTGAATTATTCGCGGTTATACATCGAACGTCCGTTGTCTAGATCAACGTTTCGATATCGATTTGTCGTCTGATAGATGGAAGTTAAAAAGAGACCCGACACTCGATCAAAGATCGCTTGAATTTGATTTATAATCGTTTCTTTCGTGCAGCGGCGAACGTTTTATTGCAAAAGAATTGCGTGGTATTAGCGGTTTGAAAGTTTCTTACATTTTTCATGTACGTAAAAGTGCGATAGTTTTTGGAGATTTATTTAGGTATCACGCAATGTTTTAAGCAGCTTCATTCACTTAATTATTTAAATGTAAGATTTATTAATTTGATGTGTGTATGTACGTATGTAATTCTGATACATAATTCAAGAGGTATTGTTAGTAGGTTGAGAATTGCATAATATTAGGCATACATTTAGAGTGTACCTCGAAATGTGATCAGTTTACTGACGCTGTCATTAGTGGGATTACTGAAAGTTACTTTGTACTATCAATTTTGTATAAATCTGCACCGTTGTACTTTTATTTTTTAGCGCCTGAGCCAAAGAAGCATTAAATAATTGGCTGAAGTGAAAGAGCCAGTATATTAATAACGGAATAATTTAAGCTGACTTGGAGCAAATGTATTATGTACTCCATAACCATTATGAAATCTAATATCAAATTTTTTTAAAAAGCTCAACTCATTTTATTTTTTAATGCATTCAAATTAACAGTTCAATACTCATTATATCGATTATTTCGTCCTAATAATTCTCAATATGCATAGAACAATTGTGCCCATAATTATGAAAGTGGTCTAAGTCAATTCAAACTTTAAAAACATTTCCTTATGACATTCAAAGAAAAATTCAAATTCACAATAAATTTGTATTATTCAAGACTAATAAAATTCTAAATTAAAATGTTGCATAATATAAAAATATTTTGTATCTTATTCAAATGTAATCCATTAAATATCTCGAAACAAGAAATATATGACTTAGACCACTTTCATAATTATGGGCATAATTATTCGTCTTAGCTCCTTCCTTTTAAAAGCTGCGCTTTAACAATAATAATCTGGTTAAACGTGATTTAACACTAGAACTGCCGACGTTAAATCTATTATAGTCCATCATATTAAATAAGTACTTAGAAAAAAGAGGAATCGAGAGGCGAAAAAGATGATCGATTCGGTGATTTATGTTCTTTGACTTGGACGTACAATATTTATTCTATGAGTTTTCTATAAACTTGGAGAATTTTTGGAAAAAAATTGTGTACCGGTCATTTTGACCGGTTGGTAGTTCTAGTGTTAAATGTATTTACAAGTGGCACAATTTCGACGAACCGTTTTTCCACCATTTTTCTTGACCATCTTAGCTGTAAAATGAAAGGATAACGAGAAGGAATATCTGACGTGTTTTATCGTTTAAAAACCATTTCCACGTCGAACCATGGACGTATTTGCAGAAACACATAGAACATCCACACGGTGCGTGCAACGAAGTGTGCTGCGTCGAAAAAGGACAAAGGGAACTTTTAACGACCCCCTGGTATTTGCATACGTCTCATTAGCGATCTTTAATTGCGAGTGGACCGGTGCTTGTTCTTTGAGTACTTCCACGGTCCATCCACTTTTTCTCTCCTTCTCGTCGGTTTCGATAATGAAGATATCCGCACGTTCGTTTAAACGCGCCGAACAATTAAAGCATCCGTAGTAATTTTAGTTGAAAAAATCACTGCCATTGGGACGCGAGTAATTCGCGTGCAAGCAGAGGTAATTTCTCGTTGGTTTACTTCTCATGCGCTTCAATTACCATTGCCTTAATAAGTGGCACAGTTACGCTGCTCGAACGTTAATCGTTAGTTTCCTCCGTTTAAATAACACTTGCCATTTCAATTGCCGTTTCAGTTTTAGCATTGCGTATAAACTTTTCATCTTTATGTCTTTCCTTTCACCCCATTTTTCATATTTCTCATATAACTAATAATGTATGAGTTTTAAAAACCATATGCTTTGCACAAGTTGAATTCCATAAATTAATGTTTGAATTTTATAAATGCTTCGTTCTTCTATTCATAATGGCATATTATAAATAGTTGATCATATTTTTTTCGCGGGAAATAACTCAAGAATTATTAGCATGATACATACATTCTTGCAATTAAAAATTTGTTATTTTTAGGGACATGACGACGACAAAGGTAAAGTGTCGTTGAATTCGAATTGGAATCTTCCCGCTTTTATAGTATTTTATAGCAAAGGTGACAAAAGATCTCATCTTCACGTTGGGCTGGAAACTCTGCCCCACGCAGCTTATTCCCCAGATATGGCCCCATCTGATTTTTAGTTATTCAGATCTCTTCAATGTGATTTACAAGAGACACACTTTAAAACACAGGATGAGGTACGAAAAAACCTAGACGACTTTGTTGCTTCGAAGCCATCAAGTTTCTATCGAACCGGGATCCGCAAGTTGCCAGAAAAGTGGCGACAATGCATTGATAATAATGGCGAATACTTTGATGATTGAGGTGTAATGCGTTTTCTTAAAAAAAAAGTTTTCATTCTATCAAAAATTCGGGAATAATTCATTTCTACACCTAATAATTACGCATTCGAAATTCGGTCAATGACTTTCAAAGCAGGCCACGTAAAAATGAAACATCAACATCCAAAATGTGTTACACTCGCCATTGAATAATGAATTTCTATCAGCATTTCGAACGAGCAGTCGGGACGTGGTCAGGTATATTTTGTGCAGACAAATTGTTCCGTTGGGCGCATCCTTTACAGCGCGCGCATCGCGCAATAATCTCGCGCATTAATCGACTTATAAAGTAGTTAACCGCTGAAAATTGCAATTTAAAAATGCATCGCGCAGTAGTCGAGCCGCGTCGCTGGAAATCCCGGCGACTGAGCGCGTAATTTCGGACTTCATATTTACCGCGGCTTATCGTCTATAATTATCGGCTCAAAGTCGATTAAAATCCCGGCGTGTCAGTCCAATGAGAATAATCGGATGGATGTGAGATCGTTTTTCCTTGTAAACGGGCCTATAACGCGTACAATTAACGTAGGAGATAATTGCGACTTAATGGACGAGCCGACTTGGACGTAGGTTTAATTTCTTCGATTTAATTATCGCTGGCCAATGTAACTCTGACGTTCATGACCAAAGCGATACTTATGTACGTGTATTTATATTTAAAACTCCGACCGCGCTTTGATTTCCAGGCGCGTGGGTGTACCTGACAAAAGTATCATGGAGAGCCCTTTTGCCGCGGCGCGCTCTTATCCCTTACATTTCTGTCGTAATAATTTCCTCCTACTTTCCTCCTTTTCCCTTCCCCCTCACCTTCTCCTTCTTCTTCATCCTCGTGGAAAGTCGCATTAGAGTAAATAATTTATCGTCCAAGCGGACACGTAAGAGTCCCGCGTCGAGGTTTGAACTTCCTTCATAAATTTGTCCAACCGCGGACTGATATTACACCTTGGAACCAGTTTCGTCCGATGCTGCTGATAAAGGTTAAGTTATTGTATTGTGTACGGCTAAGTGCCACTGGCTACTGGAAAGTGGTTACGGCTGTAGAGTTATCGTTGGCGTGAGAAAAAGGTACAATTAACGGGAGAGTACAACGAGTGAGTGTATACTGTTGTTGATTTATGAAGTGTAAATATACAGTGAAATATTGATTCCCGCCGCCTTGCATATTTTCGAGAACATTTATTTCAATCTCTTTTATGCCTCGTTGTATTATCACATTGCCGTTCGGACACATAAAAATATGTTTTTTTTTTCGGCTATTCGTAAAATGCGGGGCACATATAATTAAGGTTTTATACACTGTACATTAACACTAGAACTACCAAACCAGTCAAAATGACTGGTACACAATTTTTTCCAAAAATTCTCCAAGTCTATAGGAGAGTTATAGAATAGATATTCTACGTCAATCTTATAAAACATAAATTGCCGAATCGATCATCTTTTCCACCTCTTAATTCCCCTTTTTTCAAAATACTTATTTAATACTTTTAAATATGATAGATTTAACGCCGGTAGTTCTAGTGTCAAATGCCTACGAGCTATACATTTCGTAAAGTTTCCGTAGAGACGACAACCATATAAATGTCGGATAACTTCCACGGTTGTAAATTTCTTCAAAAATTATTTCATATTTTAATAGTTATATGAATTTTCGTAAAGTGGTATAACAGAGTCGAAAATATGCCGGCTACTCACAGAAGCTTTCGCACAAACAGCCCGGACTGAATTGTGTTATTTTATTATATTGGGTTGGCAAGAAAGTAATTTCGGTTTTGTAATATGAAATGAAACTTAATCTTTTTTAACAAAGAATGAACTTTAATATACATTTTCCATTTTGTTCGATGACCTTTTGCCATCTTTTAGACCAATTTATGATTCCGCTCTCATAGAAATTCTGGTCTTTATCAGCAAAAAACTGAACCAGGTGCGATTTTAAACTAAACATTCGAATTAGTCGTTTGGTTCCTTGGAAGCAGCTCTAACTACACAACACCCACCAAATTGACAGCATAACTTATGTTTGATACAATTCAGCTTTCGATGTGGCTTGTATAAAAAAGTAATGACAAATTAAAATATGTCGAAAATGTTCGTTTTTGCACCCCATATTAAAATTCACGCTAAACTAACAATTGCAAACAAAATGAAGCACAATTTCTTTCTAAATCCTGCCAAAGGTGACAACTTTCAATTTTCAGAAGCAAAAACTGATAACATTGTCAGAAGTCCTTCAAAACAAACGTAACATTAGCTATCGACGAAAACCGAAATTACTTTCTTGCCAAACCAATAGTATTATTTTGTAGATGATCTGATTCTTATTTATGGAGAATATTTTGAAAAATGTTCGTTTATGATGGAGAAAAATGGCGAAGCTTTATTATGGGAAGTTCCGTGCATGCAATGAGGCTTGAACGACTGAGGATCGTTGAGACGGCATAGATCAGACTGGAGCACCGCCGGTTGTAACTGTAATTATGGTTATAGTTCCAGCAGAGATATTAGTTCTCGGCGTAGCATTTTATTGTGTAGTTTGTAGCGCCGTTTTATCGTTATCTTACGTTCCGTTATTTCTATTGCACACATTTAGCATTCATTTGCCATTTTTTGCCGGAACGTTTATTCTGATAAAATTTACACCGCATAAATTTATTTTAAAATTAAAGTCGACATGCACGTAGCTTCAAATATGCCACGAATTTTAATAACGGTATGTTAGATTCTTAGATTTCGTGTATAAAATCTTTTCAGAACATGCACATAATGTTCGAGGTTAACAATTCACACTAGAATAAATGCAGCGGTCAAAATCACAGGTTTCTATTTTTTCATAAAAATTTCTCTTTATAGAAAAGCAGTACATTAGATATTCCACTTGATTCCTTTTGTTTCAATATATTTATTTCGTATATTAACCCACTCCCTGCCAAATTTTTCTGGGTTTGATTGTTCCTAGAAGATGTATTGTCGTAGTGTAAAAATAAAAATAATTCATGAAAATTACTGCTTAAGAGTACATACAAAACAGACTGGCTGGAACACATTTAATCGCAAAAGCATGTCAAATATCTAAATTGAAAGCTAAAAGTCTTAAAAAATGAATAAATCCCCAAATGGGGACCATGGAAGGTAATGGGTTAATATACAGGGTGTTGGAAAAAAACCATTCAATATTTATATGGTATATAGGATACACTGTATTGAGTAAAAAAGCTTCAGCAAACATAGGTCGAAAGGTCAACCGTTTCTGAGATATAAACATTTTTGTTTGCTAGCATCATGATTGACTTACTTGCTTCCATCGCGTGCGATGTTTACTTTAATGTTTATAATCCACGTTCTGAATGTTCTTATTCAAGTGCCGACAGTAGATTTCATTGGGAATCGGTCAGTTGTGGATCGGCGATTGTAGATATTACACAGTTACAAAGTGTCGTGAAAATGTCAGCGTATTATTCGAATGAAGAAATGACAGATACGCATTTTAGGTATGGCCGTGCTAATGGAAGTGCTTTAGCTGCACGATATCTTTACACGGAAAGATTTCCCAATCGAAGAGTTTCCTCTCACATGCTGTTTAAAAAACTTCACCGACTTCACCAACTTCAGTAGTAAGTCTGGGTTAGGTAATATGATAATAACAAAGAAAAATGTTTATATCTCAGAAACGGTTGACCTTTCGACCTATGTTTACTAAAGCTTTTGAACTCAGTACAGTGTATCCTATATACCATATAAAAATCGAATGGGTTTTTTGAACAGCCTGTATAATAGACTTAACGCCGGTAGTTCTAGTGTTAAAAAGATGACATCAAGGGAAGTCACCATAATGGCGTATCATTCACAAGGAACTAGTACTATACAGTAAAACCTCTTTTTGTGCGGTGGATAGGGACCGCATAAAAGAAATCGTACAAAAAAATATTCGGAAATTTTATAAATACTTACATATAATAAACAACTGTGTACGATATACCACCTAAAATTTTTTTTATGCGGTGGGTAGGGACCGCATAAAAAAAGTCGCACTTAGAAAATACATCAATTATTTACGAAATAGATGAGAAAATACTCTCAAACAAATTAAATTAGACCTGGAAATATTTTAAAAACATTTAATTTTTCACTGTATACATGGAGAAGCTTTCAAAATGCACATTAAATAATTCACTGCTACTCGTCGTAATCCAAAACGCGCATCTTCTTGCGATGAATTGGTTGAAAACAAATGAACAGAGCGTCGCGAAGTGCACATACATTGTCGTCAAGGAGTCCACGTAGTCAGGGTTCGTCCACGACATGTATATGTACACTGATAGAAAACATTAAACTGGCGCCAACACCGCTGAGATTCATATACCGCATAAAAAAAATCGCACGAAAAAAATCGCACAAAACAAATCGCACAAAAAGAAAATCGCATAAAAAAGGACCGCACAAAAAGAGGTTTTACTGTATTTATCCGTTACATAAGAAACACGCTCTAAGTAAAAAGAGGGCAGTGAAACTGCTGAAAACACGATTTCCCAAATGCATCATGATCATCCATACATTAAGAGCAACAAGAAATCACGCGCTTCTCGATTTAAGAGTGAACTCTGAAGTTATTTTCCATCGGTTTCAGAGCCACAAGGGCGGCACCCTTTACGTCTCCTTTTAAAAGGCTCTCTCGTTCCGCGTACTCGTTATTCGCGATCGCGTGTACCTCAGATCCTTCGGTGACGTACGATCGTTCGAAGGCGGAATCGCGAATCATAGAGGTAACGAGAATACTGCAGTTCTTTCCTTTATCCCTGCACGCGGAGGCAGACGAACGTTGGCGTTTCCGCTCGCAGATTTTGCCTCCCGCGCACCGATCTCGACATTCATAACGAACCTCCAGCAATTTCTCCGCACAGTTCCCGGTGAATCACGGAAATCTCGTGCATACGCGTCTGTCTGCCTGGTAAGAACGGCACTCGATTTTTCGTGCAATATCCACGCACCGGCGCGTTATTGAAATAACCAGGGATTTACGAATTTTCCCTGAATTTCTCTCTTAGAATGCTCGGAGAAATGGAAAAGTATGTTTGCACGACGCGAAGAAATCCAGCGAAAATTTTTTCCCGCTTATCGTACACAAATATTTTCATAAACCCGTCAACTTCGTTACCGCTCGCATCTATGTATTTCCTGCTTATATCCGCTGATCGAATAACTTCTATACGTTTTTGGATCTTTCAGTTTGTTGGCTGAACTTATTGGAACGAGCGCAGCGTCGAGGGATTTCCTTAGGCGTGTGGAATTGTATGTTGCAGAAAATAGTTTTCGCGCGAAACATCGAAAACTATCGACGATTGATGTATGCTTAGACGTCGAACGTCAAAGTAATTGCATCGATGTAAATTAGCAACCGGTTGTCCATTACCGCCGGTAGGTACAGAATAAATAATGGAGAGTAGAAATGAGAGACAATGAAATTATGCAGCAGAGCAACGGCGATCTCTGAGAAACGGTTCTTGTGCGATATATAAATTTTTTTTATAATTCCGGATCCACTTAAAACTATAGCTTCTCAGGAACTGCACGGTCAAAACAGAAAACTTTTACAAAAGCTTTCCAAGGATGAAATCCTTCGACGTACATACATCATACCCTGAAAATTCCAAAGCACTAAATCAGTTTCGAAAGAAGGATACAAATACGATTTTCTTTACACCCACTAAATAAAAGCCAGAATTCCCGCTTACCTTACAATGCTGACACAGTAGCATCTATCACAGACAATACAAATTAACATAGCCCAAAACGTAACATTTATAAAACAGGATACCGCCAACGCGGAAGATAAGAAGCGCAACGCCGCCAGAAAAAAAACAGGATTAACAACATAATTGAAAACGTACCTCGAGCAGGTTGGTTATCCTTCGACACGGGCTTTTCCCAATCTCTGTATCTCCCTCGTATCACCGTGCACGCCGACAAATCCGGATGATCCATCAAAAGAAGGAATCTTGCCGGCGCGAGGCATCGAAAAATTCTCAACGTGCGGAAGGTACACGGTAGTCAAAGAGAAACCCATACCGCCCGTAGAACTCGACGAGTATCTCCGCTCCGTGTAAACGTACGTGCATATTTTCGTGCATCCGCGCGTTCGATCGGATAAATATACCGACTCTCTAGCACGACGAATAATACCCCGTATCGTAGCACAGAGAAACGTCACAGCTGTAAAACCGGTCGAAGCGATAGACAGGCATACGGACAGACAGACAGACAGACGGACGAACAGAGAGACGGACGGACGGCAGGTAGGCAGGCAGACAAACAGACGGAAAGCCGGAGGTAGGCGCGCATTCTCGCATGGTGTCTTTACGTGTTCGCTCGAGTGCTGAACAAACGGCGGTAATGCCGAGCCGTGGCAGAGTTTTATCCGGTTATCGTTATTACGAGTACCCGCGGCGACAATGCTTATCATTATCGTCGTTGAACACGCACGATAGTTGGAATCGAAGCGAGCGCTCGTTTTCCGGACACGACGATGGAGTGAATCATCGCGTGTGACCCATAGGGGGTCTCCGTGCAGGGGCGGAAATGGCCGCCGGAGAGATCGGGGAGCACGCAATTTTTCAAATGATTCGCAAACACGTAGACGTTGTTGCACGAATGCAATTCGATAATAGCCGATTCGTTGATCGTCGGCGACGTTTGTTGTATGACGGGATGGACGGGTAGGAGATTGGGAGAGAGGGTCGATGATCGTGGAACGATCAGAGGTCGAGGGCAGATTGAGAAGTCGTTGAAGTCGACGGTATTAATTGGAGAACGATTGCTCTTGGCTGGTAGAGGCTGGGAAGATTAAATGGATGAGATTTGTGCCGGGGTAGTTTTCTGATTGATGCTTGTAACGGTATAGGTAACTGTGGTATGGTTTGATACTTCGAAATTGTAATTTAAGTGTAATTATAGAAAACATTTGACTACACGAGATGTCTATTTTGCTCTCGGTATATAATAATATGGTATATCAATTATGGAAAACTCGGATACATTAAGCGTCATTGATATTCAAATTGCTGCAAGTACAGTGAAGGACAAGAATATTCGTACACTTGGGATATAGAAACAAAAGCAACAATATATTCAATATTATTAATTATATTCAAACAGACGTAGCTGTGTATTATACATAACACTTATAATAACTAATGAGCAAAAACAAAACTTAATTTCACAATCTGGTAACTTATAATGGCAAAAATTTCACTAAATGGTGAGAAACGGCAGGGACAAAAGTATTCGTACAGTTAATTATTGTAAGTGTTGCAATTAATTTAACGGGAATTACCTAAGTTAATACTTTGTAGGCTAGCCCTTCTGGCGAATTACTTCGTGTAATCTGTTGGGCATTGATAAAACTAAACTTTTAATGAAGTCAGGTTCTATATTACACCATTCTCTTTTTAATATTTCTTTTAAATGTTCTTTTGATGTTATATCGTATTTTCGTACATTTTTTTCAAGTTTCGCCCATACGTGTTCAATGGGGTTTAAGTCAGGTGATTGCGGAGGAGTCACTAACATCTGGGGAGTATTATATAACAACCACTGACGCACAATATGAGCTGTATGTTTCGGGTCACAGTCTTGCTGAAAGTAAAATGTTCTCCCGATACCTAATTTATCTGCACTTTCCTAAATATAAATGTTTATCCATTATTCTGTCTATTATTATTAATTTCCCAACTCCAGAAGCAGCAATACATCCCCACACCATCACACTTCCACCTCCGTGTTTCGTCGTCGGTTGCATATTTTTGGGATCCAATTCAGCATTAGCTCTTCTCCACACTTTTTTCTGACCATCCGATTCAAAAATATTAAATTTTGACTCATCGGAAAATATTACATTCTTCCAGAAGTCGTCGCTAGCGTTTAGGTATTCTTTTGCAAATTCAGTTCTCTTTTTTTTATTTACTTTGCTGATGAGTGGTTTCCTCCTCGCAACTCTGCTGCTGTATCCTGCCCGATGCAGCACTCTTCGTACTGTTTTCGAATGAACTTCCTTGTGCATATATTCCTGAAGGTGTGATGCAATTTCCGATGCACTGGTATCTGGTTTTTTTTTAATAATTCGGATGATTTTACGCTCATCTCTCGCAGTTACTTTCCGGGGTCTGCCGGTTCTTTCTTTATTTCGCAACATTCCTTCTTTTTTATATTTGTTTATTATACTTTATATAGTCGATCGACTTCTTTTTAGTATTTCTGATATGTTTCTATATGTTTTACCCTCTTCGTGTAACTGTATAATAATTTTTCTTTCTTCCAACGTTGTTTCATTGCGTTTTCTCCCCATATTGCAAATAATTAATGATAACGTGCTCTCTCCACAAGTTGTACTAATTATACTAACATGACATCTACTAATATAATGTTTACATTGATCGGAAAGTTGTGATTTCATTGTAACTGTTGTGTTTATCAACATAAATGATAATGTACGAATACTTTTGTCCCAGCAATTTCTTACGGTCATGTGAATTTCAATTCATTTCAAGTTACTAAGTTTTGTTATTCCCTTTGTTTTTTGCTCATTTATTGTTATAAGTGTTATATATAATATGCAGCTACGTTTGTTTGAATATAATTAATAATATAGAAAATATTGTTTAATAAATTTCTATATTCCAAGTGTACAAATACTTTTGCCCCCCACTGTACGTGTTGGTTTAATTAGGGCAAGTTGTATCTGTTAGATGCTGACTGTTTCATTCGTTTTTGCCTACCTGTATTCTTAACCCTTAAAAGGTATCGCCTAAAAAATCACGTTAACGGTATCATGGGTGTAATTTCATCCCGGTAAATGAATTTTATTTTATAAATTTAATAAAGACATTTTTTTTACAGTTATTGCAAATAGTATTGCGGTGCCTTTTACAAATGAAGTTGGTACATAGATATTGTACGTCTCACATATTTTCTATCTTCCTTCCTTAGATGTGGATGGTGGTATTGGCGCTGTTTCCTCAACCGTTTCGCCAAGTATTTCTAATATTATTTTTCTTCCATTATGTGGCAAATACGGTATTTTTAGTCTTCCTTTAAAAAATTGTTTAACAGAAAATTAAATCTTCGCGAAGTAATTTTTGTTAGGTTTTAAATAGTGTAGCGAGTGAAGGGATTGTATCAAACAATAGTGGTAGGTATTTGCCGATTAAATAGATTTACAGTAAATCCTCGATAAAGGCATCATGAGTTTCCCTCGATAAATGCATCATGACAATCCCCTCCACATAGGGGGATCCCCCTTGGCGAGCCGAGACGCTCAACGAGGGAGCAGTGTAACATAATACCACCCGAATGTATCGGTGAGGCAATGCTAATTGGAGGGTCGGCCGTTTTCATTTTTGATTCTTTTTTTTTTTAACCTTTGCTCACGTATTTGTGAGATTTTTCTGATTAAAATGATACAAAACACGATATAGTTTGAATTATATTTTCTCAATATTTAATATATTTACTTAGTATTTGCATGATTAAAACATATCATGTTTGGTATCATTGTAATCAGAAAAATCTGAAAAATACATTGGGAAAAGTTACGTTCCGCAAAATTAATAAACGACCAAGTTTTTTGTTGCATAGCAATGCCTCGCCCATACTTTCGTGCCGCTCACTTTGTTTGCTTCCTCTCTCTGTCTCTTCTACTGTCTGGCCTTTTCTAAGCTCGCGCTCGGTTGAAGGCCGAATGTAAACACAGATTAGATGCCTCTGCTAACTAAGAGCAATATTCGGTCACGACCTGTGCATTTATCGAGGGAGGTACCTATTCAGTGTTTTTATGCGGCTCCAGCTGACCGCGATTGTAGAAAGGGTCAGAATATGGAAAACCACCCCCTCGAAGATGCAGGTGTTAAATGTAACAGGACTCGTTTGACTGTAGTATAGACCGGAATATGGATTCTGGATTCCGGAATATGGATTCTCGATACTCGAATATTGATTCTGGATTCCCGAATATGGATTCTGGATTCTAGAATATGGATTCTGGATTCCAGTCGATTTTTGCGAAAAATCGCCGAAACAAAAATTTTTCGCCAGGTGTTTTTAAACGCATCTACACGCAAGATTAGTCAATTCTGCGCAAAATGCTGCTTGAAAAACCCCGCTATCTCGTTTAGAATTCGAGATATCGATATTTGAAGATATTGAAATTTCGCCCACTCGGGGGTCGTCGATTTTTGCGGAAAATCGACGAAAAAAAAATTTTTCTCCTGGCGTTTTTAAACATATCTACACGCAAGATTAATCAATTCTGTGCAAAATGCCGCTTTAAAAACCCCGCTATCTCGTTTAGAATTCGAGATATCGATATTTGAAGATATTGAAATTTCGCCCACTCGGGGGTCGTCGATTTTTGCGGAAAATCGACGAAAAAAAAATTTTTCTCCTGGCGTTTTTAAACATATCTACACGCAAGATTAATCAATTCTGTGCAAAATGCCGCTTTAAAAACCCCGCTATCTCGTTTAGAATTCGAGATATCGATATTTGAAGATATTGAAATTTCGCCCACTCGGGGGTCGTCGATTTTTGCGGAAAATCGACGAAAAAAAAATTTTTCTCCTGGCGTTTTTAAACATATCTACACGCAAGATTAATCAATTCTGTGCAAAATGCCGCTTTAAAAACCCCGCTATCTCGTTTAGAATTCGAGATATCGATATTTGAAGATATTGAAATTTCGCCCACTCGGGGGTCGTCGATTTTTGCGGAAAATCGACGAAAAAAAAATTTTTCTCCTGGCGTTTTTAAACATATCTACACGCAAGATTAATCAATTCTGTGCAAAATGCCGCTTTAAAAACCCCGCTATCTCGTTTAGAATTCGAGATATCGATATTTGAAGATATTGAAATTTCGCCCACTCGGGGGTCGTCGATTTTTGCGGAAAATCGACGAAAAAAAAATTTTTCTCCTGGCGTTTTTAAACATATCTACACGCAAGATTAATCAATTCTGTGCAAAATGCCGCTTTAAAAACCCCGCTATCTCGTTTAGAATTCGAGATATCGATATTTGAAGATATTGAAATTTCGCCCACTCGGGGGTCGTCGATTTTTGCGGAAAATCGACGAAAAAAAAATTTTTCTCCTGGCGTTTTTAAACATATCTACACGCAAGATTAATCAATTCTGTGCAAAATGCCGCTTTAAAAACCCCGCTATCTCGTTTAGAATTCGAGATATCGATATTTGAAGATATTGAAATTTCGCCCACTCGGGGGTCGTCGATTTTTGCGGAAAATCGACGAAAAAAAAATTTTTCTCCTGGCGTTTTTAAACATATCTACACGCAAGATTAATCAATTCTGTGCAAAATGCCGCTTTAAAAACCCCGCTATCTCGTTTAGAATTCGAGATATCGATATTTGAAGATATTGAAATTTCGCCCACTCGGGGGTCGTCGATTTTTGCGGAAAATCGACGAAAAAAAAATTTTTCTCCTGGCGTTTTTAAACATATCTACACGCAAGATTAATCAATTCTGTGCAAAATGCCGCTTTAAAAACCCCGCTATCTCGTTTAGAATTCGAGATATCGATATTTGAAGATATTGAAATTTCGCCCACTCGGGGGTCGTCGATTTTTGCGAAAAATCTCCGACCCTCCAATTAGTATTGCCTCACCGATACGTTCGGGCCGGTCCCCCTGTGGATTGGACCTCACTGTTTCTTCTACAGTCTGTCTTTTTTTAAGCTCGCGCTCGGCTCGAGCCCTAATGTAAACACAGATTCGACACCGGTACACGATAAGAGCACTGCTTTGCCCCCGAAATGAGTGCATTTATCGAGGGTTTACTGTACTTGAATTTCTTTCCAGACTTTCCTACGCACGTTTTATTTCTTATACACTCTATACAGGAAGGTTTACAATACGGAAGTTACGTAGATGGCTCCACGTTGGACGCGGTGAATACAAAATGTCATTCTAACAATTTTAACATTAGAACTACCGGCTTTAAATCTGTTATATTTAAATATATTAAATAAGTACTTTGAAAAAGGGGAATTCAGAGGTGGAAAAGATGATAGATTCGGTCATTTATGTTTTTTGAGTTGGACGTAGAATATTTCTCCTATGGCTCTCCTATAATCTTGGAAAATTTTTGGAAAAAATTGTGTACCAGTCATTTTGTCTGGTTTGGTAGTTCTAGTGTTAAAAAACTTACACTTACGGTATCATGGGTGAAAAATCATCACAGGTCAGATTCTTTGTTGTGCGGCTAGCAAAGTACATAACAAAAGTGAGCTTTTTTATAATAACAGTATCCCTACTGACGGCAGAAATGATTACATGAAAAATCAGTGTTACCAGTAATTCGGTTTGTTAATAATATTGGAAAAAGAACTTACATGGCCTGATTTTTCATCCGTGATACATTTTAGGGGTTAAATATCATTTTTACGTATAGTTGCGTGTGATAAGGGTTTAGAGTGGTTTAGAGGAGTTTTAAGGTGATTTCCCAGAATGACTTGAATGGTAGATATTTTTCGTGCTAATAGATGATATATCAGACAATGATCAAAAGCAGCGGAGTTTTTTATCTAATGACTCTTACTGTGCCAGCATAGGACAGGTGAAATTAAAAAATAAATTTGAATTGATATGTGTCAAGAATTCTCGTTGCGAAGGAACCATGTTACGCAATAATTTCCAATTTTAATTGCAAATATTTTTGACCAAATTTTTGCAACATCCCGTTCGAATTAGAACCATCTGCAACACGAATAATTTTCGATAAACCAGCAACATCGGCGTCCATTTAATTCGCGAAGGATAATAAATACTCTACGCCAAGCTAACTTTCGTTTTCGGAAAACTGCTCAAAAGTGTAATTCAATATGAAACAACTTCTCGGATTATGAGACAAACAGCGTATCCCCCTTTCTCCCGGAGGCGTTTATAGTTACAAGTCCTGCTGAATTTCGCATAAAAGCTTCTTCTTGTAGCAGAAGGGTAGAGCAGGGAGTAACGAGGAAATGCGATGTGAAAGAAGAAGAGGGGAAATGCGAATCTGGCAGATTTGAGTTTTCGTGTCTCCTAAGTTTGAGCGAAGATTTCGAATAGTTTGGAAGCGCAGAGAAGTGAGACGGGGAAAGGGGTGAGCTAGATAAGGATAAGAAAACTAATTGTCGCTACCCCAGACGTTCGTTTCACCGGGAGCAAGGCGTCGTAGTCCCGAGCTTTCCGGGAGGGGTGTAAGGGTAAGGATACTTTAATGAGACTTCCGGTCGACGATAATATCGAGATTCGTGCTTACGTATTTGCGTGCACTTCACTCACCTCTTAGCAGTGTCGTGTCCGATAGTTCTGATAGCGAGAGAAAATTCCACGCCTCGGGTAAATCTAATACCCTTCGAACCTGATAATTTTGACTCGAACCTCTTTACACACCCGTTTGTAATTGCCCGTATCCATGGAAACTTTTATAATGAATCCTTTTTCTCTTTTTTTCTTATGTTAGAAAAGTATTTTGATAAATTTGCAAACGATTTAATCCTCTCATCAATTTGCTAATACTCTTTTGCTCCTTCTTACGAAAAAACTTCCATTTTTCCAGCAACTAATCACTAAATTTCTTTGGGCTCTTGGTCATTCAATCAATTTTATATTTAAAAAAAAAAAAAAACGGAATTATATCACACCAATAGAAATAAATGTACAAGCAAATAATATAAAAATATCCTCAGATTCACAAAACGAAGTAAATTATTTTCCAATAAATAAGTCAGAAAAAATCCCAATTTAATTGGGAATAAATTGGAAATTAAAACGGTCGATCGTTACTCAGCTAAAGGAAACATTCCGTCAAGCGACGCACAAATATTTACCTGTATTTCCTGGTATCGTTGATTTTTTTTCTACCTAGATCAATGATAAAAGGGACCCACGTTTCCCGCCGGCTGCTAAAATTAATCCGTGATTGATATCGAGACTTCACAATGGAGCAACGCTGATTCAACGGCAACGCTCAGTTACAACGCGAGACTGATTGATTTCATCTACATCGAAATATCCCCTCGATTCTCTCCCATTGTATAATTGAAATCCGTATGTAATAATTAACGAACATTCGGTACCATTCAATTCCCAACCCTTTTTTCCCTGTTTCTTTGCAACCAATGGCCGAACCGGTTAGCAAATGAAAACTTATTTCTCAGCGTCCAGTCGAGCACGTTTAACCAGATTTTATTCTCCAAACTGAAACGTTGGTCGTGATGGTTATTAATAACGTACGAAGTTCGATTACTGTTCCTACTGTTCCTTCTTTGTGCAGCTGTGGGAACCGGTTACCAATTAAATTGTTCCTGTTGATAATTATTCGGCGAAGAAATATCTCGTGAGATAAAAGCATTTTTTATTAACGCTGAAAAATCGTGGAGAGTTTATGGAATATCTTGACAATTTTTGGAGGTGTGCACTTTTTCATGTTTTGCTTGACAACATGCTGAATCGACGAGAAATTTAATCTGTGTTAAGATTTCATTTTTGCCTGCAAAGTGAAAACTGAGTAATTCGTTTGAATTACATTTTAAATTGCAACATTACGCTGATGGTAAGAAGTTCGTTGCGTTGCATTGCATTTTTCAATTCGGTAGTTTTTGGGATACAAAAGTTCCACTTTCTACGATTCGAGGACGATTAGATATCATAAGGCGAACAATTTAAGTAATCTTTGAATCGAGAATGATGTACTGATGGTATTTGTGGCAATTATCAATGTTTGATTGATTCGGTACTTATAAAAATCTTCTGACATTAATTATTCTTCACAGTTGTCAGTAGCAAAAGAAATAGAATAAACGGTGATTAATATTAACAGATCATACATTTACTTGTCGTTTAAGATTTTCTATTTTTGTAAAGCGCTACAAGATTCTTTTGCCAGACGGTTTCTGTCTATTCTAAAAGAAAAAGCAAAATGAAATTACAAGCAACTGGTTTGTTGTTCGATCAATTCACCGCAAAAACAAACTGATTATATTTACAATAGTGCTATCCAACGCGTTAGCCGTTTTTACGAAAACAGAATTGGTATCGAAGAAAAATTTAATCTGTTACTAATCTCTCCTTATTAACGTCTCTTAATCTTCTTTACATTTATCTAATCATTTTTCACCCTTAAAAAAGATCAAACAACGGTTCCAAAGTTCAACCACCTATTTCAGCATCATCATATAAATTTAGAATTAACGAAAAGTACCACATCATGACTGTTTGCTAGCAAATAGAATTAACCCCCATGTATTTCACTCGGTCGTTCTCTTTCTCCGTTACTGTCCGTCGACATTTAAAACATCCCCTTAATTATTCAGCGACGATATATTCCTCCTGTGAAGGTAAAATAAAACCAGGGGAAATGAAGAGCACATACGTACACCTTTATTATTGACTCCAATACGAATGGAGTTAATGCAAAACGAATTGTAATTTGCGTGTGTATTGTGTCCCGTTATAACCTCGTATTTTGCAATTGTATGTTTTAATTCGTCCCCGTAACGAGCTCCGACCGAAGTAGAATTCCATTCTCCCTCGAAACGTTCGCAAAGAGAATTCACTGAAGGCTTCGTGTAATATTCGACGTTTATTGATTTAAAATAGAAGGCCATTGCTGTTCCGAAGTACAACCGAAAATACATGCCGTGGCAGAATAAATAATTCCACTCCGGTGCCTCGTTTGTTACAAAATAAACGGAATCCCATATATTCGACGATGGAATTGTATCTCTCTCGTATTTCGTATAACAAAATGCTGGATGTTATTCCATCGGCTAGAATTATTTATGCCCTCGTACGTGCAATCTTTGAGAATCGCACGTTTCAGCCATTCCGTTTGGTAAAATCGTCGATATCGTCGAAAGGTGACGTTTTTAAAATGTCCATCGTAATTAGCCATCGGCAACCCGATATCCACGGTTCGTCCGCTTGTAACCGGAGATTTTAGTAGAGAGTTTTAACGTTAAGCCACTATCGTACTTCTATGTTCGTTATATTCGAGCAGTTTAATTCCTCGCCCCTTAACAATACCTCGTCTTTCGCTTTTATCTCTTCATGCCGCTCCAAAATCCTTACAAAGCGTTCTCAACCTTCTGTGTCGATGAAGTACAGGAGTATATTTTACTGGATAGCCAAGATTCTCTGTAGAAACAGATTTAAACTTCTTTAGTATGCTATCTGTTCTATACTTCTTAAAATTTCTTTGAACATAAGAATTCATAATTCTGGATGATTCAGCTCATCTTAATCCTTATCACTCCAAGAATGCTTTATCATGTTTATCAAGTAATTTCAAATAAATTTAATTAAAATAGAAAAATAGAAATGCGGCATCACGTTTTATAAAGTTTTGGTTTATTAGTAAGAATAGTTGTGAATGTTGTGCAGGCATAAAGTAATATAAAAAGAAAAAATTGACTGGTATTTCGTAAGGTTGCATTTGGCAGTGATACTGTCGGTTGGAGTGATAAGTGTTGAAATATCTGCTATATGCTGTTGTTTCATTTTGCTTCTTAGTAATAATTATTTATGGGTCATTAATCATTGTTAAAGGTTTTGTACGTTTCGGTTTTAACACGTTGAATGTCGTGGGGGTCACAGGTGACCGGCGCTATTAAATACAATGAAATTTCGTATGATTTTTAAATTGTAATATTTGCGAATTTTCTAATGCATTCAATATTTAAATATTGGCATTGAAAGGGTAAAGTCCTGCTGACTATACAACTACTTGTATCTTTAAGGTATTTGCTTTGTAAAGATGTGATTTTAACACTAAACCTACCGGCTTTATATCTGTTATATTGAAATATACGAAATAAGTACTTTGGAAAAAGAGATTTGAAGAGGTGGAAAAGATGATCGGTTAAGTAATTTTTGTTTTATGCGATACACTTAAAATATTTACGGAATAGCTGCCCAATCAATTTGGGGAATTTTTATAAAAATTCAGAAAGCGGTCATTTGATCGCCATGGTAGGTTTAGTGTTAATAGAAAAAGTTTCACTTCTGTAAAAATCATAAATCTAGCGAAATATCGGTGGCGTTCAACGTATTAACTACTATGGTCATTTTGCCTAGGAGGAGTATACTATTTTACTATACTATTTTAGGTGGTATTCGATTGACCGAGGCTACGATTAATTAATCCCTTGTCCTACGCTTTCTTTTGTGACTGTCTCCGCAATAATCGAAAATTAAATTGCAAAAATAAAAATATGTCAATGACTTCTGATATATTTTAGAATTTAACGCAATATGTCACTCGTTGCTATAGAACAAAGGGTTAATAATACAGGAAAAATTTTTCAGAGGTGATGCAGAAGGGTTTGAACTTGCGTCTACTGCTTGCGAATTGGTGAAACTGTGCCTCTTTAACCACGTACTTTATTGGTTTAACTTTACTTCCTTAACCACCATAATCCCATTAAAAGTACTTCTTCTGGAGAATATGGATATTTCGAGTTATTTGCGGAGATGGTCCTGGAAATAGGTTTGCAAGTGAATGTGTAATAGCTCAACTAGCGTGTAGTCGAATTTTGATAAAATATTCAGCAGCGTTAAATTTTATGCACTGATGTACGCAAATCGTGAGAATGTTGAGTTATACCAGCGTAATGTCTGAGCTATCTCAATTAAACTGATAACCACGAACTGGCCGCATTGCGTTGTTGAAGTTGATCCTCCTTAGGGTTTCAAATGGAATACAGAAGTATCGTTGCAGATATTTGTTGCGGTAATTTAACCGTCTATGGGCCCGTGTAACTTTGAAGTAACACACGGCAAATCTAAGATTTTACTCGTCAAAATCAATTTTTGAGCATTGTCGAATATTACAATTTAGTTCTTAACCCTTTGCAGTCCTATGTCGAGCTACACTCGACATAGCTTTTCACTTCATTTTATTTTCTAACAATTTAATATCGACTTTCCAATTCCACAATGATTTTGTAATATCACCGAAACATCGGTCGGTACCTATAGTTATTCCTAACGTTAAAAGAAATGAATAATCAACGATAGAAAATGTTGTGAAATTAATTTCGTTTAGCTCATTTCAAAATTGACAAAATAATTCGGACCGCAAAGGGTTAAAGATCATGAATTTCTTTACAAGTCAATGTTTCAAAATCAAGTTAAATATATCATTTATAACAGTACTTTTATCATTTTCTACTATGCTGTCGTGCAACTCATCTTCAGATCCCACAGAAAATTCGGACTATAGAGAGTTAAGTTGGGAAGGTTGTTCCTTTTTCGTAATTTTTTTGAAAATTAATGTCGTAATTTCGTCGTTGTCAATTGTTTCCAAGAAAGGACTATGCAATGTTTCAGACATTCTTGTTTATTTGAAAAAAAAGTACGAACTTGTCCCATTTGCGAGAAAGATAGCGAAACAAATCCTGCATTAAGGATTCGGTTACATCGACTACGAAACACTAACGGCCTACAACACCAAAATGAATTAAAATAGTAGGTACTACATATAAAATAATCTAAAGATTGTTTTAGGTATAAAGGAAGTACTTCCTAGAAAATGGTTCCTTGATAATACGGTTTTAATGTAACAGAGTAAAAAAAATTGCGATCGTCTTTTTAAAATAAGGTACTCGGGGAATACACCTTCCATAAAGCACGAATTAATAAACTTGAAGATACTAATATTACACAAATATATCTAAATTTCGCTGAACACGTGTTCGATACAGCATAGAAAGAATTACTAGTGTCATACGAGAATTAACTGCATTTAAACCCGCCTTATCGTTCCAAAAAAAAATGTAATATTTCTTCAGTTAATCTAGTTTCAATTAAACAATCGCACTTACGTAAAACGACAAATGGCCACACTATTCTATTATATGTTATTTCTCGCTAATATTCCGCAGAGTTCAATGCGACCTCAAACGGAATTGAAAAAAATAGGAAGGGAATATTTTTAACGATCGAGGTTCAATGAAAATGGATACATCTCTCTAAAAAATCGTGGCAATAACGATAAAAAATATATCGTCGTTGAATACAGAGGTGATAATAGATCGGAATCAAATGACGGAAAAAATTCGGAAATAAAAATCAAAGAGATTCGATACGTCCTTCTCCGGGCCGGGAACCATCAGCAACGAAAACAACCAACACGACTCTGTAGCAGATGCAATAAAATAAGAACCCGAAGGGAGAACCTTTAAAAGTCACACTTTAAGCGAGCTAATCAGTAAGCCAACCGGTTAAACGTGAACGAGATTCGAGAACTGCTGCAAGAGCTGCCGTTTTTACTGAAAATCTCGGCCAGGCGACAGTAAATTTCCTGGCGGTCGTCATAAATTTTCTCCTCCAGCACACGCGCAGAAACTTTGGTAAATAATTCTCTAGGACTGCGTGCACCAGCAGCCGGAGAACCGAAAGGATCGAGTTTAGAACCCTAGATTTTATCCTGCCGGTCGACTCTGCTGCTTAAACTTCGTCTTTTAAAAATGCACAAACTCAATCCGTGGAAATGGAGAACCCGAATGACGATTTAGCGGCACGATGTTCGCACGATCAGGTGTTTTGTGGATTTCTGCGGATGGGAGAGAAGTTACTAGAATTATTTAGGCTGGGTTGAACGTTTGATAGGTTCAAACTAACCGTACCACTACTTTACGTGTATCTATCTTACCCAGGTCAATCATTTGACTGGCAATAAAATATAACGACAATATTAGGGGGACCGGAAAATAATGTCGTTTCTCCAGATTTTTTGCTTAAATACCAATTGATTTTTATCGATGCGGCATTGAAAATTTGCACACTAGAAGACAAAAGGTTGCTGGTTACGAGGGTAATTACATCATTCATTAAAAATAAAAACTTGTTACAAATTTATTTATTTGAATTTAATGTAAAAAAACGACATTACTGTCCGGTCCCCCTAATAGTTGGCGGAAGATATACTGCAGATTGTTGATTTAATAGATGAACGCAAAAATCAACCTTTATTTAATAATATAAAAAAAATACAAATTTCCATTCTGTTGAGCCGGTCATTTTACCGGACATAGAGAGTTAAAATTGTGGGACAGCCGCAAATTGAACGATTAATCGTGTAAAGATATATTCAAATTGCAGAGTTTATTTTTGAAAACTATCAAATTCTGTTTTTGGCTGTATCATGATTATGTATGCGCTCTATATATTCTAATACTCGAACAAATGAATTGGACAAAGTTATTTTTTCATAGATATTTATAAGAGTTATTGAATGTTGCATTGCAATGCAACAGGGAACTTTCTTTAAAGTCCTATCATTGTATCACAGCATGGAAATTATTAAACTGATCAGTTTCTCTCTTTGCTCCCTCCCTTTGTTGACAAAGATTTTGCATACAGTTTTATGGTGTAGGTACAAAAACATCGCTTAATGTTAATACACGAGATTACTAATTCGTATTACATTAATACAACGAAATAAATTAAGCAATAGAAATTATTGCAATAATAATGAAAAAAATATAGTTAGAACTGCTACGTAAGGAGTTATATTATTTTGTTAAAAAAGAGGTTATTTCTGTATCTCGATATTTTTCTGCCTAAAAATAAATCAAATTTGCATTTAACGTAACATCGCTATGTTGACATGTTTTAATCCTATTCTTCTCTTTCTTTCTTACAATAGGCTTTTCTTAGTTCTGCGTAGGCGGTACAATAAAAGATATCAACAGACTTTAAAATGGGACAAAAGTTATTTTACGTCTGTTGACATTTCTTTCTCTTCTTTTTTTTTTAAATCCATAAATTCGACCGTCCTTGGCTCCGTTTTCAAATTTACTAAAAGTTCAAAATACGAGCCCATGGTCATGGTGTTAAAATAACATTGATGACTAGTTTTAGGGTGGAAATATTTATAATTTACAGAATTTAAGTAACTATACATTTATAAAGAATAGATAATACTATTGAAATTAATAATCCGGCAAACTCGACACTTTTCTTGTATTTAAATAAGTTCTACGAATGAAGAGAACAGTTGGCCTCGATATTGAAATTGCAACGAGATTTTTCACAAGATAAATAAGCGTATATTTATAAAATCCTCTAAAATCAATAATAAATGGACCAATGTTACAGCAGACTCGATTTTCCTTCCATTGAAACAGTCACTGTGAAACTAGTGTGCAATTCAATTAGACTTACACAATTAGAAATCAAGTTCTAACGGATACTATGCAGGGTGAGTCTCATAACATGACGACCTCAAATAACTCTTAAGGTATTCGTTGCATGAAAAAATGTTTCAAACAAAAGTTGCATGGTATCTAGGGGGACAAAGAGTGCTCTAATCTGTTTTTTATTACCTTGTTTTTTTATTGAGATATTAGGGTCACCTTCAATTTTTTAAATGGAATATCTAATATTTTTTTTCGAATTTGGATAAATTATCAAATTATGCGTAATGAAGTATTACACAAAGTGGGACTTCAAATGAATAATTTCTGAGATATCATCAAATTAACACTATACCGTCCGGAGACACCACGTTGGTGTCACGCTAAAACTTTAAGACACAATCAAAAATTGTTGCAAAGTATCGCTTGTATTCTGTACAGGCTGCAATACGCTACATATCCTCGAAATATCGTGACAATTGCGGGACAGAATTATAACTTATTGTGATTAATAAGATATGTCGTTTTATGATTTCTCGATAAATTCGAAAAGCGCCGGCGACAAGCCTAGAGATCTACACGAATTCCATCGGCGCCAAACCAAAGAATCTTGATTCATCGCGCGGATGGCACAGTGTTAAGAATCACACACATTCCATTTAAAAAATTGAAGGTGACCCTAATATCTCAATAAAAAATCAAGGTAATAAAAAACAGATTAGAGCACTGTATGTCCCCCTAGATACCATACAACTTTTGTTTGAAACATTTTTTCGTGCAACAAATACTTTACGAGTTATTTGAGGTCGTCATGTTATGAGACTCACCCTGTATATCATAAACGGCATATAGAGAATCTATAAATCTAAAAATACAATTAGTCCCAATATGAAAATAACAGCAATGGCTACTACCTATATAACGTCCCCACAATAGTTAAGGTAAAGGCACCAGTAGTTGACCAGTTAAGACAAATTTTTATCGTAAATGGTTAGAACTTTATGTATACTTATTATATAGTGGGGTTCAATGCGTGAAGATGATCCTTGAACTTCAGACATCATATAAAAAAGCATACTTTTTCGAAAAGTAAAGCGTGACATAAAAATTATAAACGTTTATCGATAGAGTATCACTGCATCAGTAGTTGACCATTTGCGAACCTGAAAAAACCAGTAATTGACCTTTCTATTCGTTAGTAGTTGACCACTTATGTTAGAATCAAAATCACTAGAATCAATTGCTTTCATATTGTTTATTGGCGATAATTATCACTAGTAAACAGACGTAAGATGTAATTATAATAATTAAACAGATAAACATGACCACAAAAACATTTATATCTAAATATATTGATTCCATATGACATGAGTCCATATGACAAGAATTTTGCCAGGAAAATATTCCCCTTCATATAGAAAAATGACACATTCGTTTGTAGTTCTCTTTACAGTTTGCCATTTAGTGCTGTTCATAAGTTGGTTAATTTGTGCTAATAATTGACCATGTATGTCAACTTCTAAAATTAACCAGAACGCTAAGATTCGGTAGTTGACCTACCGGTTAATTAAGTTTTTGAAAGTAGAATAAGAAAAACAATCTGCTTAATAAATATAAAATTTAATGACAATTAAGTTGTGAAAGTTTCAAGCATAAATGTTCAAAACTTGAGAAATTATTTACCGCCAACTGCGCACGGTTTCTTAATGAAAATGTTAAGAAGGTTATAGCGTCGAGCAATACGACTGACATTACCAAGTTTAATCGTCCGTAGTTTTGATAAACAGTCGTATCCAAGAAAAAAGATATGAGCATCGCGTCGGTAAAGAACGTAGCGCGTCTATCTTATTTGTTTTCAGAGGCATTCATTTATAAAAAGCTTATTTTTAACGTTTTAATTGAAAGTGGTCAACTTCTGGCACATGGTCAATGAAACTGGTGCCTTTACCTTAGAGGCGATACTTTTTTTAATAAATTAATATCCAAGGAAATACGGAATTCTAAAATTATCGAAAAGACAGTAATATTCGAAGCAAACACACGACAAATAAACTTTTCCACTATCAAAATAGATTGCGTGAAAAATGAAGGTATACACATTGCCTCTATTCTTGGCCAGTTGCGGCAATTCCCCGTGCGATCTCTAATATCAAGTACTCCGTGCACGGATCTATAGGTCCAATACTTCCATGATGAAAGAAAGCTCGAGTCACATAGGTACACCATATAGACACAGCAAGTACACAGATATATACATACAGATATATACGGGGGTGGCAGCTAGAGCCTCGAAAAATGTTGGTGGCCATCGGCACGCTGAAAAATGTCGGCTATCTCGATAGAATATCGAATCGAACGTTCCTCACCCCCTATTCCCCTCCTCGCTCTCTCATTGTCCCCTTTCTCCGTTCTGCCTGTGCTCGTTCGCTTCCTTTTTTTTCTCTCTGCTTTCATTCGTACGTCGCTGATGTGAAAAACGAATTCCCTTATCAGGACGCCATTTGGTAAGAAAAAGTATACGTTCGCCTCCTCTCTTGGCCCAGCCTCGAACTTCCAGACTGGAAGAGACTGGGTCTTGGCATTTCGAAAAATTCACTTGGCGCGTGTTCGCTGCAACTTGCTACGTAGAAACGAATCCTTACGGAACGGTAATAGTGAAATAGTACCGGTCGTTCGTTCTCGGCGATGTTTCCGGTAAGAGTCCGCGACAAATCTTATCGGATCGTAGAATCGATACGACGATTCCGTACGCGGAATTTCTGACTTTCGGTGCTCCACGATATCACATCTGCGATCTTAAGTTTGCACTTTTTCCGAGCGCGTAAAACATTGAACTGCGATGTCGGGTAGAAAAACGTGTCTGTTAGTTGTAGATGTCGGATTGTCGAGTTTCTAGGTGGTGTACACCCGGCGAAATTGAACGTGACGACACTGGGTTTGACCAATTAGGTGAAGGTGTCCCTTGCTTAATCATTTGCCTTACGATTTCTTTCACGATTAGTCGCAATCCTTAACACTGAACCTACCAAGATGATCGAATGGCTTGTTTTGAATTTTTTGACAAAATTCCTTTCTAACGATACTGTTTTCTTTCAATTTTCTACGTCTATCTTGTAAACTGCAAGCGATTAAATCGATAAAGTTTTATACCTCTTCCGTTTCTTTTCTTCTATTGTATTCACTTTAAATTTTAATATAATAGATTAGTCGTCGATAAATCTAGTGTTAAGAATTACGTTGTAGAAACAAAAATCTGTTAATAGGTTGTTAACACTATATTTGCCGAGACAGTCAAAATGCCTGGTTTTTAATTTTTTATAAAAATTTTCTAATAGGGGAATAATATAGTAGGTATTCCATTTGTATCTTATAAAGCACAAATGACTGAGTGAATGATCTTTTTCACCTCTTGATTCCATTTTCTCCAAAGTGCTTATTTAATATATTTAAATATAACATTTTTAAAGCCAGTAGTCTAGTGTTTGCTATATAAACGTATCGTAGGAATACTTATGACTTCGCAGTATAATAGCTGATATTAAGACGAATTCAGCGACCTAGTATGTCATGACCTTTAAATGATCTTAAATGTAGAAATGTCGTGTAAATCAAGAGAGACATTATCATGGACTTTAAGTATCACTGGTTCCGTGCTCCGTATTTCGACGTTCCCCTCAATTTCCCCAGCATATTTATAAAAATACTAATAGCTAATACTTTCACGGAAAAAAATTACGGAAAAGGAATTGCTCATTTCTCATCTTCCACTGTACAAAACGGGAATCGTCCAAAATAAATACACCGTAAATTAACAGGCGAGTGCATGCACTGGTCTATTAGCAAGTTCAGCGTTTTCAACGGAGAATTTTCAATTTGAAATTTCTTTATCTTGTGTAAAACTATGAAAATATCACAAAGCTGTAAAAACAATCAAATCATAAATGGTGGTATAAGTGTGATGCCGTTAATCTTGTAAGGATTAAGTATAAAGGACTTTTAATTCAGTTGTTATCATCGGAAACTTGAGATGAATAAAAATAGCTTGATTAATAAGTATTGTAAGAATTTATCGAACCATTAATTTCGTTTGGAGGATACTCGTTTCCGGTTGGTAATGTCTAACCGCAAAAGAAAAGGAAATAACATCAGATCCCATGCCGTTAGCGGTGATCCGTGTTACGAATCACCGTCGCAGATTTTCTATCGCGATATGCTCGACCGCGTCGCAGGATTTGCCGACGAATAGGGCGCAATAAAATGCAAATTTTATTCCGCGCAATTTGGTTAAGCAGATCTGCTCTCTTCTGGCTGCCTTTTACCCGATTTTCTCTGTTTCTCTTTTTCTCTTCTATTGTAGCTCGTCGGTGGCCGTAAAACAAAGCACCGTGGGCCGAAAAGCTCGAACGAACGGAACCGAACCATAGAATGAGAGCAGGAGAGATAGTGATAGAGAGAGAGAGAGAGAGAGAGAGAGAGAGTAGAGAAAACAGCGAACAAACGTGCCCTCGTTCCATTTTCCTCCTTCTTTCGCTCCTTCCATTCTTCTCGGTTGTCCAGACCTCATTCCTCTCGCTCTCGAACTTTCTCTCCTTCCTTTTTTTATTCACTATTCATTTAATTTCTCGTCCTTCCCCTTTCTCCTCTTGTCTTTCTCCTCGTACCTGCACCCTTCGTTCATCCTTGTTCTTCTGTCGCAGTTGCTCTCACCCCTCTCTCTCCCTCTTTCCCTCCATTTTCCTCTTTACATCTGTTTTTCTTTGTTAACGTGTTATTTCTTCTTTTTCTTCTTCCTTCCCTCTTCCTTTATCTCCATTTTTCTCTATTTTTTTCGCCGCCAATTTCTGCTTGCCTGTTTCTCTATATCTCCGTTTCTGTGCTCCTCTCCATCATCCCTTACCGTTTCATGTTTTTTCCGTTTCTCCCTCTTTCCGTGTCGCGAATTTTCCTTGTTTGTTACCCTGTCTCTCTCTTTCTCTCCCGCTATTTCCCTTCGTCTCTCTTTCTCTCCACCGATTCCTCGTTCCCCGTACTTTCATCCTATCTTTCGCGTGCAGTACGTATGTCGAAAAGGGTTAACAGTGCATTGTGAAAAAGCACAATGGCAGCTCGCATGAGCGTTGTTGCGAAAAGCTTTTATACGGTAGTATCGCGACGCGAGCGCATCCGCCAATTGAAAATAGTTTTCGTATCGTGTGTGGCTCGATTATACCGTTAATTTTTCCCCGTTGAGGAAGAGTTGCGAATCAATTCGCCGGGAAAATTGCGACGAAACTGCTGCGAAATCCGATGGGCCACTGTGAATGCGAATCGATGAACCAAATCGGAACCATCGAAATCGATTGTACTACTCGGAACAACTTTCCGTGATCGTGAAAGAGTAACGCTGTCTGCTATATACCGATATGTAAATAAAAAATGTTGAAAAATAAATCACTCCGATAAACACGACAATGGAACGTTTCGATGTACTTGTCATGTGATCTCTGCTCTCCTTTCGTGTAGGAGAGAGTTATATCTGTACATGGTGATCCACTTAAGAGAACGAAACGAATTCATCGATAGAAACATGATCTTCAGCTGATATCGAAGGAAACAAATTTCTTTAAACCATTTATATAATGTTTCTACAACTGTGGGACATGTAAATAAACGGATTACAAATGAGGAGAAAGATATTATTGAACATTATTAAAATGCAGAGTGCGGGATCATATTTTATTCATCTTCAAATGTGGATTTGTGGAAAACACTTTCCTTTGCCAGAATTAATATCAGTAGTTACTTCAATTATAAGCGTTAATCAATGTTACGTAACGCGAGAAATGAAAGAGTTTTTGGGAGCACGAGATTTTTGCTTCAAAATCACTCAGAAACCATCATTGAATTAGTTTCAATCTCAACTGCAATGTAGTTTGAAATATAGATGTACGATTCAAAATAAATAACTGATGAAGGCGATTAAAAATTTCAAAACTTTTCCACGTACAATAAAAATCGTTACCCCATCTTTGGATTCTTTGAAAGCCATAAAACTTTAGAAAGTAACAATTTTTCATTGGGCGCCTAATTTAAATTTTACTTAACACTAGAACTACCAAACCAGTCAAAATGACTGGTACACAATTTTTTCCAAAAATTCTCCAAGTTTATAGGATAGTCTCAGAATAGATATTCTACGTCCATCTTATAAAACATAAATTACCGAATCGATCAACTTTTCCACCTCTTAATTCCCCTTTTTTCAAAATACTTATTTAACATTTTTAAATATAACAGATTTAACGCCGGTAGTTCTAGTGTTAAGACTTGATAATTACGTGAATCATTCTGTATTACAGACTTTTAATCGTTTATTTAACACATTTGTTTGGTCGTTTGCAGTAATATAATGAAAAATATCCTTGCTAAATTCATTTCTAAATTCTGCGCAAGTAAATGAAAAAAGGTATGATTGTACTTATAAGCATAACCTTTAGATTGCTCCAAAGATACAACATTTTTAAAATTCTCATCATCATCATTGATATTATACTTTATGAAAAAAGATTTACTACACGACACTTTTTCATTGCAGGTACCTTCAAAATCCATGCAACTACCTTAAAACTCGTGCGGCACGTTATATGGAACGCCACGTACATCCTTTTTCCGGAATAAAATAAAAGAATAATCGCAGATCGTAGTTCCGAAATTTTTTAATCATTTTTATTAAACGAACACACACGGGTCATTGGGAAACACGGGTCAATCGGCTTTCGTTCTTTTCTAACGGTGCTCTCTATTGAATTCTGTCTTGTGAAATTGGATGCTCTCGAATGCACCATTCATTTCTCTTGCATAAACCTACCTACGTTCGTGCACCTGCCACCGGAACAGAATTGCTCGTGCTTTCGATACAGAGCACGTACGGAAGCGATTTAATTCACGCAAAGTATTGGCCGATCTACTCGATCGCACTTTGTTGCATAGCTGTAGGCCCATACTACTTTATTGCAGACTTATTTCAGTAAAACCTCTGTGAATTACGATCTCAAACGAAACCCTATTGATACTTTGGTATATTTTCCGCTTTTTGTTTTTGGTAAAAGCTTTGAATGTTACGGGCGAATCGAGACAAATACAATATTTATTTTGCAGAGCCAAATACTTTTTAGCTGTTTTTCTTTTTTTTTTAATAAACGATAGGTACGAGTTATTCGACGGATTGCTTTTTTGGAACTATCGTAAAACAATTTTATACGATTATTGCTCGCGTGTTTGTGAGCTTTGTTTTAAGAATTTGATGTTTTCAGTAAATAATTTAGCTTTAGTTTTACGCGGACGATGTTAAAAGTAGATTAGCGTACTAAAGAAGATGAAATAGAATTTCATTTATAGCGAGCATGTCAGTCTCAAAGGCTAACACGGGCCAAATAAACAAGGTTTAACTTTATGTGGACCGCAAAAAAATAAATACTTCAATTTTTATAGAAATATAGGTTTATTTCGGAAATAAAGAAGAACAAGTATAACGGCAAAATTAATGTTTTTTTCCTGACACTTGATATCTCTGTCTTGACGGGCCGCAAAGACAGTCGTTGCGGGCCGCCTGCGGGCCGCTAGTTTGACTTGCTTGCTTTATAGGAATGCCAATTGCCAGAATATTCGGCAATTTAAACACTTTTTTTTCCGCATGAATTGTGTATTATGATAGTAATACGATGATAGTCTCACCTCGCCAAATATCCTTTTTCATACATTTATTTAGAGTATATTTATTTGAAGTAACGCTTATATTTTGTTATAGATTAATCTTAGAACTATCATACCTGTCCGCTAGCAATTATTACAGTGTGGCGAATTGTCTACGTATTGCATATAAAAATTAAAGATGAAATGAATTCTTTTGAAAACAAGAATTAAACTTAAGACTACTAACACATCAGAAGATTTAGGCTTATGTAAAAATAAAGCGTATTTCGAACACTATTACATCGCAAATCAAATGGCACGTCCTGCTGATAAAAACCATAATTCATTTTCATGATATATCGACTCAGAGCAATCATGTCTCCCTATTAGTTCTGTAGGAATTAAACGGGAAAAGTGAAGAATGTTTATTTAAATTAACGAAGAATTGAATATTAGTATAGCAGAAGATAGAGAACACAAATAATATAACGATTAACAACACAAAAACAACTCAGACTACACAAACAACTCAATTATTAATCTCTCGCACAGTTCTCTCTCAAATCTCACAGAAGTCTCTCCCAATTCTCAATCGCGGATATATTTATAACATTCGCACGGCATACTCGCTCAACACTTGCACTCTCGTCATCAGTTGTTTGCTATAGTGATTACCGATCGCTAGCTCCGGAGTCATCGGAGTCTTTCGCTCCGAAGGGCGTACATATACGCCCTCTTAGATTGAACATTCACATAGGAAGAGCGTATATATATATACGCCCTCGAAAAGTGGGCGCTCCGGTACGAAGAGCGTATATATACGTTGATACCATATATACTATTGTTTCATATTTGACAAAAAAGAAAAATCCAGTTCGAAAATGTGTCATCTGCAGTAAACAATGGAAAAGACGTGAGTCCAGATACTATTGTTCACAATGTTGGTTTATGTATGGCTCCATGTTTTGAGCTTTATCATACCAAAGTTGATTATTGATTATGTGTTCGCCTTTAAATACTTTAGCAATTTTGTTATATTGTAATAAGAAATATTATATGAACATTATAATATAATATTTAAAAAATAAATTATTATTATAAATTTTTATATATTAGAAAGTAAAATGATATTACTAAATATAATAAATATCATTGTAAAATTTAGAGAACAAGGAACGACTTCTACTTACTTGGTAGCATTTTGTACCTCAGTGTCAACTACTTACAATTAGTAATGCGCTACGTACACAGCGGTCACATTTTGTCACAAGCACTCCGTAGCGAAAGGGTTAAGAACAAATGAAGATCCCGTTCCCGGAAGCTTCTCGATGGTTCTACACATTCATGGTAAACAACTAATGCGCTACATTCATAACTAAAAATCCATTAATATATACCACAGTTCTGATAAGAGGGATACTTCTACTATATATACTTTTTCACGAGTAGCAATCGCATAGTTGAGACAACTCTTCCCTAATTAATATCTTCCACGTTGCATCGTCGAATTCGCGAATTGCCATTTCAATTTGAAAGTGACAAGTTTCCGTTGCAACGTACCACCCGCTGGCTAATATCCTTCTATGCAGTCTCTTTGTAATAACTCTGACGTTCTATAATTAATTCCGTCTCGTCTAGAAGTCCATTACCACGTGCATTTGGTAGTATAAATATATGTGCGTAGGAACGAAAACACGATCCGCCGAGAATTGCGGTAGATATTAGGTCTTTCGGTAGAATTTCATTGCATTTCTCTAACACGACCTGCTCCAAATGTCCGGAATTAGGAGGACGATGGTAATTGTAAGTTATTATTAACGTCTCACTCGATCATTTTAATAAAATTGTTTTCAAAAAGAACGAACATAGTTCAGACAAAGACATGAAGATTTGTTAATTGAAAGTACGGAAAAGGACGGAAGAAGGAAAGTGAAAGAGAACAATAAAATTCAGGAATACAATGAAATATATGGACATATGTCGATTCTTCTTTGAAAGACTGGATACAGTGCCTTCGAACAAATAGTAGCTTGTCTTAACGCTTTCAGTACGACTTTCTTTGTAATGAATTTTGTTGTATATGAATGATAAATTTTAGTTGCTAATGAATTCAAATACATGTAGGTATATCAGGTCTCATAATTTCAGAACTTACCGTTTTCCACGAAAGAGCTTGGGATAAATACATCCTTGCAGCAATAATGAACATCATTAGAAAAAAGACAATTTTGTTGTTCCAATCAACTTTACATTTCGTATAAATGTCTGCAGAATTTTTCAAACATTCTGTCGAATCTATACATCCCCGCAAGATTGAAACGGTTAAAATCGAAAAATAATATTCTATTAATATAACTTAAACTAATTGACTTCAACTAATATATCGATATAATTTTGTCGATATTTTCTCCTGTGTTAATGCATGAGAGCATAAATTATACCCGCGTATTACACGAAGCAGAATACACACATGCTAATTTAACACGTATTTCAATTCCCTCGTGAAACAGAAGCATCAGTTACAATCATCGCGATATAGATTCTTCAAAAACACATTCCACCTTCGACACAACGGTGACGCGTTGAAAAACTTTTAAAACGAACGAAACACCGTAAAATCGTTTTACAACGCCGTCGAGCAAAAAGCAATTAATTCATCTCGCGACACGTCTCCCGATAATCAAAGTACTTAACCAAAATTTCACTTCTAACGTGTTATTGCCGGCATTAAGCGGAAACTCGAGGAAGTTGGAGGAACGCGTGGAAGGGGCCATTAATCTGGGCATTTCGATACAGCCGTAGTAGGGGCATTAAGGAAACTTATTGCAAGGAGCAGCCTGTACTAGACAGTGCGCATTTACCAGGAACCGCAGACTAATACCTACCGATCTACTTAATCCCCGAACCCTTTAGGACGTCAGTGCGCGGCGCGAGGTAATTAGCGGGCCCATCAACAAACAATGGATACCAATTTACCTGGGATAATGGTACGCCGGCAGGAAAGATTATCCCTTCTATCCAATAACACAACGGCATTCGCACAAAGCTGCACTGAAATTTGTCTGGACCGCGTTTCTCCCTTCCTACCCTCTCGCCCTTCGTTTATTCTTCTTCCATGTTGGATATCGTGTGTTGCCCTATGGAAAATTTACCGAGACCTTTGTGGAAAGTCGGCGGTACTTTAAATCGAAGGTGAAAGGTTAGCAAAATTGAAAATTGCAACGACGTTGAGGAGTCGTCGTGTAAGTTGAATTGACGTTTGCCGTGGTTCTGAGTTGGTCCGCGATAATCGCGGAGAGAATTGACATGGGAAGATGGATGAACCGGAGAAGCAAAACATTCGTAAAGTCATCGTTTCGTGGAAAGGACTTTTCAATGAAGGAGTGATAAATGCTCTGTTGAGTATATTACATGGTAGGGAAATATTGCGCCATTTAAAGATACAATGATCACGGTTTGTTATTCTTTTTACGTTAATAAGTTGTAATTGAATAAATTAACCCTTTGCACTCCGTTGTCGCCGCAGCGGCGACATTGTAATAGAAGCTGATATCTCCGTTGTCATATAGTACGTTCTTTATATAGTAAAACATAATTGTAAAATGTACACCAAGCGAAATTTTCAATTTTCTATAGATGTGCACTCGCACAATTGTTAGTAGTCCTGGAGTAGCTGGTAGCTTATAGTAAAAATGACTCGGAGTGCAAAGGATTAAGTTTTCCCGATTTGTTTTTCTTGTTCTGTGCTTCGCCTTAGCTACTATGACGTTTTCACCTAGGACCAACTACTGGGCGCAAACGACCTGATGGCGCGTGGCAAGTGTTTCGGTCTGATTCGCTAGACAGATAAAGTGAGGGACCAGAAACAAGGCACTTGTCTTGGCACTTGCAGTTGCACAGGCACTTGCACCGCCTATCCCCGCCATGTCGGTCCTAAAAACCTGAGATCGACGAATGACAACCAAAAGTAAAACACTCCTTTCGTCGTTCACATGACGGCGCGTTATTTTTAGTAATTTTTAGCTAAATCAGATGTGTTTTGCGCTTTTGGCGAGGATTTCAAAAAGATCGAAAACTATGCGAGGTGCCTGAACAGCTAGATCGACGTTCTGGACCACTGTGCGACGCAACGAATGTGCCGGTCTCTCTTGCCAATAGCGCGTCAAAATCGAAAATACGTGAGGGAGAGGGATGTCCCTATCCGTCCGGCGAATCAGAGCAAATTACCCCTCAAGTGTCTTATTTCTGGTCCCTCAGTATAGAGACATACCTCGTTCCACGTCATTTTCGATTCTAACGCTCTACTGGCAGAGAAAGCTGCACATTCGTTATGTCGTCATGTAAACGACGAAAGTATTTGTTTTCGGTTGTTATTGGCCGAGCTTCAGGTTTCCAGGAACGATATGACGGAAATAGGAGGTGTGAGCGATGACTCCTCTTGCCGCACTGATTTATCGCGCGCCATCAGATCTTTTGTGGCCGGTACTATTCTAAGTGACTTCCAACATTTTGTTTGCGTCCTACAATATTTCTAGGATAAATAAAAAAATTGTAAATTTATTTTGAAGGTAAATGAAGCCGTTTTGAAAAGCTTGCAAGTAGCTCTGAATAGATAATAACATTAAGACGTTCTTAATTGTTAATTTCTTTCGTTATTCTTTGGATATCGACCATTAAGGTCATTTTTTAAGGATTTATATCGTGTTGCCAAAACAGAATAACTCTTTTATCTATTAAAAATTCACATTTATTCTTTTATAAACACTAAGGATACTTCTTGGAAATGTTTTGGAATTAGTTTTATTGATTATGCTCTTGGAATGGTCACCATATTGCTCTTAATTTGAGGAAATTAGTAGGAAAAGTATTATATTAGGTTGGCAAAAAATTTATGTCGGTTTTCAAACTTTATCTTTAAATACGCATGTTGAGAATAGAAATAATTTTTTTTAATCAAAATAAGTTTCATTACAATTTACACATTTATCCCAGCGAGAAACAAGTTTTTTAATAAAAATTTTTTTTCTAAATGATATAAGAAGACAAGCAGATTAAAATGAACGGCTATCTTAAAATTAAGTGCCAAAGTTTGACAACTCGAAAACCGACATTAATTTCTTATCAACCTAATACATAAAGTATTATATGCATAAGTGTTACAAAAAGTATTATATATATTAAAAGTATTATAAAGAGTTATTATACTTTAAAATGGTCTAGTAAAGTTTCGGTCACCCTGGACTACGTCAAAGAGATAATAAATTATGGTCCTCCAGAGAATGTAAGTTAAATGTTAGTAGTATTAGGCTACAATACCGTTTAGTAGCCTCGTAATTTATCGCGATTTCTCATCAATTTTCTTTGTCCGCGGAAAAAGCTGTACGTATGACGGGAAAGTTGATTGATTTTTCGAACAACCTGTCCAAAAGTTCTCGCACCGAAAACAATCTACATATTTGTACAAAGAGATCCGAGTATCGATAGATCTCGAAAATGAGACACGCGCAATTTCGTTGATGTTTGCTTTCACAGTAGAGTTTCGATTCACGGGCGACAGTGAGTTTCATTCCGCTAGCCGTTTCTCCGATCGCATGAAATGCAATATCGGAATATTAGTAGGGCTAATTAACGTCTGAGAGACAGACCAGATATTCATCCTGCACGCAAATACATTTTGAATGGAAATGCGCCCTTCTCTGTGGCTATCAGTTAATTAATTAAAGCCTCGAAATTTTGTGGCCGTAATATCGACCGAAATGGAAAACTCCGCGATTCGTATGAAATACCGGCTCTCCTCGATTCAAAGGAAGCCGAGCTAGTCAAAGAGCGAATCTCAATACTGAACGTGGTAATTGATCGCGGAACGTGGAGCCGTAATTTGTGCAAAAAAGAAAGAGAATAAAAAAGGCAAAAGAGCGGTTGGAAATTGCATCGATGTTTGTTCCTATGCGAAGCCAAACGAGCCACGGATGAAAGAGAAGATGGTTTTTAATCAATTCTGTAGGACGAAATTAAGGAACAGATTAAAAGTACAATTAAACACACTCTCGCAGAGTGGCTGCCGAATGAATGGTGTGATTTAAATGCAAAAGGTTTTCAAGACCGGCTCTAATCCTCTCGTCTTTTACGGAAAGGAAATTATTACGCGAACAGCACGCTTCTTTGCATAATTATTACCGTTATGCATCCTGAATTCACGTAATTTTTTGCAAAAGAATTATACTTCTCCGGGACTTTCAGAGATATCTATCTCTTGTATAAGTCAAAGAGGAATGTAAAACTGAAGTGCACAGTAATTGCACGCGTGTCGATGGTATTATCTACGTTTGTAGTAATTACGTGTGTATACTGATTAGCAATGGCCACTGTGATCGAATTGCAACACTTGAACATCGCGTTACAGTCCGCCTACGGTCGACGTAATAACATACTGTCCTGCGAATTTAATTTGTACGTCAATTTTAATTATTTCATCAAACAAAATAACAGGGGATAGTTGACCGACTATTACTACTTAAACGTACTATGATTTCAAGTCCAATTACATGTTTAAGTTGTATCGATAAAAAATAATTAAATATCCGAGGCTCAGAATTGTATGATACATCAGCATTTGTATTTCACACATTTTATTTACACGATTTCCTTGAATTTTACAATCACTTGGTATTGTATTAGGCCAAAAAAAAGCGAATATCTTTTTTTTATAAGAATTTTTCTTACTATTAGACTTTTCGTTGCCAAAAGAAATGAGACTATCACTATTAATTTTGTTACTAAATTTTTTATAACAGTGAAAGCTTTTAAGTAAATGAGATCGCGATAGGTTGAAAAAGACTGGAAGTACGTAGGACATTCAAGATAATTGATGTTGCACTTCCTATCTGATACTATCTTGTACTGAAGCTATTATTAAAAATTGTAGCTTGCTCTTTAGAATCTCCGTTAATACACTTGTAGTTTTTCTTAACACTAGAACTACCGGCGGTAAATCTATCATATTTAAAAATATTAAATAAGTACTTTGAGAAAAGGGGAATTAAGAGCTGGAAAAGATGATCGATTCGGTTATGTTTAGTAAGATGGACGTAGAATACCAGTTCTATGACTCTCCTATAAACTTGGAGAATTTTTGGAAAAAATTGTGTACCAGTCATTTTGACTGCTTTGGTAGTTCTAGTGTTAAGTGTTACAGTGGCTTTTAGCAAATATGTGTAAATGTTTTAGCACTGAGTACCCGGAATTGTTAGTAATATAGCGAAAATTGAAACTCATCATGGCAATCACGTTTTACAATAAAGTTGTTAAAGAAAACGGCAATCGTCAACGAACTTAATGAATAATCTGATGAATGAAATTCCCTTTCATTCATACGAAATTTGAAATTGCAATAAATGCACAAAACGCATGTATGATAGTATGAAAAATATAGATAAAATATTCAAAGAGTTAGACCGATTACAATAATCTTCGTAAGTGAAACGTGTCTCTGATTAAGTCCTACTTCTTCGCTTGCATAACCAAAAATTTAAATCTGTATAATCGCCGGTTAGTAGCGACGGCACATTACTAATTACATATCAACAATGATAAATATACCAATAATTACTTGACGATCGTAACATTTATTAACAATTTCACTATGGAATACTTACATTTTATTATACATGCCGATCATTTATTTAAAGTACAGATAAACTGTTGTATTTATTGACGCTTTCGTCAAAAGAATGACAATTTTTGAATGGACTTTCTGTAATATTAACTTAGTTGTCGATGCAAACCGGATAAAACTAAACTAAACGTAATTAACTACATTAACCATTAGTTGACACCGTGGTGCCAATACCATATTAACTCCTTGCCCTACGATTTCTTCTGTGACTGCCTCCGCAATAATTGAAAATGAAATTGCTAAAATAAAAATATTTTAGTGATTCCTGATATATTTTAGAATTTAAAACAACATTAATAATATAGAAACAATATTATCGCATCGTGTTCCACTGATACATCCAACTTGATACTCTTCAGAAGCTTCAAAAATTCCTATTCTACCAACTGCATCACGAGTGTCATTCGTTGTTGCAGGGCAATGGTCGGCAAATCGCGGCTCTTTAGCAAGCTAACAATAAGTGCGGCTCGGCCAGTCGGCCGCAAAATATTTTGTCAACAAATAAGATTATTATTATATCTGGTGGTATTTAATGTTTAACCCTTTGCGGCCCGAATTATTTTCTCAATTTTGTAGTGAGCTAAACGAAGTTAATTTCACAACATTTTCTATCATTGGTTATTCATTTTTTAAAATTGTAACAATAACTATAGACACTGGCGGATATTTAGGTGATATTACAAACTCATTATGAAATTAGAAAGTTGATATTAAATCGCTGGAAAATAAAATGAAGTGAAAAGCTATGTCGAGTATAGCTCGACATAGGACTGCAAAGGGTTAAGCATATGGTAAGTATACATACGTGCATATAACCGTATAATAAACATATAATAGGTTAAACCGGCTCCGAAAAACATGGTTCGTGACCGGCTCTTGAACAGAAATTTGGCTCTCAACAAATTTGTAATCGTCCTGCTGCTGATTTTTGGTTCTTTTGACTAATGAGTTTGCCGACCACTGTTGTAGGGCAAAGGGTTAATATTCATATGGTTAATACACAAAGCGCTAGCTAAGAGTTGCTTAATTGTATTACCGATTGATCATTCATGAAGTACGGGTAATAAAATGTTAAAAACTACTGACTCAATAGATGAAAATATTGTGAAATTGCTTCGTGTCATTAAGGGGTCGTAATTCTCTTCCTTTCAGTTCTCGATTTTCTACAGGGAAATCCGATACTTCGCGCAGCTCAAAACAATTGCATTCTGCAGCGTTCAGACTCTCCGAGTCACCGACAGCAGTTGTATTTTCCTCGGGAAAAGCGAAAAAGAGGGCCGTAAAGCGGTCGGAGGGCATAGGGTTGAGGGCAGAGGACACATAGAAGGGGCAGGAGGATGATTTCTACGTTGCCATATTGAATTTCATTTGGGTATCCACTTTCACGTGCAGATGACATTCTTTGTCTTCTTGCCCGGCGGAATATTGCATTCTTCCGGAAACCTTTCCTTCCTTTCGAGGCGAGGCGGCCTCTCATCCGGTAAAATGAAATTCCTCGTCCAATTTGCCATCCAGCGCGAGTGCGAACGGCCTCGTCTAGTTCCCGATAAAAAAAGGGATAGATCGAGAAAAGAAGGAGGGAAAATAGTATCGATAAGAGTCATACTCACGTGACACCCCACCGAATTCTTCGGTTTTTTTTCACCCTTTGCTATCTTATCGTTTCTTATTTCCTCTTCCTCCTTCCTTCTCTCGTAGAACTTCCTTCTCCTTTTATTTCGAGAAGCGAGTATACCGGGCATCGTGAAACTCGATATCGAGGTACAATAAAATCGAACCTTTTGAAAAACCGGCCGTACTTTCGGCCCGAGTTATTTCCATGCCCCGGCAGCTTGTTAAGGTCGCGTGGGTGCGAACAAACAATACCACCTCCGATTTTAAACTCTACGCCGTTCGAGAGCATACCGTTGCGGTTTACTTTACTTCCAGCCGTGGTGGCTCCGTTGTTGTTCCGGTACGTTATTAGTATCTGACTCCGCAGTTCATCCGGGATTTACGTGCTTGACATCCTTGATCTTACCGGAGTCGTGTGCGGGATATTGCTGATGACCATGACGACTATTGTCTTCCGATATCTGAATTCCATGGGTCTCATGACGATATGATTTTACGCAATTTTAGTTCGGAAAGCACGGGAAATTTTCATCGAGTTCTCTCGCGATTTTGAAAGAATCTCGGTCGAATCAGATTACTTAAGGGGTTACGCCACCTTGGCGCTCGGAAAAATAGGTATAAAAATAAACACTTTTTTTGACGCAGCCGTTAAGTATATAAAATGTTCTTTAGTTTACACATATATATATAGCAGTTTTATGAACAATTTGCAATGTTAATGATTAAAAAATGTTAAAAAATGACGGAGATATGAGGCGATCAGTAGGACTCTCTTTTGAAAACCCTTACTCACGGTGTACATGATTTCTCTGTTAGGCATTGTCCGAAATATAAAAAATTGTTGTTTTCTTATTTATAAGGGTAATAGCTAAAATGTGACGAAGGGAAAAAATTTTAATATTTTTTTGTAGAAATGACAGCTATTTGTAAAAAGAATTCGTATTTGCATCGAGATGTTGAGTTTAAAAACTGTATAACTTTTGAACATGGCATCCAATCAAAAAAATCCTACGACACCTTTTAGAGAATATTATAAACAACCATTGTTGTAAATTTTAACCAAACCGGTTGAGTAGATATTGAGATATCGTGTACACCGATTTGAAAAATGTAGTTTCGAGAAAAACGCAAGAGAAGAAATAGTACGACGTCAGGGTTACTGCTAATTGCTCACTGCTAATTGCTATAACTTTGGTAATAGTTTGAATTTTGAAATGGTTAAACGCTTAAAATATTCCTAAAAATATAAGCAATTCATCTAGCCAAAAAAAAAATCGATTTTTTGAAAATCTCAAGGTGGCGTAACCCCTTAAGAACTGCTGTTTGTGTTTCAGTGAAAAAGTTACTGTTTAGCATGCTCCTTATAGAGTAGGAACGTTGAAGATGAAAGTGGTTATTTTTAAAAGTTTTCTGGACTGAATCAAAATCTAAATTGGATCGTAATTTATTTACACTGAAGTTTACTCACTGTGGCATACAATATTTCTTAGGTGTATTACATTTTCATAAAGCGATGTTATATTTTTAAATACAATATAAATAAAATTCTTAGGCTTAATATGAAAAATATTGACATCGTCCAATTTAGGGTGTCTGTGGTTCAAAGTAAAGAACCGATTTTCTAGACTGGACTGTTGGCATTATGTTGAAAATTATTTTTTTTTTTACTTGAGTAGACAATGTTACAATATTTTAGTACTCATATATTAGTCAAAATGCGAAGATTGTTCACAATTTTTTGCCCGCAACAATGAGCATGTTTTCAATTTACAGAGATACTTTAACAAATCGGCCATTAGAGCGATCTTTCTCTATTTTATTGATTATACGGTAATACTTTCAAAAAATTTGACATTGCTATTGGTCCAGAATTATATCTTTGTTAAATTCAGTTCGAATTAATTTTACTTTGAAATGCGTTTATTTCTTTAAGTGCACGTACTCGATTAACAATATCTTCAACAATCCCACCACGAATTTCGCGATATGCTTCCAGGCCATTCAGAATATCGACAAATAATTCCAACTGTCGAGAAACATTAAAAGCAATTTTAAGACCGTTCGAGATTTACATTCAAGATGGTACTTTTGCTTTCAGTCTTAAGTTCCACGCAAAATCCGTTGAAAGTTATTATATCTCCAAGTTGTTGGGTGGTGTACACGTAATACCTAGCAGCTTACGTTAGTGCACCGTGCTTCTGGGAGCACTTTGAGTGCGCTCTCGCCCCTCTCGTCGTTTCTTTCATTAACAAAGTGTATTCTGTCTTTAGTTTACCACGACCTCCACTTTGTACAAGAGCAAGCTAACGGATCTTATTTTCTTTCTTTTTCAGGTAAGAAATGATATCTCCTTCCCTTTTCTGCGTTATTACTCGGCTCAACGTTTCTTAGGAGCTCGGAGGTAAGATACTCTTATTGATGAATTTAAACAAGTGTGAATATTTCCTTCTAATACAATTTAATCCACTTTTTTCTAATTTTGAATGACTTTCGGCGTGCATGTCGTGGCACCAGTTAGAAACTGGAAGAATTTCGGATTTTATCGTATTATGTTTCTGTTATTACTTTTACGGTAACCAATTTTCTGTCGAGATACTAGTCAAAAACATTCACATTCAAAAACAAACAAAATTTTAACGTAAACCGGATGTACTTTTCCTTTGTAGTAGCTTACATCAAATACAATTTTTGTTATTAACATGTTGAATGCCACCGGTATTTCGCTAGTTTCTTCATTTCTAATGAAGTCAAACTTTTTCTATTAAAGTCACATTTTTAGAATGCAGAAATTTTTTAGACACAAAGAGATATACAGAGTATTTCACTTAACTTGACCACCTTAAATATATCGCTTATTTTGTATGATAGAAAAAATGTCGGAAGTAGAAAATATTCTGTTTGAAGGCGCCAATAGGGTGCTGGGCCGAATGCTTTTCTCAAGGTCATTTTTTCGAGATTTTAAGGTCATCGTATTTTTTTTAAGTGGGACTGCATATTTTCATTACAACAGTCTTATAGCTTATAAAATAACGAATCCACCTAGGTGCAATATGTTGACCTTCATGTGAGCTACCTCTGACATTTTTTCTATCATACAAAATAAGCGATATATTTAAGGTGGTCAAGTTAGGTGAAATACCCTGTATAGACAGCAGCATTTTACCTTTTTGAGACCGCCGCGTAAATATTGGCTGAAATAACCAATTCGTAAATATTACAATTTAAAAGTCATATAGAATTTCACTGAATTCAATCGCGCCGATCACCGGTGACCCCCGTGGCATTCAACGTATTAAAAATACATCCTTATAAAATGGAAATGTCAGGAATGAAAGCAGTTATAGATTCACTAAGAATGCCGTCAACGTTATTAACACGTTGAACGCCACCGGTATTTCGCTAGTTTTATCGTTTCTACTGAAGTGAAACTTTATCTATTAAAATCACATCTTTATAAAGCAGAAACTTCAAAGACACAGATGGATATATATTCAGCAGAACTTTATCTTTTTAACGCCAATATTTAAATGTTGAATATATTACAAAATTGGTAAGTATTGCAATTTAAAGGTCAGATGAAATTTCATTGAATTCAATAGCGCCGATCACCGGTGACCCCCATGGCAGTCAACGTGTTAATTAAGAAATATAATATTTTCGATTGAATTTAACCCCTCGTACTGCATTTTATTTGTAGGCAACACTATACAGGCAGACAATTTAATTTTCTTTGCATCATCGAAGTGGAAGTAGAGAAAATTATAGTTCTGTCGCCCAAATAATTTTGTATAGGAAAATGAATATAAAGAGCTTCGGTTCCTAATAATTCAGGATGAGTGTAGCTTATCATTGCCTGTATGACCTAGAAAACTCATGACGAGTGCAGCTCGTCATTGCCTGTTTGACCTAGAAAGCTCCTGACGAGTTGCACGTCATTTCCACGGGTTGCTATTGACACTTATCAGTGATTTCCACGAGTTTTAACGTTTTCAATTAAAGCAACAGTGTGTCAGTCAAACTAATTGCCTGATTTTGATTTTTCTTATAGTACATTTAATTTATCCCAGTATATGATTATAATGACTGACAAAAGAAGTCGAAATGCAACGGGTTAATAAAGGAAAGAAGTGCGATATTAGATTTTTCAGTGATTCTAGGTCGAATCGATGTAACATTTCATATAACTACGACATATCTCGGAATCCTCAGTAAATGTTCGAGCGAGTTCTTTCAGCCGCGGCAGGGATAAACGAACGGTGGAAGCAAATATAAAGAGGAGAGTCTGGGAAAAAAGGAAGTATGTCGCACAACCTTATGTATGTAGGCACATAGGAAACCATAGATGCATCTCGAGTCTCGCTTCAGGAATCAAAGTATTGGAAAACTGTCCGCCGATATTCTAGTTACCTCGGGCTGATTTTTACCATTTGCTCTTACGACCTTCTCGCCCTTTTTTCCTTTTTTCTTTCGTCCCATTGTCCCTTTAATTTCCCGCTTTTGCAGCGATATTTGAACGCGGATCGTGTTATGTGAAAGTGTCGTCCAGTCGGAGAATGACAACACCATCGATAGAGATTTATTTAATTGTGATGTCGGGACTTCATTTCAAAGAGACGACGAACTTAACAATAAAACTACCAAATAATCCTGTATTGCGAAAAGAATATAGTTGATACATACAGAAAATATTTACATGTTTTTAACCTCAATTTATTTGTTTAACATTCTAAACATTTATGAGTACTTAAGAGCTAGTAAACTAATCTAGGATTAAGCTTGGAAAAATTAGCAAATGAAAAACCTCAATTGTAGGCAGCACAGAAATAACATGTGTTACATATATTTAAATATGTTAAATAACTACTTTGAATAGAGGGAATGAAGGAGTGAAGAATTAAATAATTTAATTGAATTAAAAATTAAATAATTTATATTTTATAAGACAGACCTGAAATATCTACTGTACTGCGCAAGTTCAAATTTGGAGAACTATTATAAAAAAAATGATCAATCATTTCGACTGTCTCGGCAGTTCCAGTGTTAAACGTGCAAAGTAAGAAAGGAAGCTCAAGTATCACTATCATTACTTTATCGATAACAAAGTATTCTCGACAAAAGAGCTTTCTTTAATAGAACAATGATTTCCCACTCGCAAAAAGAACCGGGGCCTAATTGCCGATTCAGATCGAGATCTCGAAAGTCGTGTTCGAAGTTAAATGTCAGACGACTCGGTACGGTGATGCATGTCGAACGGTCGCGCAAACCCGTCGAAGGAGGTCACATCGTGTCTTTCCTTATCGGCACCGATTCATTGTCGGCGTTGTTGCCCCATTACTTCGCGTCCTGCTTGGAAATTACGCGTTTTCTGTTGTCGATTGTCATGGCGTAAAATGTCCGCCAAAGTCACTGCTGCAACGTGCACCGCCTGCCGAAATTTCTCGCCTTTCGATCATTGGTAACAAGATGGTCTTTTCCGATGGAGCTTCTTAAAATTTCCTGCACGTTCAGGACTATGTTAAACCGTTCTTTCATGGAGGCACTTGTTTTCGGAGTGCCACGTAATGAAGTTGTGAAAGTGATCTTGAAAACGTACAATTATTGTATAATTGTTATACGTTTTAGTTAGGAAGTATTCTTGGGGGTTACTGGTATAGGTCGAGATGTATTCATGGTCAATAGGCCTTTTAAATAGCTATGGTTGTTTTGTACTTCGGCTTTTAACTAGTATTGTCACTTCAAGAATTAGTTATTTTATCTTTCTTTTCAATTTTTTTGGTTTTAACTGCTATGGTCATTTCGATGGAGATCTACTATTTTAGGTGGGATCTGAATCAACGAGGTTACATGAATCGAGGTTTACATAAATCAACGACTTATATATCACATTGGAAAAGATTTTTAGAAGTGACGAGGATTTGCCTTTACATCCGCTGCTTGTGAAATCCAGCCCTTTATTTCCTTACTCATCATAGCACCGAGAGTTAGCTTAAATAAGTGCGATTAACTCAGCAACGTATAACACTGTCCAGTAAATTTAAAACTTTTTTTTGTTTTCCAATAGCCACAGAGTCATTCTTATAGTGTTCGTTGTCCTGAACACAAATCCGCCGACGAAATTTCTTTATCACCCTCTGTTTCCGAAAAACATCAGTTTTTGTAAAATTAGTAGATTTCGGCAAAGAAGCTTCCACTACGTGAAAACTAAAACCGGTAGACAGTTCTTCTTGGTTTCATAAAATAAAAGAGTGTTTTCTGAATATACAGGTGTGATCAGTTATGATATTCCGTACTCTTTGATGATAGTAAATAACTGCCAAAGTTTAAAAACGAGCGGATGCGCGCACGTTCTCCGTTTTAACTTTGCATTTTCACGTAGAGTACTATTGCTAGCACAAATTTACTACACATTATTGGATTCTGCAGACATTTTTGAAGAAAAAACTATCGGCGAAAAATGTCATAACTATTTTGGTTTTGGCACAATTTAAGAAAATATCCGTCAACAACGTGTGCCGACCGTTTTCCCGCTGCGACGCCATCGCTCGCCAAAGCGGGCTCGTCAGTGCCGTAGCTACGCATAATAATGTACTTTCACGGGCCCTGAATGTCGATGGATCTCGTTGAGGTGACATTCTCAACTCCTTTACTAACTTTTAACTTTCAACTTTAATGGCTCCGAAACTAGTAGAAAATGTATCATTTATTAATAAAATAAAAGTACTATTGTACAATTAAAAATCAAATATTTATAAACTTTAAAAACTATATCATCAATTATGAGCAGACGTAACTTCACTTTTATAACTGTTATTAATCGTAAAAGTTATTATAAATAAGCAGAAGCACGTGATTAAACAATAATGATTCCATTTGCAATACAAAATTATTCGCGAATATTGTTATATATAAATCTTCAAAATTATCCATGGAGGTTTACTGCGCATGCGCCACGTTCAGCGCTAGACTATATAAGAAGCTTGTTCGGCGCGCCGCGCCACTATAGACCGGTCAACGAGCCCTATACTATCGAGTGACAGGATGACAATTACGTTTTGGATTCGACTTGATTATCGATACCTGGTCAGTCCTAACAAAAATTAACGACTATTAGTGAATGTGTCCCATAATATTAATATTTTTAAATAATTTTAACAGTTAAATGCAATGTTTTGTGGATGTGTCAGTGACCTCAAGTGACAGTTACCTGCAAGTGTTTTTAAATCATTTCAACAATTAAATACAACGTTTTGTGGAAGTGTCAGCGACCTCACGTGACAGTTATCTGCAAGTGCTTTTAAATCATTTCGACAATTAAATACAATGTTTTGTAGATGTGTTAATGAACTCAAGTGACAGTTACTTGCAAGTGTTTTTAAATCATTTCGACAATTAAGTGCAATGTTTTGTTGAAGTGGCAGTGATATAAAGTGACAGTTTCCGACGATTGTTTTTAAATAACTCTGAAAAATTAAATTTTATTTAAAATTAATAATTAAAATTTTGTAATTAAAATTTAATAGAAAACGGGACTTCCACCCCAGTGCAAGTGCACTCCGGCCGCTGGGCCTCACCCCCAAGAATTCCCGGGCCTGCCAGCCTGCGCACTTTCCGCTGTGTACCGTTTTCCCTCAAGACAATCGCAAGACAAGTGCATTCGTGTCTTTCGAAAGACAGATCCTTCCAAAGACAGTCCCACCCTATCTGCAAAATAACGCATTTGCGGGTGTGCGTAAAGTATTTCCCCTCGATAAAAAAAGATGGTTTTTTCTGCTACCACGTTAGTAAAGAGGTTGAAAAGGCCACCTCAATGGAATCCATCGACGTTGAGCTCCCGTGAAAGCATTATGCGTAACTACGGCACTGAGGAGCCCGGTTGGGCGAGCGATGGCGTCGTAGCGGAAAAGCGGTCGGCACACGTTTTTACCTTAAATTGTGTCAAAACGAAAACGGTTGCGACATTTTTCACCGATAGTTTGTTCTTCACAAAATGTCCGCAGAATCCAATAATGTGTAGTAAATTTGCGGTAGCAACAGTACTCTACGTGAAAATGCAAACTTAATGCGTAGAAATTTCGCGCATCCGCTCGTTTTTAAACTTTGGCAGTTATTTACTACCATTAAAAAGTACGGAATATTATAACTGCTCACAACTGTATACTCAGGAAACACTCCTCTATTTGTTGAGACCAAGAAGAACTGTCTACCGTTTTTATTTTTCACGTAATACCAGCTTCTCTGTCGAAATTTACCAATTTTACAAAAACTGATATTTTTCAAAAACAGAGGGTGATAGAGCAATTTCGTTGGCAGATGCGTATTCACGCCACGACCCCTATAAGACTCACCCAGTGGCTACTGGAAAACAAAAATGGTGTAGGACAGTGTAATCAGCGTAATTGCATAAGGTAAACAAAATGTTATCGCCGTTGTCAAAAGAGTTATATTGTTGTAAGCATGCGCGTCAAAACAGATCACTTTTCCACGTGTCGGCAGTAAGTACCAGCTGAAACAGATGCTTCCTAGACACATACAATGCGTATGTAACAATTAAAGTGTTTCTCTTTAACAGTAGAACTACCAAACCAGTCAAAATGACTGGTATCGAAATTTTCCAAAAAATTCTCCAAGTTTATAGAAGAGTCATGCAGTAGATATTTTACGCCTATCTTATAAAACATAAATAACTGAATTGATAATCTTTTCCACCGCTTGATTCCTCTTTTTTCAAAGTATTTATTTAATATACTGCAATACAATGGATTTACCGCCGGTAGTTCTAGTGTTAATCATAACGCTCCTTCCTCCTTAATTCTATCAATTTCAATTAATCTATTTATTCGTTAGGAATTTAGTAACAAAACTTTCCTGCGTACTTTGCATACTTTTTACTATAAAGAGGCACGTATAATAAAAATTGAAAATTTATTGAAAGGTTCAGCCCATAATTATGATATAACTCTGACACACGCCGGTAGTAGATTCGCATCCTCTCGTAAGCTCGGCCTTCGTAATAGAATTTCATGGCGCCGTACGTGCGCAAGACCGCGTGATTTGTCGCTACTAGTTTAGGAGGAAAATATAGAACGGCTGCGAGAAATCTTAAGACCTACCATAATTGATATTAGCCTTAATAGTCGCGCCAGAGTTTATTCTGCTTGTAAATTCCCAGGGCCGGCAATGCATACACGAATTCAAGATGCTCCCTCACTCTTCCACTCGCCCGTTCTCTCTCTCCTTCTCGTTTTTAGTACTCGCCCGTTTCTCTGCTTGGTGTGTGCATACACGTAAGTGAATGGAATTCGCCTAGCCGGCTCTCCGCGGAATTTCATTTTCCGACCCATCCACCATCGCCAACGTCCTACCCTTTCCCCCCAGAGACGTCGCCGAGAGGTCCTAAAGGGGGTGTTATGTCACAATTTGCAGTCTGACAAGCGATTCATCCTGATCCTGACAACGAATTTGCATCAGCAGCTCTCCCACTGAACGACTGAAAAATAAGAAGACCCCGCGGAAGAGAACATCGTGACGTGTCCCAAAGTAGTATTGTGGATACTATTATAATACGCATCGCGATTGTTCCATTTGATGGGGAAATCTTCGTTGGCACTTATTGGATATTTTCGATAAATTATTTTAGTGCTTCAGGGAAGTACTTGAGATGCTGGTGAAAGGGAAAATTATGATGTGTTGGAAGGAGGAATTACAGGAATAATGCGTACAAGATCAAGGTTCTTTGAAAGACAGGTCGGGGGAGGCAAGTTTTGGATAACTTTCCGGTGACTTTGATCGTTTATTACATGCTTTGGGATTTTTTTTAAACTGAGACCGATGCAATAACATTATTAGGTTGATGCATATGAAATGTCGGATTAAGTCTGTACACTACATTTTGGCCATATTTTGTAAATAGGCAGCCGTAAAATTAATAATTTTACAGTTGAAACAGGTTGTTTGGTCTATATGCTCAATATTGAGATGTATTTTATTTGGAAAACACCTAATTTCTATAAAAAAATAAACTTTTTTGTGCAACGCGAATAGTAGTGAAATACGAGTAGTAAACCAATATGAATTTAAACTTGGTAATAATGATGCAGCTGCTAGTCTTAAATTAAACAGAGCATATGGGAGGTAATTCTTAATAAAGGAATCGTACAATGTTGGTTCAAAAAGTTTCGTTCTGGATATAAGTATCTTCAAAATGCGCCTCGTGGTAAACCCACAACCGTATGCCATAATGATGTCCTATCTATACATGGAAAACTGAACTTCCATTTTTCCAAGGCGTTGAGAGCATTACTATTGACAGATACTGTAAAAAAATTGAACAAATGCTCGTAGAATTGAAAATACTGCGTTCGGTTTCAATTAATCGACGGGGGCCTACTTTATTGCACGACAACGCAAGACCATATCCGTCAAAAGTGAGCTCAGAAAAATGTCGCGAATTGAAATATGAAATTTTACGTACCCACCTTATTCACCTGATCTTTCTGTAACGGATTATCACATTTTTAAACAATTAGGCCACTTCATTATAGAAAAAAAAATCGATAACGAAGGTGACAATAAAAAAGTAGTCTCCAATTTCATCCTTTCTAAAAACTCAGATTTTATTAAAAATGGTATAAAAGCCCTTGTGGGTCTTTGGCAGAAGTGTATTGATGTGAATGAAAATTATTTTGATTTATAAACATTCATTTTGCAAAAACTGTAGTCATTTTAATGTCGCCGTATACAATCCGACATTTCATACGCACCAACCTAATACTATTAAGGGCAATCTAGAAACTACCCAGCAATTGAGAACTTTATATAATTACATTTTTTAATGACATTTTTTGCGAGATGTTTCTGAAGAAAAAAAGTCATCAACCAGATGATAGTCAAAATGTTAAGGATGGATTATATATGCTTTAAATATTAAGAACATTCTTAACAAAAATTACGGCTGATCAACTGGTCTGTTTCTTTAAAGCGACGACGTTCAGATCGTGGCGTTTGTATTAAAGAGAAAAAATGAGATCGTAAATCGACGGAGAAACGTTGATCGCCTGATACTTTTTCACAAAGCTGTTGTACACCTTCGAGCTTCTTGTCGAGGCTTATGAAACACTCGCGAAACATAACGCGATTGCTTTTGTCCGGAAGAAGATTACAACGTTCCTTCTATTTTTCCAACTCGAAAGAAATGCGAACAGCGAAGTTACTCGTAATAAGACTTCCATCGAGCTATCCGTCTTTCTAATGGATTGCTGGAAACAATAGACCTCGTAGAAATACGTTGCTCCTAATGGATTTGTTCTCACTGCCAGCGTCTACCGAAGGAAAGTAGAATGAAAGGACTCCTGCTGCAACACCATCGATATATTCAACATGCATTTTTCCTTTTCTTTTTTTTTGTATTGTTCAACTTCGACCCACCCGTCTTCTCATACCGCCAAGAATCTACGATTTTCAATGGATGTTGAAGAAACAGAAACTTTATTACACATGGTAAACCTAAAGTTATAGAAACAAGTCGAAACGGAAGATAGTTTATTTGTATATTTTTTCGAGTTATGCAAATTTAATTTTTCTGGAGAGCGAAAGATAAGGAGTTACGTAAGAACGTTAATGTAAGTGAAGTGAGAGATGCGGCTACAAAGAGCTGTATTACACTTTCAGTACATCCTTTATTACGTGTACATAAGTAATGAAAAATCACAGAGTACAAAAAATAGGAAATGTAGCCTTGAGAATGACATTATAAATCATAATTGTGACCAATCTTGTAGAAAACCTGCTATTAAAACACGAGAAGAACACGTATCGCTTCACTCAAAAAATCTGCATTTTAATGTATTAATGTTAACAATTAACAATTCATGTTAATTTTAATGTTTAATTTAAATATTTTCGAAAGAGTTCCATCACTATCGACCATAAGATGAACAATTTAAATTTACAAAAATCTTCTCCCACCAACTAATTCTCGAGATATGCAAATTCCAACATTCATCACTCTACTCTTCTTTCTCCATGATGTGCTCATCAAAAGCCTGGTCCCCCTTTCTACTCCCATCCTCATATATTATCTGCGCCCCATATAATAACGCATCAATGGAACACCTAAGAAAAAGCTCCACGCCAAGAGATGCACGAAGAAGCGTCACTTTTACGCTTTGTTCCGGATCGCGGCGAAGTTTCTTCGCTCTAAAGTGAACGTGGCGTCGTTTTCTCGGGGTCCTTTTATGGAGATACTTGTTCCAGCTCTCGTCGAATCTTCCTTGGCAAAAAAAGCGGAACGATTTCTCCGTAAAGGCCGAGTCCGGACTAGGTGCGAACAAGCGCGGAAAATGGGCGAAGCGGTAACGCAAGTAGCCTTTTGGTATCCTGCAGGTGGCAGCTGTTTCCTCGTCAACGACAGAAAGACCCCGAACAGGTTCGTTGATCGCCCGAAGGGAGAACGCGTGTCTGTTCTTTGAAACGTGCTGCTCATGCGAACACGCTGCTACCGTTCACCCATTCAGGCTGATCCGGTACGCTCTGCCTATCAATCCTAGCGTTAGCGATGCCCGCTGAAACCTGGATCCTACGCGTTCGCTCTATGCACGACAATTGCATAATAAATCGATGAATTTATCGCCGTTGCACTTACCATTGAAAGACTCTATGGTATTAACATTTTATATGCAGGACAGAGGTACATACCGGTTGTGCTGTAACGTTTCTTTTGCGATCGAGTGAACGATAAAGAGTCCTCGATGGGTAACTGATTTCAAATTTGTCGGAGGCACGGAGATTTTGTATGAGAATATGTGAAGGATGAATATTGTGTATTGTGTCAAAGGTCGTCTCAAAAATATATAGATTTCATGAATTTGAAGAGCGGGATTTCAGACTTGAAAGGTTGTCGCATGTTGATGGTAAAGGGTGCGTTTAAGGGTTTATATTTGAAGAATTAAATCTCAGAGGCAGGTTTAATCATTTACATTGGGAATTATTTTTCGCTATATGCTGGGTGGTCCACGCAACGTGTGCACGAAAGAATTTTATATATAAAAGTTACATGGTTTCAAAGGGTACACAATGCAGTGCGTTAATTTTTTTATAGGTGGAGGCGTTTCGGAGATTTGAAGGTCAACTTTGTTTTTTTAAATGGAATGATATGTTTTTTTTTATTCACCATGACATTTTTTTTATTCAGTGACCTATCACTCAAGATTATTCAAGATCAAACTTGCAGGGATGTTGCAGAAAAGGTGTGATCGTTTCATTTGTAATATAGTATGTATTCAAAATGATTACCCCTTACTTCAATGCACTTAACAATTCTTTGTGTAAATGATTGAACATATCGAAACAATTTTGATACATTTCCATTTTCTCCACTTATTTAAGTACTATCGTTTGGCGGAAGAGACCTTAGGACGAATAGTAACGAAAGTAAACTGACGATCTCGCAGAAGAGCAGAGTAATCCATAAATACGTTTTTTCTCATTTCATTGATGGCTTTGTATCGGCACGGCAAAGACTTCGTAATCGATGCATTTTCGCCGCATGCCGCTACAACATTTCGACAGAGGTTCTCGTAGATGGCAACGACGTTAGCCGTCATCGAGAGTCGTAGCATTAATACTGGTGTATTTATTAACTCGCCAAACGAACACGCTAACACTTTGATGTTGCCTTAATTAATGCTGATATTGAAAACATGTTGCTGTTTTGGTGTGAAAGTTCGAACGCACAAACTGAAGTACAAGTAAAACACGCACACCTTTCAGCAATATCTCTGCAAGTTTCACCTTGAATGACCTTGAATTATAGGTCATTGAGCTCGTCTTAAAACGTACTATTTCATGGTGAATAAAAAAACATACCATTCCATTTAAAAAAACAGAGTTGACCTTCAAATCTCTGAAACGCCTCCACCTATAAAATAATCAACGCACCGCATAGTGTACCGTTTTAAATCATGTAACTTTTGCATATAACATTCTTTCGTGCAATGCATATTTTCAAAGTTCTGACGGTACACACATTGCGTGGTCCACCCTGTATAGCGCATAACTATTAAACTGTGGAAGAGATAAACAATTCAGCAATTTTCACAGGAATAATTGAATGTTTCATTATACTGTTAACCTTTTGCGCTCGGAATTATTTTACTAACTTTTCGTCAAATACGCAAATATAGTCTCGGAAAATTGTCTACCGTTGGTTATTCATTTTTACTTGATACTAGGAGCAATTGTTGGTATAGTGAGGGACCAGAAACAAGGCACTTGGGACGGAAGGGGAGATTGAAGAAATTATCCCTCAAGTGTCTTGTTTCTGGTCCCTCACTATACCGCGGGATATTTACGTTAAGATGGAAAATTATCGTTGATTTCGAAAAGTCTGTAATTAGTAGATGAAACGAAAGCCCCACAGAAAGCTGTGTCGAGTGTAGCTCGACATAGGAGTGCAAAGAGTTAATGCAACTTTCTGAACACCATCGTACAATTACAGTTTTGCTTGAAATGCGTCCTTCTTTTGTTATAAGTTAACAAATACATACTCAAACAAACACACGACGTGATTCCCTACTACCGAGCCAGTAAATATATCATGTACAAAATGTACATAACTCTACTACATCAGCCATAGCCCGAGTATAATGTAAATAGTAGGCGTATCGATATAATAAATCGTTATTTAACCATCCCCCATTTGTCCTATGCAAATACGCAAACAACCGTATAAATTCCCGCGAGCTTCTCCCCTGAAACATTTACGAAGCGTCACCAAGACTACATTATCTTCGATCGGAAATACCATGGAACCGATGGCCGACGAATTCTCTAACTCGGTTATTATTTAATCGATTTCAGATAATTCCGCGGTGAGCCACCGCCAAAATTCACGTCTCTCCTTCTGCTTCTCGCCCTTCATTAAATCACGTTCAAAGCCTAGACGTAGACAATCTCCTACTTTAACAGCATTTATCAAGCACTGCCGGATAATGGCCTTTATGAAATCATTAATCTGTTAATGGGTCGTCCCGCGGTCCACCCTTCCGATGCCCTGGCCACCCCCTAGCTTCCATCCCTTCTCGTCCGCATAAACATCGCGAACAAGGCCTTCCCCTTGCCCTCTCCAATTGGAATTCGTCATGCGTGACTGAACGGAAACTGCGTAATCTGCGTAATACCCGTAACACACCATTATGTTATTACGCCGGGGTGTTACTCGCTCGCTCGCTCGTTCGTATGTTAACCCGGTATGTGGGCGTGCAAGTGTGCATCTGAGTGTGCGTATGCGTGTATGTGTAACACGTGCATGCGTACGTGTAACGCACGTCGCCATTCGATTCGGTGAGAGGTATTAAAAAGCTCTTAACGTGTCTTCGAAACCGGGGCTTCGAGGGGTATCGAATACTCGTGGATATCGCACGCCGTGTATGCAGAGTATAAATAGTTAAGTACGCGGGGCGCCGTAATATTTTATGATATTTCACTGTGGTAGTTAAATATCGTAGTACCATAGGAGATACCATAGATCTGGTATGGGTACTTTTTTTTAACGAGAAAATTTAAAATCGGAAATTTCCTATGTTCAGGACAGTGGTTCTTAACAGTAGATTTACGGGCTTTAAATCTGTCATACTTGAATATATTACCACTAGAACTGCCAAACCAGTCAAAATGACTGGTGCATAATTTTTTCCAAAAATTCTCCAAGTTTATAGAAGAGTCCTAGAATAAATAGTCTATGTCCATCTTAACACTAGATTTACGGGCGTGAAATCTGTTACATTGCAATATATTAAATATGGAGTTTGGAAAAAGAGGGATCGGGTGCCAAATATGATAATTCGTTAAGTAATTATTGTATTATAAAATACTCGTGAAATATTTACTGTACAGCTTCTCTGTAAATTTGAGAAATAATTATAAAACAAGTAGGAACCCGTCAATTTGACGGCTTCCGTAAATCTAGTGTTAAAAAACATAAATCACCGAATCGATTATCTTTACCGCCTTTTGATTCCTCCTTTTTCAAAGTACTTATTTAATATTTTGAAATATGATAGATTTAACGCCGGTAGTTCTAGTGTTAAATAAGTAGGTTGAAAAAAGGGGGATCAAGCGGCAAAGAAGCTGATAAGTCGAAGAATTTGTGTATTATAAGATACACGTAAAATATCTATTGTACCGCTCCTCTATAAACTTGAGAAACCTTTCTGAAAAAAGGAGGAACCCTTTAATTTGACGGTTTCCGTGGATCTAGTGTTCAGCGGTGTTTCATGAACACTTGTGCTTCATGAACTTCGAGAAAGTGGTCCGTCATTTTATTTACTGATTGTTATTTCCTGTTGACTGATATGTTAAGTGTTATGAATGCGATTTGTAATATTATATTATGCGATATAAAAAATTTATGTAGTATTTTATTTTACGACTGCGTTGCACAAAATTCTTATGAACTTGTAAGTATTCCGTGATTCTGAAAAGGTTAAGAACCACTGGTTTAGAATATCTGTGTAAGGTGTTTAACCCTTTGCAGTCCTACGATGTCCAGGTACTCTGGACACCAGTTAACTCTTTGAGGCACGGCTGATTAAAAGTGTCCCACGTTTTCGATGCGTGAATATGCATGGTGAGATATATTTTGTCCCACCTTGAAAATTTATATTATTTTATAACTTTCTTAATAAAAATAAACCAACTTTGTTCAATTAAAAAGAAAAAAAATGTCTGTGCAGCATGAGTCATTTCATTTTCTGAATTCCCATGCCTCAAAGAGTTAATGGTGTAATTAACATTTTACTTATTAAATTACAACTTTAGAATTTAACAATGATCACCATTTTTTGTAACTGAATGCGCAATATCTCAATTCAATTTCTGAAATAACAATCCATCACTGATTTCCGATATAGCGGATAACTTAACGCAATATTAACACTAGATTTACGGAATCCGTCAAATTGACGGGTTCTTCCTTGTTTTATAAACATTTCTCAAGTTTACAGAGAAGCTGTACAGTAAATATTTCACGCGTATTTTACAATACAATAATGACTTAGCGAATTATCATCTTTGCCGCATCATCCCTCTTTTTCGAAAGTCTTTATTTAATATACTGCAATGTAACAGATTTTACGCCCGTAAATCTAGTGTTAATAGCACAGAAGTCATCTGATCGTACCGTTATCCACTGACATTTTTAATTTCATAGTTTTTGGAAAACTTCAGAATTTCCTATTCCATTTATGGCGTCACGAGTGTCACTCGTTATTGTACGGCGAGGGGTTAATTAATGAGAACGGCCTATTAATGAGAACGGCCAAGAGACTCTTGATGAACTTGCGAAAAAAATGTTCGAGTCATACCGTTTGTAATATTATACGCAAGGAAATCAATCTCACCTTGGTGAATATTTGCCGGAAGAAAGATATATGCGTTCCTCCATTATTGATACACGGATGAAAGCATGAATTATCAGAAAATGACCTGTCATGATAGAAGCAAAGTGTTGACAACTTGATAGATCGATGGTAGCTTTAGAGCGAAATCATCCTGAGCTAGTCCTTACGAGGTATGATGTAATGGAAATTCTATACAGCAAGAACAACCGTTTGGGAAACCGTGGGGTGTAAAGAAATCTAATACATTTCGTATTTCCACTTTCCTAAAATTAAATTTAAATTCTTTGTGGCAACAATTTTCTTTGTTCCTCGAAAACACAAAGTTAAGAGTGTTATTTATTGCTTCACTAGTTTTCGTTATTCTTGAGCAATAATTTTGCCAAATGATCAGTATTTATTTATAGAATCAGTATTTTTTCATACTTTTGATTATTATTTTTCTTATATCATTAATATTTATAATAAAATGTCTGTAAGTAATATAGTATATTAGAATGCGAAGGTACTCTGCATAATTTTTCGATCAAATTGTCGCATACCCGGTAATTTACAAATATCAATATATTTTCAGTGCGTCAAGTCGACCCATTGGCGGCAGTAGTATTTATTGACAGCTTATATCGTTACATACCGGCATTTAATTCGAAATACTAATCATTTATTTCAAATACTTTAAAATTTGTAGCTTTAAATAATTTGCTTAAAATCGTTTTTACCTACAACTATAATTTGTCAAATTTCCAATGCTTCAAACTAACACTATTTATATAAATTTTTAAACTTACTGGCATTTCTACTAAAATACTGACAGTTTTCGTATCAGTCAGTCTAATACTTATCATTCACATTACGTACAGACTATTTACTAAAAATACTGATCAAATAAACGAAACATTAAACTAACAGAACTACATATTCGAACGAAACAAAGACTCTTTAAGTTTCAAGTATCAAACGACGTTGTAAGAAGACATTCCGATTATGGTTCATTTAAGAAAAATAATACTGTTAATCATAGTGTAATTCCATCCTATCGATTTTTGTGCACGCTTATTTGTAATATACATCGCCCTACAATATAATTTCGTTCGATGGTAATACGGATAAAATGTTCTCCATGGGATGAGAAAGCGCATTTCATTTCGCAATGAAATATAATATCCACCGAGTCCAAGCTATTGCTCGGTAATGCACTAGAAAGTTTATTAGCTCTCAGTACTACCCTCCTTTACGATCTCTTTTGGATTTAAGCTCCATCTGCCGAGTATTCGTAGATCAGTTGGTCGTAATACACGTTGTAACGCGAAAGCCTCTTAAGTACTTACCATCGTTATGTGTATATTCCTTATTCATCCATAATATTCTGCGTATGTGCATATACATACCAATTTAATTATCTCATTGAACACGAAAATTTCTCGAATTTTCGTTGGTTCGGAAGCTACCGAAAATTGTAAGTCCTAAACAAAATGACTTTGACAATTAATTCTTAATATTTGCATTCGTTTTACAGATAGGGATTATGCTGGTCGAAATTAATATTTTTTTCAGTTTGTTCCTTTCTTTTGTATTTTTTCCGGCTTGAACACTAGATTTACGGCTTTAATAATAGATCCTACTTGTCTTATAAACATTTCTCAAATTTACAGTGACACTGTACAGTAGATATGTCAGGTGTATTTTATAATACAATAATGACTTAACGAATTACCATCTTTGCCGCTTGTTCCCTCTTTTTGCAAAGTTCATATTTAATATATTGCAATCTGACAGATTTTACGCCCGTGAATCTAGTGTTAACTACTATAACATAAAGTTGTTTCGTTAGAACCTACTGTTTTAGTTGGCTTCCGATCCACTGAGACTGTAATGTAGAAATCACAAGTCGAGAATATGAAAGAAAACGTTTCCATGTGAGGCTGTTACATAATAAAAAGATTAAACAGAAGTGCACGATGACAGGCGTCAGTAACAATATGTTAAGTAATAGATAGATTTCAGAAAAATGTTTATTGGAAAAAACTTTCATCACTTTGGGGATTAAAGTTATCGTACTTCACAAAGCCGAAGAGCAATAACGTCTGGTGCGTTCAATTAGCGATCCATAAACGCTTAAAGATATTGTCGACATTCTTGATCTGTATTATAATTCTCATAAATTTAGAATATGTCCCTATTCGGACAAAGGGGGTTCAGAGAAAAAGCCGTTGTACTCTGCAGTTGCAAGTTTTAAAAACCCTTATCGCTATGAAACATTATAAATCTTGGATCCATTCGACCGACATTTATTTAGCACTTTTATTTGATCATTTTCCTCTAAATTGAATACAAGAGATTCAGAAATACGATCTTTATTAGCTTGAATTATGCCGGACTAAACATATTTAAGGGATCATTTATCTCTGTGACGTTTTCGTTTCGAGAGAATTGAAACTTCGCCGAAGGACTTCGATGTAGGACTTCATATACACGTATATTCGTTACAGTATCAATTTTTCTTGGATTGCTCGGTGGTCATAAAACGAATCGAGGGATGAAAAGTTTCTCTCCCTCTGTCAATGAGAAAGTTCACGGGTAGACGGAGCGCAATATCAGGGGAGCCTGCGTCACATTGAGAGTTCGGAAGTTTATTTGCGATGATTGGTCTTTGATCTTGTTAAAATGTGATATTCAATACAATGCTAGTATAAGTACATACTGCCTGTTACGGTTTTTCTTTATTCTTTACGTGATTTCGTCATTAGTGATTAGGTCGTTCAACTGATATGATCATTTTGCGTAGGACTTATTGTTTTGAATGAGTTGCAAACCACCGAGGCTATGATATATTGAATGATAATTCAGGAAAATTTTCCCAAAGTGACGGGGGATATGAATTCAAATTGACAGATTGGGAGTCCGAGTCTTTATCTTCTTAATCACCTTAGGCTCCTAATATTGATCCTTCTTCATTAATAATTAGCGAGAACTGAAAATTACATAAAGTAGACTCTCATATAATGCGGTTAATCTTCATCCGTTTCTGAAAAAATCAAGCTACAGTTCCCAAAGGGTTTTCTAACCCTTAGTCTACTTTCTGCTAAAGAACAAAGTGTTTCTTTCCTTTTTCCGTCCGATGACTTTATTGAGAATGACATGTATCGACTGTGTACAGATTGTCTCCATTTAGGTCAAGTTAACCCTCCACCAGCGGGCGAGTTTTTGATTTTTCGGTATAAATCATACCTTTTCGGTATAAAGTTCGCGCCCTACATCGTACACAATGAAATCGTACAATTGCCAAAAAAATCGTACAATTAAATTTTCAAATAACTCCATAACAATAGTTTGGGTCCCCTCTCACATCGGTATCATAGGGAACGAAAGAGTCGATAAAGCGGCCAAGGAAGCTGCATCTTTAACACCCCTCAAACACCACCCCAATCTTCCATCAGAAAATATACTTCTTAAGTTCAAAGATAAAATAAAGGAACACTGGAATAAAATATGGAATACCTCGTCGAAAACACGATTAACAGTAATCAAAAACGATTTTTTCAAGAAAACAATAGCTGCTACCTTCCCAAGACGCGACCAAACTATACTCTCAAGAATCATAATGGGCCACACAAAACTCACACATCAATACCTTCTCAATAAAGAAGAACCACCAACTTGCGAACTATGCGTAACCCAGCTCACAGTAGAACACATCATCATCCACTGCAGAAGATTCAACACCAACAGACAGCAACTCAACATTAAAAATACCCTAAAAGATAACCTAAAGGACACTGTTTCAACACAAAATTTATTACGTTTTTTAAAACTTACCAACTTATATGATAAATTGTGAAGCCTAACGTTTAGTCGCTAATAACCCTCTAATGTGGTTGATGCGACGTTAAATAAATAAAGAAAAAAAAAAAGAAAAAAAAAAATTCTGAAAGTATCGATTTTAATACTGCAAATAGTCTTTCCTCGTATTCTTGTCAGGTACAGTGAATTCTGCCGTCACTTATGCCATCGAGGCACAGTCCTTGGTGTTTTTCACGGAAGAACACCAATCGAGTCTCTTTCTTCGATGCACCGCCGGCGTGCACGCACGAGTTGCACGGAATATTGGGCACAGGGATGCCAAGATATTGAAATCCTCTCCTTTGTAACGTAGCGAGCTTCCGAAGACGGTCTCGGAGGTACGTGATCACTTTACATTAGCGAGAGGCCCTGCTCTCTACGTGGTTACCACGTCCCGTGTTCTTACACACGCGCACGCGTGTTCATCGACACGAAGAGAATGAATCCTCGAAAGGAAGGCGTAAGGTAGAATGGCAACAGAGTCGCAGAGGGAGGCGAGAAGAAACCAAGGATTGAAGGGATCGGAGATGGTTGGAATGACGAAGAAAGGATGAAAGAAGATGTCGTAAGAGTAGAGGGGTGAGAAATAGTCGAGGATGAGAGGTAGGGCGGGAAAAGAGAAGGAGACGGAAGAGAGAGAAGGAGAGAAAGGGGGAGTTTCATAGAAATTGTCGTCCTGGTGGATGCCGAGTACATCTACGTCTGCGTCTACGTTTCCACCCCTCCGAGATGAGGACCAAGTCCTCCCGCCGAGTTCCCGTTTATGGTACGTGTACAGCATAAGGTCCTGCGTCGCCCTAACGTCGTCCTGAGAAATTCGTTTAAAGCACGGATAGAAGAGAACGTAAATACGGTACTGCCGGCTGTGGAGTCTTGAGAGCGGTTCATTGCTCGGCCGGTTTCTGAATCAAATTCACGTAGCTCGAAATTTTATGGAACGCACGCTCAATTTGGACTTTGAACGCGACGCGACGAGATTTTTACGAGATCTTTCGACATTTATATCCCGACTTCGCTATATGCCGAGGTTTATAGTGAAAAATGAAATTTCAGTTTCTAAGGTCGAACGAAATTCGAGGGCGAATATAGAAATCGTAGAATTTCGTAGAATTATACGAATTGAAATTCGTAGAATTATATTATTGGGTCCAATTCTAATTAAACCCCGGACGAGGCCCCAAAGAATAAGGATACTCGCCTTGGAAAAACTGAATACATTCCTTTAAATGAGTCTTACAAAGAAACTAACTGAACGCGCGTAATTAAACGAAGTGACTAACTTTATTAAAGATATATAACTGCAAAATGTAGGGATACTTGGTTTAATGGTCTTGAGCAGTCGATATATAGACGTATTTTTATTAAGTTTAAAAATATAACAAACAAACATAAAAAAGAAATAAGAAAATAACGAAATACGAATACGATACACGGTACAGCAATGGCGTTACAATTCTGTCTTCCTTTCCGTCTTCTCCAACTCTACTGTCTTTTCTTTTTTTCTAGTTTATAGAATCATTTTGAGCAGAAAAAATGTAAATAACTATTACCGTTAACACTAGAACTACCGGCGTTAAATCTATCATATTTAGAAATATTAAATAAGTATCTTGAAAAAAGGGGAATTCAGAGGTGGAAAAGATCGTCGGTTCGGTAACTTATGTTTTATAAGATGGTCGTAGAATATCTATTTTAGAACACTCCTATAATCTTGGAGAATTTTTGGAAAAAATTCTGTACCAGTCATTTTGACTGGTTTGGTAGTTCTAGTGTTAAAGTACGAACAAATTTTGAAGTCGACAGTTTCTTATTTTACATATAAATGTATTAATATGCGTATAATAATTATTAAAATGATTTTATTATTAAAAGAATATTAAAATGTAATAAATAATTATTAAAATATATATTGTTATTAACACTAAGAATAAGATGATGTTTCGTATTAGTAGAAAAGTCAGTAAAATTAATGAAAACCGCAATTTCTTTCAAAAAATAGTTTTGTCCCGCTAGATCGGCCAAATTGCACACTGTGCTGCACTCGTACAGCGAGAGTGTCACGGTGGTCAGAGTGCTCGTACCGAAAGGGTTAAATACTAATTAACTCTAAAGTAACTCTAAACGATGTAAGTCTCACAAAAACTCTCTCCACTCACGCCTTATACTCTCTCCATTCTCTAGATTTTCAACTCAACTGACTCTCTCTCTTTCTCTCTAAATTCACGCTTGCATCCACCCTCGATACTCTTTCTTACAGCATGCATTCTTCGTCTTTCTCACAGCATGCATTCTCTGTTGCACTCACTCATTTTGTCCTCATCCATAGACTAAACATTCACGCTGCCTTAGCATTCGTCGCCTTCCAAATCACGCACTCTAAACATCCACTCTCGCTTGTATACAAGTGAAAATTAGATCGTGGAGGCCCAATTAAAAGTCGATTTGCGGGAGAACGGTTCACTTCTGACCCATGGTTCCTCTCAGACATTTTACCTACGTAACAATACGAAGAAGATAGCCGAGCGAGTTTGAATCGGGGATTCCTCAAATAATTTTGCGGCAAGTAATTTTCACAAATCTTCATCCAATGCGAGCTCTAGAACAACCCCCCGAAGCCATAACAAAACCTTTTGAAACACCCTGCACACAATCCATCCACACTCGCTAATTCTAAAAAAAATAAAACTGCTAAATCTAAAAATTCCGTTCCTACAATATTGTTCTGAATTATTGGCTTTTGCCTGATATAGGTACTATCTTGTGAACTATCTGTACACGTATGTTACGGAACAAGTTAATCGATTTTTGAAATTCATCAAATTGAATTCATCGAAATTGACCTGATCGTGAAACATAGCTTGGCAGTTTGTAAAATTTCATGGTTCCTGGAAATAACAATTTAATATTCTTCCCCAGCAATTAACAAGTGGAAATTTGATTTGTTGTGACAAGGAAGCAAGCAATGGAATTAGTTGCAAAAAGTCTGTGACAACTAATACTGCCACAGGGCGATCTATAATTTGGACATTGTAAATCCTTAAAGGTATCACATTTGTTTACAAAAATCGAATTATTTCGCATTTAAATTGTATCTAAAAGGGAGCCACGAAGATATAGCAGTATTTCTGCAAAACTAATATTTTAACAAAAATTGTTCCACCCTATTAAAGATTAAGTCCAGTAGTTGTAGTGGGTATGGAGTTAAAAACTCGAACTCCCACTCGAATGCCCATTAGCTCTGAAATACTTATCCTAAATTATTATTTAATATATCATATCATTAGATTCTATGTCTAGAATGTAATTGCAGGTCCTAAGCAAAATGTCCAAAGCAGTAAAAGCTGAATTAACGAAGAAAAAGTCAAGCCTTCCGTACGCCATCAGGTTTGACCATCGCTAATTTTCAAAACCTGCTGCACTGCCCTCTCCTAAAACTCATCTGAAATTTAAAATAAACTGTGCATCAGTGTGTTTCGTTGAATCCTCCGGTGGTCTTCCAGAGATCTTCTTAACGTTCACGCAAAGTTAAGATTGCGTTGGGGTTAAACGTGAAAAGAGTCCGTCAGACATTGACGTTGATCCTCTTTTCGTCTAAATGAATATACCGTTGATATTTCGAGCGATGTACTCATTTAATCCCTCCCGAGAGCAATACTTATTTCGGAGCATACGTTAAAGTTACTCCGTTGAATAGACGAACGGCGAAGTAAAAAGGAGAGAACGAAGAGCTGCTTTTAGGAACCGCGGTTGCCAACGAACATTTATTTCACTTAAGAGCCGTACTTGCACGTGAAAGGTGGCACTCTTCACCCTCGAGACGCAATTATTCCCAATTATTTCAACGTCTTCGGGGCGCAGGGAGGGTAGGTCGTGAGGAACCAAGCATGGGTGAAAAGTCATGATGAGATTTATTCCCAGTACGCCGAGTTAAAACGGCCATACGCGTCCTCACTTATAAGTTTCGACTTGTATGCGTATCTTGATTCTCTCTTTTTGCCTAAAAAATTTCGAGAACATCTCTGAAAATGTTTTGTGTTGATTATCATGATAGCATGCACGCATTTGAATTGGACGTTTGAACAAAGTGTACTCTTCATATGGAGTTTAACACTGCCAAATTATCATGAGGGAAGGGATAGGGAAAAGTTATGGAAATAGAGGATTAGCTTTTGATACAGCAACGATCCGGAAGACAGGGACCACTAACAATTAGATTAACGGCGACCGTGAAAGCCTCAAAGCTTAAAATAAAATATATTTTTTATAACAGTGTTGAACATATATTAACTCTCTTGAAATCGATAAAAAGGCTTTAAAACTAGATCTACGGCCGCTAAATCGGGTATATTTAAATATATTAAAGAAGTACCTCGAAAAAAGATGGATCAAGTGGCAAAAAATATGATCAGTTAAGTAATTCGTGTATTACAAGATAAATGAGAAATTTTTACTGTACTGATTCTCTATCAAGTTGAGAAAATTTTTTAAGAAAGTAGGTACCCGTCAATTTGACGGCGGCCGTAGATCTAGTGTTAATTGTTGTTCTCATTGGAGATGAGCATTTTATCATCCGGTACAAGTATTTCAAACGTTTAGTTTTTAATTACTTGCATCAGTGCACCCTAAAACTCTTTAAACTATTTGGATACGGGGAAAAACGCAGAACTTAGAAATTTGCATTCAGATACAGATGTATTGGGTTGGTGCATCATTATCAGACGCTTCTTTGACGTGCTATATTTTAATAAAAATGTATAATATTTTATAAATTTGTGAATGAAAATATTCCTCTACTTTTAGGTTATAAAAATGCGTGTCGATAATCATACTCATATTCGTCATATTATGCTGTACCACTTTGAGAAAAAAATGCGCGTCCACATATTGTGCGTTGTGTAGTCGAATGCATCGCCAATAAGGGCTGGGAACTGCTTCCACATCTGCCATATTCTCCCACAGAAGCGCCTGTCGACTACCACGTCGATCGGTCGCTAAAAAACTGGCAGACGAACAAAGTTTACGACGATTTCGATAACTTAGTGGCGGATGTCAAAGCATGGATTGTCTCCAAGAACCGTTAATTATTTGCCCGTGGAATCGACCGTCTTCCAAGCAAATGGGAAGCAATTATTGAAGTAGATGGCGACTACGCTCTGGATTAACCCTTTGCGGTCCGAATTATTTTCTCAATTTTGTAGTGAGCTAAATGAAATTAATTTCACAACATTTTCTATCATTGGTTATACATTTTTTAAAATTATAACAATAACTATAGACATTGGCGGATATTTAGGTGATATTACAAAGTCATTATGAAATTGGAAAGTTGATATTAAATCGCTGGAAAATAAAATGAAGTGAAAAGCTATGTAGAGTACAGCTCGACATAGGACTGCAAAGGGTTAATCATTTAAATATGTTACTGTTGAATTTTTATGTTTCCTTTTTCATAATAAATAGTGTTCAAGAACGCCTGATGTTATAGTTTAAAAACGCCTGATAATTATGCACCAACCCAATATTTCAGCAGAGATAAACGATAAAAGAGAAATTGCTTTCATATATAAAGTGTACCTACGTATATAATTATTCCGCCACGGAATTTCAACCGGGACAGAGTATGTATGTACGCGGTCGTGACTTTTGTAACGAATCGCCGAAGCGAGTCTCTAAGGTCACTTGATAATGCACGTCACGTAAAGGGATTGGTTCGCTCATTAGAAGGTAACTACGAGCATCTTCTAAGCCACTCTCTCTTTCTCTTTCCATCTATTTTAGTCATCGTTTCTACTCCGTCCTTCCGCCATTTCTTCTTCTAACTTAATCTCTATCTCGTAATCTTCTTGTCTCTGTTAACACCACTCTCTTTCTCCCCCTTTATCTCGTAGCCTCTCAACCTTTATCTCTTAGTCTTTCTATGTCTCTTAATTTCCATCTCCTCAGAACTAAATAATAATATTCCGTCTTCCTATCTCTTATCGTCAGTCTTCTCTATTGCCTCCCTCTTTTCGACTTCGCACCTTCGTTCCCCTCTTCCTTTCTGCCTCTTTCCTTTTTTGCATCCTTCGGTGTTTAACCCACCGAAATATCGGCTTGAGGACCGGAGTTTCTAAGTCCGAACCGTTCCGAGTTCCTAAGTTCCGAGACCGAACTGTTCTAAGTCTAGTTTTTCAAATTTCATTTCATACGCGCATTATCTCGTATTTCGATAAGATCTTTTAACAAACCGTTGTCGCCCATTGAATTTGGATCAAACAAAAATGGAACGAGTATCCATATATTAATTCTCGTTGTAGAGAACACGGTCGCTTCATTCGTATTTTTTTTTAAATTTTTTGAAATTTCTCTCGCACCCCTGGAAATGCTCTCTCGTACCCTCAGGGGTGCACGCACCCCAGGTTAACAATCACTGCAGTAAGCATTTAACACTATTCCTACCACGACCGGTCAAATGACCGTTTTTAAAATTTCGATTAGAATTTCCTATATACAACGTGATTGAATCGCCTTTAAACTTCACGACTTTTTCTCAAATATAGGTATAATACATTCACATTATAATACATTTTTCAATATTCACTTCTTTTTTTACTGTTCATTTTCTGGGAAAAAATTATCATTTGACAAATTCACCGGTTGCGGTAGGAAAAGGTAATACGTGAAGTGTCGGTAGGAATAGTGTTAATTCTATAACCAACACAACACACAGCTGCTCCCGTAGCAGTACCCGTAAGCTTCTCTGTTTTTCCTCCTCCTCCTCTATCTCCATCTTTTCTCCATCATTGTCTTCAATTTTTTCTGAACACCTTGTCCGCCATCCGAATGATACGAGACAGCTTTAAAATGCACTCTTGCACTCTTGCCGTCGGTGCACCGACACCGCAGAGGCATTGGCTGTGCGTGGCCGTGCCACGCTTACAATAGAATTACAACGCGGTGACTCGTGTTTGCCATTCTCCTGCGTGTTTATTTTCTGGATACAAAGGGTAGTTCCATGTCGTGTATATTACGCCTGCCCACGCGCACGTGTCGTTAAGTGGTAGTCCCATGAAGTTCATTATTTCAAATGCGCACGAAATAGATACGAGGACGGCACGCCGGAATATACTACTTGGAGGTATGCGCGCCTCTCGGCTTGCCAGAGGGACGGTAATTCTTGCACGAATTTCAAACGGATAATTAACGTTAACGGTTGCAAAATGTGCTTGCACGTACCTTCCCACGGTTTTAGGATTCTATGGGAAAATACACATTTTTAATTTGTTCTGCGAAGTATTTTTTTTATCGCTTAATGAGAAATAGATATAATGCTGGAACGGTAAGAAGGCAGCTGAGACGGAAGGGGAGATTGCTCTCGCACCGCCTATCCCCGTCATTTTGGTCCTGGAAATCTGAGATCGATGAATGACAACCGAAAATAAAACACTACTTTCGTCGTTCACATGACGACGCAACACTACTTTCGGCGTTCACATGACGACGCAACGAATGTGCGCGTTTCTCTTGCCAATAGCGCGTCAAAATCGAAAATACGTGAGGATGCCCCCATCCGTCGGGCGAATCAGAGCAAATTACCCGTCAGCTGCCTTCTTACCGTTCCAGCATTATACATGAAGGATGCTGGTCTCTTATCGCAGCGTAGTAAGATAAACAAACTATGTGCGACCTCACGCTGGAAGAAAGGACCGAAGCCGGTTAGCCGCGTTTTGGCAATCTGGTTAGCGACAGCGAAGTATTAACACTAAATTCACGGATGTTGATTATATATCTATTTTTACTGAAATGTGCCAATTTGACTCATAGGAGAAAATTGCAATTTTTTGCACTGAAAATAGTTCCAAATCAATTTAAATGAAAGAATTATTATTAAAAAAATCATTGGAAATATTTTTTCAAAAAATGGATTTTATAAAATTATGTTATTTCTCTAAAAATGCTCTGTTCACACGCGATATATGTAAATCGAAATGATGGCAGAAGTAGGTAGGTAAGAAAGATAATGTAGCGGAGCAGCGCAAAAAAGTGAAGATGATTGTTTGTATGTGAGGAGAGACAAATTAGAGGAGAAACAAATCACGTGCGGCTTGTAAGTCGCAAGTTGCCCAGGCCTGATGTAAGCTATAAATTTCATGTGTTATGCGATTAACTGTTAAATCATTTTATGAGTCAAATTGGCTCATAATCGTAAAAATAGGGATACCACATTCGATAATGCGAAATGGAGGGGTCTGCGGGGGAAAGGAATCAACATTTACATATATTTCATTACGTAACTAAAAACCTACATATCTTTTTAAATAATAATACTTAAATTATATATATACATAGTAATCAAATTTTTAATGAGTCAAATTGGCACAGTCCGTAAATCTAGTGTTGAGAGTGATCTGTAGCATAGTAATTTTTTTGTATTAGATATCCTTGTATTTCCTATTCTTTCTCCTAATCTTTTATAGTAAAGTATTTTGCTATCTCGATATTCCCGTGAATTCGTAAGTCCAATCCTACATACATGTATTGAGAGAACTCATTTTTTAGAGAGGAATAAACAATAATGACAATAAAATGACGACAGTACAAGTACAACAGCAGAAACTCAATTTTATTTATAAAAACTACATCACGACGAAAAGTAACTGACAACTGATAACTAACACGTTGTCCCTGACAACAATTATGACAACTGATAATTAACACCGGTGACCGGCGCTATTCAATTCAGTGAAATTTCTTATGTCTTTAAAACGGTAGAATTCACGAATTCGCTGCTATATTTGATATTTAGCCAGTCAAGTATTACACTTCTAACTTACACTTCGAACTACACAGAGAAAAAATAAAATAGTATGAAAATACTCAATGAATCACTTGGCCATCACTTTAAACTGCATTGTTGCCAATGCATATATATAAAAAAAATATTAAGTCTCTCATTATAAAGAAGTACTATTCAGTTGTAACGTTAAAAATGTAATTCAATAGTTTACAAGTTCATGATATTTAGTTTGGTACATTCGAAGTACGAAATTTGTTAATATAAATGTGAATGCACGGCATGGAAACCTGTAAACTGAAATGGACGAGATATCACTCGAGAAGCGACCGCGTAGTGTAGCCTTCTCGCACTTTGTTTTGATACGGGTCGCTCGAGCTCGTCCATTGCAGTGATGGTCAGTCAGGAACGGGACGGCGACCGAGTAGGATCGTGGTCTAGCGTGGTGGCTCTCGCTTTTGTCGGATCCTGGCTGTCCTGGAACTTTCGGGCCTGACTGTGACGTGGGTCCTTCATCTCGTTGAATGGACAGTCCGCGACAATGAACACGCTGGGTTAACCAGGTGTATTACAGGCCCGAGAGTTAGCGGCGTGTTCATTGCTGATCGAGTTCGGTTAATGTTCATGTGTCCGCGCCCCGGTCCCCAGGATCGACTTAATTGCGAGATGACCTTGGAGCCTTAGCCCGATCGTTGCTCGGTCGTTGTCGAAAACGTACAAATGTATACCGCGTGATGAAAACATAAAGTCGAGTCAGATACCGCTCGGCTCAAAAGATACAAAGTATTTAAATTTATTCAGACCCCTCCCCTCCCTTCCATGGATCCCTCGGTCAGCAAATGATCAGTATGTTCATGTAAGGACTTTGAAATCATTTGCTAGCCGCTCAAGTGCGGCGGTCGTTGTGCCTTGCTGTACTGGGGGAGAGTTCCCGAATATCCATACAGTGGAGCGGTCTGGCACATGCATAATAATTACAAAAAATTAAGGTTATATAAAATTAAATGAATTATAATTGGCTTTATGCTTTGGCATGATATGAATGCTATAACATTCATGTCATACTACATTACGGTGAAAATGGATGTTATAGCTTTCTCGTCCGCGAACGTGTTAACTACTCCTATTAAATTTTTACTCTATAAAGATACGGTTTTAACCCTTTGCCCTATAACAACGAGTGACTCTCGTGATGCGGTTGATGGAATAAGAAATTTTGAAGCTTCTCAAAAATGATCAAATTGAAAATATCAGTGAAACACGAGACGATAATATTATTCTTATATTATTAATATTGCGTTAAATTCTAAAATATATCAGAAATCACTGACATATTTTTATTTTAGCAATTTAATTTTCAATTGTGTGGATTTCAATAGTTGTGGATTCTATTGCATGTTTAGGCAGCTCCATTTTTATTCCTAGTTTATTTATTTATTTTTTATTTATTCCTAAATTTATAGAAGAGTCCTAGAATAAATATTCTGTCCATCTTAACACTAGATTTACGGGCGTGAAATCTGTTACATTGCAATATATTAAATATGGAGTTTGGAAAAAGAGGGATCGGGTGCCAAATATGATAATTCGTTAAGTAATTATTGTATTATAAAATACTCGTGAAATATTTACTGTACAGCTTCTCTGTAAATTTGAGAAATAATTATAAAACAAGTAGGAACCCGTCAATTTGACGGCTTCCGTAAATCTAGTGTTAAAAAACATAAATCACCGAATCGAGAATCTTTTCCGCCTCTTGATTCCTCCTTTTCAAAGTACTTATTTAATATTTTGAAATATGATAGATTTAACGCCGGTAGTTCTAGTGTTAATGGGGATTCAACTAATTTTGGAAAAAAACTGCCGATATATATGAACACAACTGCTTATATTTTTAATGATTATGTTGCATAATGATAAACTTTTTACAGTAATTTCACTTTGATACAAATGACGAGACGTAGGGTACATGGTCGGTGTTCAAAGTATTAAAGGAAGATAATAATTGGAAAATTTTCCGAGGAAATTGCGAATTTCGGGAGGGAAGTAGATTTGAGATTTTTACGAGCGCTTTTATACTTTGCAAAGAAGATTTCACTTTGTTCGATAATGATCCTTTTCGTGGAGGGCAATAAGAAGAGTCGAATTCTAATTTTAATTTTCCTTTGGCATATTCGTGGAGACCCGACTTTACTCCGCGATTAATTTTCATCTTTAATGTTCGCGAGTTACGAAACTTTGGTAATGACCTATCTTTCTCTCGTGCTTTCACAGACTTTCAAGTTCCAGGAAACTAAAGACCTCAATTAGCGATCAATTTTTGAATATGAAAGTAACAATTACGTGAATGCATTACTGCAAAAAATTCCCCTCGAAGTTTCTTGAAACATAAACTATTCATGAAAAAAAAAAACAAATAGAAAGAAATACTTTAGTACGAATAACAAAAAGTGAAACAGCAGAGTCTGGAGATATTTTTAACGTATATTTTAAGAAAGGAAACAAAAAATCAGCTGTCTGTAAATTTTTATAACTATTTCTTCTTCTAAAAATTGCATCGAAGACTACAAATATCTTTTCAAAGATTAAACGGTAAACGTTATTCACCTCCGAAATATTTTGCTGGATTTAATCCTTTGAAGTTCTATATCGAGTTTACTTCGATATAACTTTCCGTTGTAGTTAATATTCTATCGTCTTAATATCGACTTCCAAAGCTGCTAATAACTTTACATTTTCATCTAAATATCGTCTGATATCAATAAATAACCAACGGTAAATAATCTCCCCGAATGAATTCCACTTAGCTCGTAAAAAATTGAAAAAGTGTTTCACAACGCAAAGTGTTAATAAAGTGCGTTATTATATAACTGAATATCGTAGTAGATGTTAATAGAAAAAGTATAAGAAAATGTTTCAGTGCTTAAAATTTAACGTCACCAACGTCATCGACGGAGTTTGCGGAGAAATCTAGTCCTTGCTCCTTCGAGGATAGCGCTAATGAAATCTTGAGATCGGTAGCTGCTGGCACCTCATACCTTGCTTTAAACTTTGAAAATTTCATTTAAGGTTTACGACCGTGTTCCGATCTTGGAATTGCTCTCGATGGTAGTTATAAATTCATTTGATTGAAAATAGTAGTTTGACGTTACAGTTAACAAATTACGTCTAAAGCATTCGGGCCTTCCTGCAGGCATAATAAAGCATAAGCTCCTCGGTACATAAAATATTCAATCTTGATATGGAAATTTTACCGTTAAAATATCCCAATCTATATTTAAATAAAATTCACAAATCTAAGAAAAAATTGAAGCTCTGAGTATCTCGAATACTTTTTGCTACTGAAAATTCATCGCGTACTGTGAATTTGATGATTACACTGGTCCACACGATTTTTTGCCCGAAGAATATTTATGCTGATTCTTATATATTTTGTGACACTGAACCGGAATATGAAGTCCGTTTGTCTCTATCAGACTACATTTCTTCAGAAAATCACTTTTGAGAAAGAAATTAAATTTTCAACTTTCAGAATTTTTAGCATCTTAACCGTAAAAGTTATTTAATTCTTTTTGCATAAAATGATTCTACAATCCCTCCCAAATATATTAATGCATGTTACTTTAGTGTTATAAACATTTAAACATGTTTAAACAATGGTCAAATGTAAAATGACGCCCAAAATGCCCCAACTTTTGTTGATATTTTCCTATCTATCTTAAAAATTAGACGCCCAGGAAGAATTCTAATAGAAGAGGGCGGTAGAGTAGACATTTTCTTTGAGGAAAACATAACTGAAAGATGCAACACAAGTTTTGATTTCTTGTGAAAAATTGAAATAGCTCCGCAAAACACAAGGTGCTGCCAGTGATTCTCAGCGCAACCGTTTCACCCGGGCTAATATTATATGTGGCTTGCGGTACTTATAAATACATTTATTGTTTATGACTAACTTTCTGACAACAGGCCTACATTAAACAAAGTATTATACTTTTAACATTTGGTCGTATAAATAAACAATATTGTTCAATTTCATTTACAATATTAAGATTTTCGCTACGGAGCGCTTGTGGCAAAATGTGATCGCTGTGAACGGAGCGCATTACTGAGTAGTTGACACTGAGGTACGGAATGCTACGAAATAAGTAGAAGTCGTTTCTTGTTCTCTAAATTTTACAATGATATTTAGTATATTTAGTAATATCTTACTTAATATTTTACTTTCTAAAATATAAAAATTTATAATCATAATTTATTTTTTTAAATATTATATTATAGTGTTCATATAATATTTTTTAATACAATATAACGAAATTACTAAAGTATTTAAGCCGAACACAATATTAATAATGAACTTTGGTATGATAAAGTTCAAAGCATGGAACCACACATAAGTCAACATAACATTGTGAACAATAGTACCTCAACTCACGTCTTTTTCCATGTTGACTGCAGACGACACATTTTCGAACTTGATTTTTTTGACGCCTCATTCGAATATATAGACGGAAAATGTCTTTCAGTAACTCTTTCAGTATTGTTACTATTCCGTGCAACTAAGCATCTCATATCTGATTTTTGTTTCCCATATTTTTGCAATAATTGTCTTATAAGAGTTAAAAGAAATTTGGCAAACGGTAATTTTGTCGCAGTTGCTGATTGGTAAAACAATATGCATTCAATACAACCATGTAAAGTATGAAATAAAAATATATATGGTATGAACGTATATGTACGCTCTTCGTACCCGAGCGCCCACTTTTCCAGAGCGTATATATACGCTCGTCGTATATATACGCTCTTCGTATATGAATGGTCATTCTTCGAGGTCGTATATATACGCCCGTCGGAGCGTAAGGATTAACTATACTATTTCCACTTCGCTGCCCGACCAGTATGACGACTGCCGCGTGTTGTCAAAACAAACTCGGCGGTCCTCGGCGATCGCACCTTCCAGGTATTCGTCTCGTTGGTCCTCTAACAATAACAAGTCGTTTCGATGTTCGCCCTGCTATCAGTTTGCCCTCAGCCGCCGCGGCGACGAGTAACCAGTGCTCCGTGATCGGGATCAAGCATTTTCACCTATTAGAGCGGGTATAATAGTTTCGGGAGTGAGATTCAGAATCACCAAATACCTCTCTTTTTGTGGGCTACCTGGTAATTCATCCTTACAGTGGTATCAACCATTAGTTAAAGTGGTGGAACGGTAAGAAGGCAGCTGAGACGGAAGGGGAGATTACTCTCGCACCGCCTATCCCCGCCATGTTGGTCCTGGAAACCTGAGATCGACGAATGACAACCGAAAATAATACACTACTTTCGTCGTTCACATGACGACGCAACGAACGCGTGGGTCTCTCTTGCCAACAGCGCGTCAAAATCGAAAATACGTGAGGATGCCCCCATCCGTCGGGCGAATCAGAGCAAATTACCCTTTAGCTGCCGTCTTACCGTTCCAGCATTATAGCTGTCGTATGTCTACTCTCAGCCACCAGAGCAAAGAATCAACACATTTCAGAGGTATATATAATTCTTACTAAGATTTTAGTAGTTTTATTTAAAGTGTGATTACACATTTTGTTTTTAATGAAATACCGCAAAAGGATAATGAAAAGTACTAAAAGAGAAATAGTGTATTTCTTTTGGCCCAAAAGCTTAAAATTTAATCCTAATAGTGTTTTTTTTGCTGTATATAGATACTTAATCTGTTTGCCGCTATCATATATTTTTTTGTAGCAAGCACTTTTATATTTAATATATCGAGTAATCTTGACACTGAGAATGCAGTTGATCAAAATTGCTTATTAATATGATGAAATTCAATGTTTTTTTTTAATGTAGCATTATTGTCGTGAAATAACTCATAAACAGTAAATGTACTTGTAAAGCAAGCTAGATATCATAATATTAGCGCGGGTGAAACGGTTGCGCTGAGAATCACTGACAGTACCTTGTGTCTTGCGGAGCTATTTTAATTTCTCAGCCGAAAACAAAAGTTGTGTTGCAATTTTTGAAGTATCATTTCCTCAAGAAAAATGTTTGCTCTATCGCCTCCTTCTATTAGAATTCCTCCTGGGCGACTACTTTTTAAGATGGATAGGAACATGTCCTCAAAAGTTGGGGCATTGTGGGCATCGTTTTCCCTTTGACCATTGTTTAGGCATGTATAAATGTTTATAACATTAAAGTAATATACATCGTTATATTTGGGAGGGTTTTTAGAATCATTTTATGCAAAAAAAACTTAAATAACTTTTACGGTTAAATTGCAAAAAATTCTGAAAGCCGCAAATTTCATTCTTTTATCAGAACTAATTATTTCAAGAATGAAGTCAGATGGACACAAACGGACTTCATATTCGTGTACAGTGCCACAAAAGCTATAATAATCAGCCTAAGTATTCTTTTGGCAAATGACAAGTCCAGTTTTGTGGATCAGTGTTATCAAGAAGTGGTTAAATAAGGCTTGTTGTTACTTTTCTATTTCTACCCAAACTGTACTCATATCTCCGTAATTCTCCGAAATAATATGTTTAATGTGATAAATGAATATAAAAATAAATAAATTATTAAACTAAATTATTAATAATAGAAATATTATAAATCTTCGTACATCTATCCTTAATTATCAACTCTAAAGAAGATGAATTAAGGAGACGAAACGAATTAACATATTGAATATCCATCTGATCGAATGAACTAGTTTTTGAACTGACGAGCAAACAGAGAGTAAATTGATCATAGTATGGTATTCAAGTAACAATTTAAATCGACGAATTGAGCCGCCCTATCGATGCAGAACGAATGATCCTGGGAATTCGTCCTGCCAGTTCTTATCTGAACAGGACACGGGTTTCTATAGGATGTAGGTCGTAGGGACTAGAGAGAGAGAGAGACACAGAGGGAGAGAGAGAGAATGTATCCCCGTGTCCGTGAATCGTCCCTTTATAAAGCCAAGTTAGGATAAGACTCCCATGGGACCTTCGGTTCCGAAGGGATGATGTACTCGCCTCGAAACTGCTGATAGCATCCTGGGAAAACGGGAGAAGTATTCGTTCAAAAACTACGTAACCTTCTCCTTTTTTGCGCCGACTTTCTCTTTCTCTCCCATTCTATCTTATTCTCTCTCTCTCTCTCTCTCTCTTTCTCTTTCTTTCGCTCTCTCTTATATAAGTCTCCTTCTTTGTCCATGTTTTCAGGGTATAGCTTATTCCATTCTTTCCATCGTTTCTTGCTTTTATCGCCTTCCTTTCCCTAGCGAATTTATTTGCTGACTTTATCAACGCTCCACTGCAACGTTGTTGCTACTCGCACTTTTGTTCCTTTCATGAAGTACGAGTTCTTCGTTTGATCGGACTTTAACTTTAAGATCATGAGAAACAGACTCCTTTGAAGCTCATTTAAAACTACAGGATAAGGTTTTTATGTTTGTGGATAGTGGTAAATTTAGAATATGTGTTATTGAAAAGATTTGGGATAGGTATATGCAAAAGGTGCATCCAAGGAAATCTTGTCGTTAATTATGGTGCCGCAGTATTGCGGTAACTATAAACATTATGTTAAACTTAATGCGTCTATCTATAATGATATAAAATTCCAATTCAGTAAAATGTTTAAAATTAGTATATAAATGAATTGCAAGTACGTATGGAGAGTTATTAAAATATTCTTCGCTATGCAGGGGACGAGCTATCAAGCACTTTTACAGAATTAATTATCAAGTGCGAAAAATGTCAACACTTTGATATCTTCATTACACCATTGATAAAATGGGTATAAGACACAAACTTAAGATTCAAAATTCGTCAATTTAAACGTTTACACTTGTAATATCCGCGGTTACTAATTCGCGGAATTTCCACTCTTCTCGTAATTAACATAAACCTCGCCTATAACATAAATGAGGACGTAAGGTGCAAATAATCTAAAAACGTAATATATTGTATCTTTATTTGTCTGTGGTCGGGACCGAACTGATTCATTCGACTACGTCGCCAAAGCATGGCAACGTCTACCCAAATCGCAGTAAGCAACGATGCGAAAGTTTTACGTCGCAGCGAAACCGTCGACACACATTTATTTGCTGCCCTTGATCAGCTAACGCATTCGGCTACGCAGAATGTCGGCTCTATGCTTACACACTTTACAATACAAACGTAAAAAATGTAACGCGGAATTTCGAACATCTTAATAGATCGAACACTACACTTGGGCAACATCCCTTTCGTGAAACCGGTAATTTCATATTACACTAAATTGTAACTTCGCATATCTTCATTATATCGTTATTCTAAATTTTGGGGCACACGATGTTCTTCATTATAATTTGCGTAAACTCTTATTAACGCCTCAAGATTCTCATGCACCGTTAATTCCAACGAGTCGGCATAAATGTCATCGATAATCACATCTTACGTCGGTACCTTAAAAAGCGCGAAACGTAATGGAGTTTCGGAGAACGGATAAACCGATTACTCTTTCCCTTTCCGAGCGTTTCCATCATGCTTCTCCACCTGGAGTCTCTTTTTCGCTCTTTTCCGGCTTCCCTCCACGGAAAAGCCCTCCAATATTGGCTTCGTCCGGGAAAACTTTTAGCACGATAAGACGACAAGTGTCGGATACTGTACAGGCACTAACGGGCTTGATACTAAAGCACAGAAGCCGAGGCTACCTTCGATTCTTGACAAAACGAATTCCATGGCAGAAAACCTTTCCTGCGACTGAAAGCAGATCTTTCGTCCGGGATGCACTTATCTCTTCGTGTTATGAGAGTGCTACAGCGAAAGGATATCGATGGTGCAATTGATACCGGACTGGTAACACGATTAGTTACTCCGATAATGAGTAACACGTTGGCCGTTGCGGCTCCCTTTTGTTACATTTTTGACGAATGTTGCTGATACAGTTAATACGTTGGATTTCATATGGATTCTGTGGAATATCTGCGGTAGATTTTGGCTGACGGAATAAAACCGTTATGAATTATAATTATGCAGAATTATTAATTTTTAGATAATCTAAAGACAGCCTTGATTCTTTTTGTAGAAATTGAATAATGAAATTTAAAATGCTAGCGTTTTTGGTTAAATATAATTCTGTTTGCAGAGATTCAATACTCAAATCTATAAAACTAGCATCTTTGGTTAAGTATATGCTATACTATTTCTTTCAAAGTCACGTATGGCCGGGAAGCTTATATAAAATACGAAATACATTTTCTGTCATTTTTTCAAAAATACTGCTCTGTTGTTAATATGGTGACCGCCATAAATTGTACTGACATTGCGGGACACACGTTTATAAAATTTTTATAACAGAAATATTTAAATTGACAATGTTAGATAAAGCGCACTGTATGTTACGTTTATTTACTAAATAAACAACACCTCGTGTGTCGTTTAATGTTTCAAATAAAATCGTTAAAAAAGACAACTTAATTAAAAGGTAAATACGCAATTTTACATAATTAGATTTCGTAAGGAAGATTTATAAATAGTTTTTGCCAAACGACATTAATGATTATGCAGTTATCATCACCGAAAATAAGTGTCTTATTATATCTGCTAGCTACCGTAAATGAAAATGAATAATTATAGACACATGTTTTTCAAGTACATTTACTGTAATACATTTAGTTGAAGCTTTCGAAGCAACATTCTTTGAGAGGCACTGCATTATCCTTTTATTTACATATATATTTTCCGAGTAACCTGATAAGATTAGCGATCGACTTTCTCCGCAGGAACGACTTCAACAAAATTCCGACTAAAGGAATCTTGAAAAATCCGTTACACTTCTTTGAACGCCTGAGCTGTAATCGTTGCGTAAAAGGCGCCTTACATTAATCCTAATGTAATTTAACTCTAAAATTACGAGAAGATGTAAAAGCTCTTAACCAGAATATTCCAAGCTTTTCATGAAATACGTGACTCGAAGAACCGTTGAAATATGAAAAAAGAAAAAAACTCGCGCGGTGATAAAAATGGCCGGTGGCACCTCGCCGGTGTCTCCGTTCTCTTAATTGCTTTATCAGGTTATTAATTAGTCTATTAATTTAATTAATTTAATGCACTGTCGTGACCCGTCCGCCCACCTCTCTCCATCCCACTCGACTGCAAATCGTCCGCGTTATTAATGCATGTTCTCGCGTTCCTCCTCCACTATTTTCTCTTAACTTCACTCTTGTTACCTTAAGATCGATGGTCCAGTCTTCCTATCGTGTCGACGCCGGAAAAAATTACGGGATATCTCCCCGTGAGTCGGTTTTAAATACACGGATTTCGAGCGCTAGCATCATTAAATGTATGTTATTTATACTACATCGATATACGTCATATTCTTCGAGTCTGGGTATCAATATTACCACGATAGCAGATCTTAAATAATCGTACAAATTGAACATAGTATACATTCGCTTGTAACGTGCTTGAACGTAATTGTAACAAATGCCTGTAATTCTTACACCTTCGTACGATGTACTCTTCGGGTTATCTGTATCTATTTCTGCTACTGGTTTATTCACGTGAAATCTGGAATAAGTTCAACGTGCACCGATGCTACGATGGTTAAAAGTATTACCCGCATATTGTCGGAGATACTTTGCTTTTACGTAAGTTGATTTTTGTCTTTTTATGTTTAGCACTTTTCACTTTAAAGTTTTTCCCACGATCGTACTGTTTTTGTTAGGAGTCTGAAGTCACTACTGTCATTTCGTACTATATAAGAAATTAGTAGGGAAAGAGTTTTATCAACACCAGAGCTAATATTATCAAAGTGATTACATTGAAATATATTAACACTAAACCTACCAAGGCGGTCAAAATGACCGGTTCCCAATTTTTTCGGAAAATTACCTAAATTGATAGGGGAGCTATGAAGAAAATATTCCAGTTTTATCTTATGCAACCTAAATTATTAGGTTGGTAAGAAATTAATGTCGGTTTTGGAGTTTTCAAACTTTGGCGCTTAATTCTAAGGTAGCCGTTCATTTTAATCGGTTTGTTTTCTTATATCATTTTAGAAATTAAAAATTATTAAAAAACTTGTTTCTCGTTGGGAAAAATGTGTAAATTGTAATGGAACTTATTTCGATTAAAAAAAGTTATTCCCCTTCTCAACATGTGTATTTAAAGATAAAGTTTGAAAACAGACATTAATTTTCTACCAACCTAATAATTAATTAATCATCTTTTTCACCTCTTGATTTCTCTTTTCCCAAAGTGCTTGTTCAGTATATCTAAATTTTAGTAAATACAACGTCGGTAGGTTTAGTGTTAAATATATTAAATAAGTAGTGTGGAAGATGAGGAATCAAGGGATGAGAACAAAATCGCAATAAAGTAATTTGTAGTTTATAAGATATATTTGCAATATCTACTTTATCGTTCCCCTATAAAGGACAACTTTTAGAAAGAATTAGAAACCAGTCATACTGACTGGTAATTCCGATCTTTAAAAGTATTGCAATTTTTTCAGACCTACAATGTGATATGATAACCAAAAAGGGTTATCTAAATTGGTCATAAACAAACTAGGCAGATAAGTGTATACTGAGAATAGTTAAGATAAATTTACAGTGTGTTCAGTTTTTCAAGTTATCAAATTAAACGAATTTAAATGCTATCAGATTAAAGAGGCCCTTGAACCTATTCGATAGCGTATCAGTATTATCTTTCGCAATGACGAAAATTCATCTCCGCACGTACAGTAATCTCCGCGAATACGTTCGCATTTGTGTGCTTTCACATTTCCACGATAAGAACTTATGCAGCTACGAACGGCATTTTTATTGGTTTATTGGCTACACTTAAAGAGCTGGCAGTGCTCTTATCGCTTTTATCGTGCCCCAGAGATGCGTTCCACCGGGACATATATCGTTTAACGAGCTAGAATCGAGGACACTCGGGAAGCTTTCATCGGCAACGTGAACGTCGATTTACGTACACCGGAGGACAATTTTTATCATACGTCATTGAAATGCAACGAGCGACGATCGGGGAATGGCGACACCGGGTAGAACCAGATGGCTGATTAGTATTTATCTTGTTCCACTTCGTGCGGCGAGGAGCGGTTTCTATTTTCGTGTAATTCATAGGCGAGACGATAAAGTTGCGTGAAACGACAGAACGTATGGATAAATTATACGGCGGATTTTTCTCCTCTCTGTAGAGTTTATTATTTGATCTTCTTTTTATTTCAGATATTTCGATTTTCTTTTTAGACTGAGATAAATTCCTGCTTTTTTCATGTGTCGGGTGGAACGTAGTTCGTGTTTCTCGTAGATTATGGATCGAAATTAATTCGTGGAGGGAATGCGCGCCTTTTTCGAATTGAGGGTGGTAATAATGATTTATGCATGCTTACCCTCTCATATCTTTTCGCATTAGGACTCTCGTACCAGTGGCTTTTTGGAGGAAGAATTTACCGATGGTGATACGGGAAATTGCTGATTATGGCGATAAAAAAGTCATTTGGGTTGGTTTGAGTTTTCAGTTTTGTTAGATTACGTATTTATTTCCTGACGGAAATATTCTATTTCTGGCTAAATGGTAACGGAAAAAATAGAAAGAGTAGAGAAGGAAAATTAATATCGAATGGAAAATATAAAATGACGAAAGAAAATGGAAAATATATTTATAATAGTGTACAATAAATTATTAGAATTACTGATTCTAACAATTAAAGCTTCCTGAAACAGACTATTATGAAAAGACTGGTAACTAATTTTTTCAATATTGCATAAATTTAGCGTACAAATATTAATACTGATGAATAGATAGCGGACTTCCATATATTTGTGGAAAGTTCCAAATTGCGAAAAATTATATTTAACAATTTATTTACGCTCGCATTATAGTTGAAACAGATTTCAAACGCATAACAATATTCTATCATATTATCATACAACATCACAAGGACGATATTCGTTATTACATTCTAAAATTATGCACACTATTCTAAATAAAATTACCACCATCTATGAATCGTAATTCGCGCGCTTATTCCTGCGTTTAATTTCATTTAAATCGTTTCATATCTCCTTGTTTTACTTCAATTATAAATCCTCATTTTTCCTCGCTATCTCTTCCCACTACGGTGAAATTAAAACTGGTGTTATTCGAGGTTATTATCGTCCTTCCAGCTTATTCTTCTGAGCTATTATCTTAAGAGAAAACTTTCTACGGAGGAAAATTTATTAAAACTTGTTTTTTAACAGTCTATTAAATTTCCCATCCGCAAATGTATTCCTTGTGTTCTCTGGTGCACGAATCACGACTCTGCGGGAAATCTTTATGGAGCTAGCTCGAAGGGCACTCTACAAATTGAATTTTTTTCGGAACACAGATAAAGGCTGATGTAGAGAGGGAAAGAATCCCCCGAAGGTGGCGCATTTCCTTCCAAATATCCGAATCGAATGGTCAGCGAATTCAAAGTTGGAATTCTCCGCGAAGCGGAATCAAAGACGAAGCCGATTCGGTCGAAGGATTTGGCGACGAACTTTTTTGCCTTTAGATTCGTAGAAACGTATCGGTTCTTCGACTTGAAAGTCGAGCTTTACAACGGTACCATACGGTTCGTCGAGAATAAACGTATATGTCTGTACATTCACGTAGAACCACGGGAGAAAAGTGTCTCGGCTGTGGATGGTACGGCGTTAATTAAATTTTTAGACCTCTGCCGGTTTAGGGCGACTCTTCATACGCGTTCCATACATTCCATACATAGCATTCGCAAATTTCTCGTTGTGAAAATGAAAAGTAAAAGATCCGCGAGAATTGAAAGGTTGAATTTTTGTCAGATTTAAATTGAAAATTCATTCGTTCTCGAGGCCGTGAATTTATTTGCTTCGGTACAGGAAGTATCCGCCGAGGACCATTTCCGATAGCCGAGATTATCGAGCCACGATGGTGCTTTTATTATGATAGAAATAAAACAGTGAAACAGAGGAAATAGCTTTTATTGTTAGAGAAATACGGTAAATATTGAAAATGTATTACAGAATTCTTGTGACAGCGCTTATTTATGTTCCTAAAGTTTTTTTTATCTTTAATATTTCTTTTTCGAATAGTTCGTAATTTCATTAAAGGCGTAATCATACTTTTATATTTAAAAAAGTAATAATACATAATTATTTTGCTACTTTTATTCCCGATTTCTTTGTTTTTTTTCGAAGTATCCCTTTTTCTACCGAGTTTCCGATCTTTTTCATCGTGGAATTAGAAACTGGTAATTTTACATAATTAAATCTCATAATGCCTTATCCTATATGTTAATACATTTATTCAACTTAATCTCTGTGTATTGTGTTATTGAATTAAAACAGACACTGCATACCTGACATTCTGTAATATTGAAGAAATTTATTGTACTCACATTTAACACTCAAACTACCAAGGCAGCCAAAATGACCGATACCAAATTTTTTCTAAAAATTACCCAAATTAATAGGGCAACCATGCAGTAAATATTCAACTTCTATCTTTAAACCCTGAATTACTTAATTAATCATTCTTTTCACCTCTTGATTTCTCTTTTTTCAAAGCACTTATCTAGTATATTCAAATACAATAGAATAGCGGAGATAGTTAACACTAGGTTTACGGATGCCGTCAAATTGACGCGTTCTTACTTTTTTGATAAATTTTTCTCAAATATATAGAGAAGAGGTACAGTAAATATTTCACATGTATTTTACAATACAAAAATTACTTAACGAATTATCAGCTTTGCCGATTGATCCCTCGTTTTCCAAAGTCTTTATTTAATATATTGCAGTGTAACAGATTTCAGTCCCGTAAACCTACTGTTAAATAAAAAATTCCATCTTACGGAAGAAAGATTCTTTGTATCAAGTACACTCATGTAAAACACCGTTATCGTTATAACTGTCTACGTGTCACGAAGAATCTTTTTCCACGGCAAAAATGGCATTAATAGGCTAACTAAAGCAATATGCAATTCACTCTACTTTCATATCTGGTAAAAATAACACCAGTCGCGCCTGACACACCATTTGAGTCTAACTGATCGAAAACACAAAGGAGCAACAAGGGCCACCCCGTCAACTTTTCCGGATACAATTGAAATTAACTGCATTGGTTATAGACACACCGGAAGATTAACTGCCGGCAATAAAGCGTCGCGGAGTAGGCTGGCTCCATTCCGGGCAATCTAGTTCCTAGCTAGATTCAAATCCACCTCCGGCATTCCAGCCGATGATTAAATTTCACCTACCAACGCTGTCGAATATTAGTCTCGGAGGTATCGCCCCGTTGTTCCTCCTGAGAGCCATCATCGACACAGTGGCACACGCCACGATCATAAATTTCCCGTCGATCGGTATAGAGCACCAGAGACCGGAGACAATGGAGGAACCGGAGGAATCGGAATGGTCTCCTCCTCCAGAGAGGAAGAGTGAGAGAGAGGGAAGCTCAAGAGCGAGCATATAGATATACAGGGTGTTTCAGCAATTGTTGACTAAATTTCAGTGCGTACTTTACTTGCTGTGAGTATCGAACACTCGTACAGACATGGATAAGGATATAATTTCTGAGATATAAATGTTTATTGTTTGTAGGGGGGTAAAAATGTTTGTTTTTAGATTAAAAGTACTTCAGCGATTGATTATCAACTTTAAGTTACTCTTTTCGCTGTAAATATTAAAGAGTTTTATGAACATGGTTCAGGATACAATTTCTGAGATATAAATGTTAATTTGCAACAGGGTAAAAATCTTTGTTTTCAGATTAAAAGTAATTCAGCGATTGATTATCAACATTCAGTTACTTTTTTCGCTGTAAATATTTAAGAGTTTTATGAACATGGTTCAGGATACAATTTCTGAGATATACATAAATGTTAATTATTTGTAACACGGTAAAAATCTTTAGTTTTAGATTAAAAGTACTTAAGCGATTGAGTATCAACTTTAAGTTACTCTTTTCGCTGTAAATATTAAAGAGTTTTATGAACACGGTTCAGGATACAATTTCTGAGATATAAATGTTAATTTGCAACAGGGTAAAAATCTTTGTTTTCAGATTAAAAGTAATTCAGCGATTGATTATCAACATTCAGTTACTTTTTTCGCTGTAAATATTTAAGAGTTTTATGAACATGGTTCAGGATACAATTTCTGAGATATACATAAATGTTAATTATTTGTAACACGGTAAAAATCTTTAGTTTTAGATTAAAAGTACTTAAGCGATTGAGTATCAACTTTAAGTTACTCTTTTCGCTGTAAATATTAAAGAGTTTTATGAATACGGTTCAGGATACAATTTCTGTGATATAAATGTTAATTATTTGTATCAGGGTAAAAATGTTTGTTTTTAGATTAAAAGTACTTCAGCGATTGATTATCAACTTTAAGTTACTTTTCTCGCTTTAAATATTGAAGAGTTTTATGAACATGGTTCAAGATACAATTTCTGAGATATAAATGTTAATTATTTGTAACAGGGTAAAAATCTTTGTTTTTAGATTAAAAGTACTTCAGCGATTGATTATCAACTTTAAGTTACTCTTTTCGCTGTAAATATTAAAGAGTTTTATGAACATGGTTCAGGATACAATTTCTGAGATATACATAAATGTTAATTATTTGTAACACGGTAAAAATCTTTAGTTTTAGATTAAAAGTACTTCAGCGATTGATTATCAACTTTAAGTTACTTTTCTCGCTTTAAATATTGAAGAGTTTTATGAACATGGTTCAAGATACAATTTCTGAGATATAAATGTTAATTATTTGTAACAGGGTAAAAATCTTTGTTTTTAGATTAAAAGTACTTCAGCGATTGATTATCAACTTTCAGTTATTTTTCTCGCTTTAAATGTTAAAGAGTTTTATGAACATGGTTCAGGATACAATTTCTGAGATATACATGTTAATTTGCAACAGGGTAAAAATCTTTGTTTTTAGATTAAAAGTACTTCAGCGATTGATTGTCAACTATCAGTTACTCTTTTCGCTGTAAATACATTATTAAAGAGTTTTATGAACATGATTCTGGATATAATTTCAGAGTTATAAATTTGTATTGTTTACGAAATTTTAAGAATGTTTGGAATACAAGAACACTCTTCCTTCTCGAAGGCGAACAGAGTACGCGTTTAAAGTATTATTTCTGAAACACCCTGTAGAAGACGAGGGTGAGTGAAAGAGAAATTGTATAGCGAGAAAATAAGAAAAAGGACAGGCAGATAGGAATCTAACTGTGAACTGAGATACAAAGGCAGGGATAACAGATAGAAAATTACATAGAGAAAAAGAGCCACAAGCTTCTCCTACAAAGATAAACAGAGACGGGCACAGTCGGCTCTCATAGAGAGTAAAAGAGATACAGTCGCTTCCAAAGAGAAAATACGAGACACAGAGATAGAGATCTGAAGATAGAGCGAGATATAACGACTAGAGCAACAAGGAGAGGACAGAGGGGGAGAAAAAGAGACAGAGAATGGGAGATTGTGCGAGACAGAGAGAGAAATGGGAGAGTAAGATATAGTGAGACACGAGGGGAATATTGGAGAGCACAAGAGGTATATCCGTAGGTTGCGTATATATTCAAGGGCGGGATTCCCTTTATGGGGTACGCTGCATCCCGTGCATGGTGACTCGACGGGGGGTGCGCTGTACGATATGACGTAGCCGAGCATTATATGAATCCCCGAAATTATGGGATCCCACGTACATACGCAATAAAGTTTGTCGTCGACGTACACACCGTAAGATATCCTCGAGTCTCGTTCCGCGGAACGATTCGTTCTCGATATTACACCTTCTGCGTGTAGCCCGACGTACGATGGCCACCGATATTGGCGAACCTGTCGCCCTGTTTTTCGTATTCCTGCCTCGAAATTCGATCGGCACGACCGACAGAACCGCGGCCGTATTTGTTCCCGCGATTCGATTCCACGGGTTTCCCTTCAAGTTTCTTTTCACCTTCGAGCGGAATTCCTTGAAACGTGTTCGAGCCGAACGACTCGGGGAGTTGCCGTAACCTTGCGAACTTTTCAAACTTATTTAGTTTCACGGAGGACTTCGATTACGCGAGTTCTTGCGGCTTCTCGGCTGTTAGATGGAGGCGCTAAGTGTTGGCCGTTTTTATTTCGGTAGAGTGATTTTTAGATTTCACGACGTTGCTCATTTTCCAGAGGAATTTGGCATTTTCAGTGGAAGGTCAGGAGACATGCTGCGAGCAATTACTGATTTTGTTGGATGATAGAAAAGATGCGAAATATATTTTAATCGTTTGTTACTCAGATACCGTGACATTTTCTTCATAGAAACTCACCGTACTTTGTATGGCAAATATAATTAAACTAACCGTCTATGTTTGAATTCAAAAGCCTTTTGTAATTCTGTAAATTTCTTTGGTAATTCTCTACTTACATTTAGACACTTGGTGGTCATTAACCTGTTAACCGGGGAGGACGTAATATTACGTCCTACCAGGAAGACAACTCTAATGCGTATGACGATGTTTTTCGTCGTGGCAATTTTTAAATATGGTATGTTGAACGCATTAGGTTTTACGTTATTCTTTTCCATTAAATTCTAGCGTGGTACTTTAGGTGTGATAATATTATTTCTCACTGCGAAGAAGAAAGTCTGCAGTTTGAAACGAGTTGAACAAAAGTTAATTCCCCGGTTAACAGTTTAAGCTGATACATCAATAGCCTGAATATTTTCTTTCTTATTCATGTAATTTTCAAAGGGTTTTGCTAACCGGTACATAACAGATAAGTGAACAATAATAAATAAATAATCATGACGTAAAATCAGAACGAGTAAGTCTCTAAAAATACTTGTTGATATTCACCGCCTCTTAAGCGATATCGAGCTAAGAATGCCCACGATTCGGAGCAGAAGAGGTTGAAAAATATCTCTGCATCCACGTTGCATACGTCGCGATCTTTGAAATCTTTCTCGTCGCGTAGGAGGAATTCCGAAATTTCTTCTTTCCGCGCCTCTGTCCAGGACATTTTTCCTCCTTCGATCGGTGCATGCACGATATAATATAACGGGCAACGGATGGTCCACTTCTAATATCGCATACGAATGCCGAGGGGCGAATGGTAGGACGGGAAGACGGATGGACCTTTTTCTGCTGGAAAACCAACGCACTCAATAATCCCTTTGCGAGGTAAAACCATTAAATATCGTTCTCGATATTCGTACGACTCGACTATCGGCATATTACCGATATCGGTCCATAAAAGTCGCTTTACGCCTTGTCGATGCGTTATATACTCCTTGCCAGTAGTATCGGAGATATTTGAAATACTTGAAATCCCGAAATTGAAATCGCTTTATTGGATATTGCTTCCTTTGTGCGTTTCAATTTACCGGCTTAACACTTATTTCCGCAATTTCTTTTGAAGCGCCGGTGATATTAAAGTTTCCACGTTACGTAACATGACGTACCCTTTACGGGAAATTTGTGAAATTTTAACATATTGAAATTCAAATTGAAATTCAAGCGCGAAGTGTTGCACTTGTTTTAAACCACTTTTTTTTATAGAATCTTATTATCTCCTGTTATATCATATACTTCAAAAGAACGCTGGCAACATGAGAACAGTTCTGTTTTTCATGTTCCATTGACTTTTAAAATTTAATCACTTGTTATTGTTAGGCAAGGAATTAAAACAAACTTTAGCAATATCTGTACTCAGTGGTTTAACCGCTTAATGACCGAATTTATATTCAAAATTATATCGACAATGCCCGATTTTTTTTATACCATTTTTGTCATCTACAGATATAGCTCACTAGACGTAGCTTTGTAAGGCACAAAAAAAAGCAATTTTTTCGAGAAAAAACAAGATGTTTATTATGCTTCATGACACAACCCGAGTTATATAACTCGGGCTTCAATGAAAAAGCTAAAAAAAAACACAATCTAACCAAGAGTAATACAACACTATCGTCTAAGTAATAATAGGTAATAAGAGCTAAAGTAAAAATCAGGTAAATATATTTTACGATCTACAAATATCATTGACAGTATGGTACAATCTGAAACATGGTGTAACACACAAAGGCGCATCACAGTCTGGACAATAATACCTGGTTTCTCTACGAATTTTCTTGCCCTGAGCATCACGTTTTTTACTACATACTCCACATTGACGAGTCGGGTTTTGTTTTTTCTCAGTAGCAATATTTCGGGCGATGGCATTAAATATCCCTAAAATTTTCAGCGCCCGAGTTAACTCGTTCATAGGAAAATCGAAACGGCATCTATGCCCGAGATATCTCGGGCATGGTCGTTAAGCGATTAAAGTACCCAGAACAATACCATTACAGTATTTAACATTAAAAAAAAAATACCAAGAAGAAAGATACAATATCTCTGTATTAAATGAAACTACACCAATATTCAGATTGCGGCAAATTGCCACAGATGCAGGAAGTATATGACATATTCTCAAGTACAGCACTCCGATCGAAATTTGCCTCCCATTGTCCCGTAATTAAAGCGATATCCAACGGACATTCGTTGATACCAACCAGCGTATCTTCCTGTAGGCTGGCATTGCCCGCAGAACAATCGGGACTGATGATCCGAAAAGTGTCTCCATGGACGTTCCACCTCGAATTATCACAATCAATGACACCCCTATGCCATACTTGCGTAACACTGGCCAGGAGGAAAATCGTGATTTGCGGAGAACATATGTCGCAGATGCGAGTCGCGGCTAGCTCTGGCATAATCGAATCACTGGAACGAAACGATTAATCTCATTTAGTCCGTCACAGAGAGAGAAAGAGTGAGAGAGAGAGAGAAAGAGAGATGTAAATTCACTTGGACACAGAGTTCCCGGCCACGTGTGTGTACCTGCCGCTTGAAAATCCAACCGAGGGAAATTTAATTTTCCATCGACAGAAATCAGGAACGCATTAACGCCGTTCAGTCTCGTTTGATCCGTTTGATTAAACGAACATTTTTTAAATTAAAACTCGCTGGTTTGTTCGATGCACCGTTAATTGAGCTCGGTCGTCGATGCGCTTGTATATTTGCTGTTGCTCTTTTATGGGGAGTCCTTGGAAATGCAGCGCAGATATTTAATAACGCCGGTGGAGAGGAGCATTTCAATTATGCGTGAAATAAGGACAATGAATTACAAAATACGGCCTTTGTTCTCGTATTGCTTGGGTAATTTTTCGAATTGTTATTTGAATTTTACGTTGATCGAGTGATATGCGAATGATCGAGGGACCATGACGTTCTATCTGGTTTGTTGCAAATTTTTGAAGGGTTTCATTGTCGTAGATGTAACTGCATTTTTAATGTGAATTATGCAAGATTAGTAATCGATTAAAGGCAGGAAATATTGGAGATCTTAAGTGATTCGATAAATGGTATAACTTCAAGTACTTTAATCAAACATTTCATTTCCTTAGGTTAATATAAACATTGGATTTGACAATTACTTCGTATATTCATTGAAATTTAACTTAGTACCTACAATTATCACTGTCATCGGATAAAAGAGAGTAACCAACAGTGACAAATTCCACCAAATAAATTTTACTCGATTGTCGATAAATGAAAGAAATAATGAAAAGTACAGGGTGCACCAAGAGTCGTTAAATAATCATAGTAATAACTAAACTGTTCCAAGGGATGCCGCCTTGAAACTTTGACAAATCTTTAGTTTAGACTATATAAAAGCAATTTCTCCGCGTCGGACTGCGTTCTTTATCACGCTTTTATCCGAAAGTGCAGAATCCTTTCTTTGCAATTAATTTGTTGGAATTGTATTACAGAAGGCATCATATTAAAATTGATGTCAGAAATGGGATTCCAACGCTCTTCCTCTTTACTTCTTCCACGCAGAATTTCCACAGATCCAAGTGGAAAACGGAAAGAAAAATAACGACTATCAAGATTACCGGCCACGAGGAGCGTTTTCCTTTCGGTTGCAAGCATTCAATTAACTTGGACCCGAACATCACGTACGCGCGGTATAACAAGAAAATAATTAAACGGAAAAAGAAGTAGCGTACCCACTCTTGCACGGCTGAAGATTCAATTCCGATCCATTCTCTCCGAGGCCGGGATTAAGGATCCTTCGGTGTATATCTTCACCGGATTGAATTCTTAAACACCCTTTCGTCCGCTTCTCTTTCATCGATCAATCTGCCTGCTCGTGAAACGGGAACGTGCCTCTATTCCGCACACGTACGTGCGGAAACGACGAAGGCGGATGTAAAAGTGGAGGAAGATAAACTGCACGATGGATAGAGAAATCGGGATGTTGAAACGTAATCGGTGAAAGGATAAGTGAGAAAAATGGGAAGAGGTCAGAGAAGAGGGAGAAAATCGTATTTAGAGGAAGAGAGGAAAGAAGATACGAAGAGGAGGAAAGCAGAAAAGTTTAAGAGGAGAGAGACGGAGGAAGAGGAGAAACGGTGGAGAGTAGAAAGCGTGAAGTAGAAGTGAAATAGGGAGGGAAGGAGAGAGAGGAAAGGCATGAAGATATAAAAAAGGGAAGGAAAAAGAAACGTAGAACAATAGACAGGAAAGAAGGGTAGGAAAAGGTTCCAAGTATAATAGGAAGGAAGGATTAATGAAGATAGACAGATTATGAGATAGAAATGACAGGCGATGATAAAGAATGGAGAAGAGGAATGACAGATCACAAGGTAAAAAAGGAATACAAAGGAATGATAGAAAGGTAAAAAAAATGTAAAGCTGTGAAGGTCAAATATGTGAAAAGAACTAGTGGAAAACATAAGGGAAAAGTGGGAAAGACCATCGGAGGAGACACAGAAAAGACGGATAATGGAAACTCAAAGACACCAAACGCAGTAAATAAATACGTAGATGTTAATAGAGAGGGTGATCGAGAAAACAGGGAACGTACCTTTCTGATGACGCGGAAGGAGCCGAAAGGGAGGAAGATAATTAGAAACAGAGACGCCGAGGGAAATAAATAAGTGGACGACGCTGGAGATCCCAATACAGAGGAAGATCTACGTAAAAAAAGGGAAAGGAAGAAGAAAGGAGCGACGAAGGAAGAAAGGACCGGACGTATATTGCGCGCGTGCGAATCTTTTGCTCCTGTCACGTACAAATGTGCTTTTGAAAAGGCACCTTTTTCGTACCTCTCGTTTGAACGCCTCGAGAGAAGGCAATCGCCGTCTTCTCTGCTTTCTTCCTTCGGATCCTCCGGATGCTTTTACCTCGCTAAGTGACACGTGACTCGATTGTTCTCCAACGCGACAGACCGGAATACGTCTGCATAACGCCACAAGCTTCGGCCATTTTTACTATTTTCCTTCGCTCAATTTTCCTTCGGTAATACCTTCTTCTCTGCGTCCTCTCATAGGTCACAGTTTACAATGGATGTGCATGTACACATACAATGAGTAAAAAAAATATTGGCACACCCAGTTTTTTTGAAATATCTATTGGGTTGGTGCATAATTATCAGGCGCTTCTTTGACGTGCTATATTTTAATAAAAATTTACAATATTTTATAAATTTATGAATAATAATATTCTTGTACTTTTACTCATATTCGTCATATTATGCTGTACCATATTGAAAAAAAATGCGCGTCCACATGTTGAGCGTCGTGTTCTCGAATGCATCACCAATAAGGGTTGGGAACTGCTTCCACATCTGCCATATTCTCCCACAGAAGCGCCTACCAACTACCACTTTAATCGGTCGCTAAAAAACTGGCAGGCGTACAAAGTTTAGGACGATTTCGATAACTTAGTGGCGGATGTCGAAGCATGGATTGCCTCCAAGAACCGTGAATTCTTTTCTCGCTAAAGGTCACGTGAAGGTCAACATATTGCACCTAGTCGGATTCGTTTTTTTATAAGGTATAATACTGCTGTAGTGAAAATATGCAGACCCATTTAAAAAAATACGATGACCTTGAAATCTCGAAAAAAATGACCTTGAGAAAAAAAATTCGGCCCATCACCGTATTGGCGCCTTCAAACAGAATATTTTCTACCTCTGACATTTTTTCTGTCATACAAAATAAGCGATATATTTAAGGTGGTCAAGTTAGGTGAAATACCCTGTATAATCCACGTTAACCCCTTGCCGTACAACAACGAGTGACACTCGAGACGCGATAAATGGAATAATCAATTTTAAAGAGTTCGAAAAATTATTAAATTAAAAATATCAGTGGGTCAGAGTAAAATAAAATGAATTCTATGCTATTTAATATTGCGTTAAGTCATACGCTGTATCAGAATCAGGGATAGATTGTTATTTCAGCAATTAATTCTGAGTTATTGCGGATTCAGTCACAAAAGAAATGGTACAGCAAGGGGTTAATATCCTGTGTAATACCGGACGCCATCAATTCGTTTGCGCCCGGTATGTGTCTTTGTTCTTTCGATCGGCAGAATTTAACACTAAACTTACCATGGCGGTCAAATGACCGCTTTCTGATTTTTTCTAAAAATTCCCCAAATTGATTGGGCAGCCATTCAGTAAATATTTTAGGTCTATCGTATGAAACAAAAGTTACTTAACTGATCACATTTTTTCACCTATTCAAATCTCTTTTTTTCAGAGTACTTATTTCGTGTATTTCAATATAACAGATATAAAGCCGGTAGGTTTAGTGTTACCTTGCCAATTGTACAGATAAAATAATATAGTTAACGTATTACGATTTAACACGTTGAATGCCCTTGGGGTCACCGGTGACCGGCGCCTCTAAATTCAATGAAATTTCATATGACTTTTAAACTGTAATATTTACGAATTTCTTAATTCAGTCAATATACCCGCGTTGGTTTCAAAAAAAGGTAGAGCCCTGCTGTACATATATCTCTTTTTGTCTTTAACGTTTCTGCTTTGTGAAGATGTGATTTTAATAAAAAAAGTTTCACTTCAGTGGAAATGAAAAAACTAGCGAAATACCGGTGGCATTCAACTTGTTAAAATGTGTCCGACATTTAAAATCTTCGAACAGAACTACCGTATCGGTGAAAAACGCGTCACTCTTACAATTGGTATTGTAAGAGCAAGATGAATCTCGAGACCGATCCGTCCTGCAAATGTATTATTACAGAAAGCAAAAATGCTGTTAGGTATCCGGATAATTTTTGCCTTCTCACCGCCAGTAATTCATCGATGATCCTTGCAACTTTTATCGTCTCAATTTTTCCATGATTAACTGTATCTAACTTATAGTTAGACTAGTGGAATTACCGAAGACGATAAAGTCCAATTACAAATACTACGTATCAAACACGATTAAATTCCGTCCTGTGGAATTGAATGTGAGAAATGTTGCTATTACGAATTTAACGTGGCAATAACTTTCCACCCGAAGTTCATTCTGCGCGTTGATTAATTTCACGGTAGTTTGTGACTTCAATTTACGCCTTAATTACATCACTCAGTTTCGCGTGTATGTCTTACGCGAAATAGTTGAAGGAAGTTTTCAATGATTTAATAGTATACGATTTGGCTGCTTTCATTTATCGAACCTTCCCATATTTTGAATTTCGATTTTATTCTCTGTTAGTTTATTATCCTTCGCCGACGGCACGGATATCAGATCGTTCCTTCGTTGAATTATCCCTTTCCTCACCTGCGGTCAATTACACGAAGGAAGGAATATCTTTTTCGTACGGGAAGTAGCTCGTTATCGCGATCATTACGGGACCCGTCATTACGCGGCATTATATCGTTCGTAGCAAATCGATTTTCACAACGGGCGTGGCTGTTGACGATCACGATCTACCCTCTCGGGATCGATGTTTCAAGGACGAATTGTGGCGCGCTCTTGGGATCGCTGAAATTGCTCTGATCTTTTTTCAATACTGCTTCTTGCGAGAATGAATCCTTTCGAACGATGGAGCGAATAGGTATTGTTGGAATCGAATTCCGGTTAATTATTGCAAACGAGAAAGGAGGGATATATGTACAGTTACTCACATTAATATTCGGACACTATACTATCTTTATAATTATTGTTATGTGTAGGAGGGAATGATTCAGATATTATGTTGTTTATTTTACAAAAAGAAAAACCATTTATTGTAGATTGAAAATATATAAACAATTTAATTCTAACATAAACATTTAATTGTATAATACATTTTCAACAGAAAGTTGTCACATTTTCACATCACATTAATATTCGGACAATAATGAAAAGTAAATATTTTATATATAGAATTTATAAAAAAATTGTTATATTAATATTTTGTCGCATGTCCGTTTTGTTTAATGACCTCTTGTAACCTTTTGGGCATATTAAAAATAATTTTTTTTAGATACTCTGAAGAAATAATTGCCCATTCTTCTTGTAACCTCGTTCGCAACTCAATTTTTGATTTTATTGTTGTTTTTCTAATTTTTTGGTCTAAATAATCCCATAGATTCTCTATGGGATTTAAGTCTGGAGATTGCGGAGGCGGATGTAAAACTTTAGGACAATTATATAATAAATATTCCTGTACTATTCTTGCCTTATGCTTTGGATCGTTGTCCTGATAAAATTTGAAAGTATTTTGTATTCCCATATTATTTGCACTTTTTGGTAGATTGTTTTTTAAGAGGCCCAAATATCTATTCTTATCTAATATATCTTCAATAAATACCAGTTCACCCACACCGGCAGTCGCAATGCATCCCCATACAATCACAGAACCTCCTCCGTGTTTTAAAGTAGGTTCTAAATTCTTGGATTTCAGAGCTTCATTTGCTCTCCGCCATACTCTACTTCTTCTATCCGAACCAAAAATGCAATATTTGCTCTCGTCGGCGAATATCACATCACCCCACCAATTTTGAGGTTTGTTAATAAACTCTTTAGCGAAAGCCAATCTTTTTTCCCTATTGATTTCGTTTATGTATGGCTTTCTTCTTGCTACTCGACCATTAAACCCATTGCGTCTCATTATTCTGCGTACTGTTTCAGCACTGACTATTTTCCCAGTTTCATGGCAAATCTTCGCGGTCAACTGTGGAGCACTACAGTGCGGATTTTCTTTAACTCTCCGCATTATTCTTCTTTCTTCTCTTTCATTAAACATTCGAGGTCGTCCTTTTTGGTTCTTAAATTCGATGCGATTTTCTTCTTTATATCTTTTAACAATATCAGAAACTGTGCTCTTCTTCATCATTAACAGCTTTGCAATTTCACGATAACTTTTACCTTATTCTCTATGATAAATAACAAGTTGTCTTTTATCAAAAGTGGTATTTCGTCCTTTTTGTGGCATGATCTAAATATTCTGGATGTTAACACTTCGAAATATAACTTTGAACTGAGACAGACATATAATGTCTTGTACTGAGAATGACATTGTAACAGTTTGTATACAAAACAAATCGATTTTGTAGTTCGAATGGTTTGTAAGAACTGCTAGATTGCAGAACATATCACAGTGTCCGAATATTAATGTGATCTGAAAATGTGACAACTTTCTGTTTAAAATGTATTATACAATTAAATGTTACTGTTAGAATTAAATTGTTTATATATTTTCAATCTACAATAAATGGTTTTTCTTTTTGTAAAATAAATAACATAATATCTGAATCATTCCCACTTACACACAGCAATAATTATAAAGATAGTATAGTGTCCGAATATTAATGTGAGTAACTGTAGCTATGCGATTCACGAATGCAGTTTCCTGAGTAAATTCGGTTGGATAATATTAGGGGAACCGGAAAGTAATGTCGTTTCTCCAGATATTTTGCTCAAAAATCTATTGCTTTTTATCGATCCGGCATTGAAAATTTGCACACTAGATGACAAAAGGTTGTTGATAACGAGGGTGATTAAATCATTCATTAAAAATAATAACTTGTTACAAATTTATTTGTTTGAAGTTAATGTAAAAAAAATGACATAACTTACAGGTCCCCCTAATACTATGTGTGATAGTGTCGAAGATCATATAGTAGGATGTTGAAAGTATTAGAGAGAATGATTCCATGCACAATAACGTGATAAATTAGTAGTAGATATTTAGAGAAATAAAAGACTTTAGGAATATACAGTAAAAAGTATGGACGCGTAGTACGTGTCGAAGATTGCCATATATTTCCGTATCAAATGTGGACATGATTGTGAACGAAGAAATTGCTGTAATAAAGAAAATGCATATGTAGCTTTTGCGAAATGCAGCTTTATAAAAAAAGTCAATTCAGTAATTTGGCAGAATGAAAAATATAGTATGAAGATTTTGTATAAACAGATGTTAAAGTTAGAAAGAATCTTTGCGTACACGGCTAATTAAAAATTAAAAGTCTCAGTAAATGTGTCTAACGACAGCTCGATGGATATGCATAAAAATATAGGAAAAAGTATGAGTGCATAATGCACATCGAAAATCGTCACGTATTTTATAAATATTACATTCTCCGTGCAAACTTCGGAATAAATTCGAAAAAAACATATTTTCGAATCTTCTATAAAATCCTCCACACAGTGCCCATTAGGGAAGACTTTCCTAGAAAAAAAAGCTTTTACGATGTCCGAAACTGCAAGCTTTAGTTTACCGTAATTTCCCCACAATTTTTATTATTCACAGAACGCGCCCTTTTGAAAATAAATTGCAAAAATATCCCCTAAAATATCAATAAAAAATATCATATAAGACAACTTTTCGAAAAGGTCCATTTATAAAATAAACGCAAACAATTTCAAGAAGAAAGCACCTTCAAAAATCACATCCCAGAATGAGTAAGACAATAAAAGACCAACTTTCCGCATACCCGGATCGATGTTCCTTGGGTAGCACAATAAACCGGTCCGCCCGCCCTCTTTTTTTAAACGTACTTCCGTTGAAATTGTTTGACGATCGTTTCGCGGGATGTCGATGACATTTTCGCCCCGTTTACCACCTGGGTCGCGTTAAAACGAGAAGTAGATTTGCACACTCGAGAATGGCTTGAGGAGGAAGGGAGGAAGAGGGTGAAATAGTCCTCGAGGAACCCGTCTCAAATTAACGGGACACATCGTTTTTCCTGAACTCTTTTTGCGAAACGGCACCGAAGTTTCCGATAAACGCCGTCTTTTTTATGTGAAAACGATCGGGAGGGTTGATTGCCTTCATGTCGTGGAAGAACGATGTACATTTGAAGATTTCTGAATTTGTATATTTTTAGATTTATATGAAGGAATGACCAAATGCTTTTTGATAGTTAATATTGTTGCTTCGGCTTCTAGAATATTTTTATACCATTTTATATTACAATACAGTGCTAAAGCTGTGTTCATTTTTTGGTCGTTTATGCTGATGGCTCATTTTTTAGAAGCGGGGACATACTTTGGATAAAATAAACGACAGAGAATCTTTTAATAGTATTAGGTTGGTGCATATGAAATGTCGGATTAGGTCTGTACACTACATTTTGGCCATATTTTGTAAATAGGTAGACGTAAAATTAATAATTTTACAGTTGAAACAGGTTGTTTGGTCTATATGCTCAATATTGAGATGTATTTTATTTGGAAGACACCTAATTTCTATAAAAAAATAAACTTTTTTGTGCAACGCGATTAGTAGTGAAATACGAGTAGTAAACCGATATGAATTTAAACTTGGTAATAATGCTGCAGCTGCAAGTCTTAACATAAACAGAGCATATGGGAGACAATTCTTAATAAAAAAATCGTACAATGTTGGTTCAAAAAGTTTCGTTCTGGATATAAGTATCTTCAAAATGCGCCTCGTGGTAAACCCACAACCGTATGCCATAATGATGTCCTATCTATACATGGAAAGCTGAACTTCCTTTTTCCAAGGCGTTGAGAGCATTACTATTGAAAGATACTGTAAAAAAATTGAACAAATGCTCGTAGAATTGAAAATACTGCGTTCGGTTTCAATTAATCGGCGGGGGCCTACTTTATTGCACGACAACGCAAGGCCATATCCGTCAAAAGTGAGCTCAAAAAAATTTCGCGAAATGAAATATGAAATTTTACGTACCCACCTTATTCACCTGATCTTCCTGTAACGGATTATCACATTTTTAAACACTTAGGCCACTTCATTATAGAAAAAAAATTCGATAATGAAGGTGACAATAAAAAAGTCGCCTCCAATTTCATCGTTTCTAAAAACTCAGATTTTATTAAAAATCGTATAAAAGCCCTTGTGGATCTTTGGCAGAAGTGTATTGATGTGGATGAAAATTATTTTGATTTATAAACATTCATTTTGCAAAAACTGTGGTCATTTTAATGTCGCCGTATACAATCCGACATTTCATACGCACCAACCTAATAGAAAGAAGAATTTTAATTTATTAAAAATATCGAGTTATTTCATATTATCTTTTTTGCAATTTTATATTTATTTAATAACTCTATTACCAATAATAGAGATACTCAAATGTGGACCCTTCGTCAATGAAATATTTCTTTTGCTATTTTATGTCGATATTATATTTGCTCTTAATGGCAATAGTAATTTCAGTCAACAAGACCTTTTAAAAAGTGTAACGAGAAATTTTATTTTGCAGAAATTTGTTCAAGTCGACACTGCGTTTAACTTTCACCATTTTTTAATTGCAAGAGAAATGTTTAACAGTGAGATTATGCAGTAATAGAATTTATTTGGGTCGTGTTGGCGTAGAACTTATTTTTCAATTTTCTTCTTAACGAGCGTTTACTGTTCTGGGATGATAATAAATCAAATATTGGACGGAATTCCGGCGAAGAGAGTATTAAAAATGCTAATGGAAAGCAATCGCTTGAAGTCTATTGAAAGTAGACTGTATAAAGAAAAGGAGATGGAAGACTTGTCCCGTAATTAAACATTTTTTAATGGATAATAAACTTCGGCAGTATGAATATGAAAGTAGTATTTCAAATGGCACCACTTCCATCGTTATAAAATATAAAAATCTTTTTGCAAGAAACGTAAAAACGTATTATTCTCCGGCATTTATTCGTATGTACAAGTTTTGATAACCATAAACTTGAAAGAATTCAAAGTGAAGAACAAGAAATATTAGAAGCCAGATACGTGATTGAATTCCAAGGGAATAAATCTTGTTTGAATCTATATTTTCGATGCCGTAAAAGTTTCAACTCGACTGAAATTGCTGTTTCGTCGATAAGACTTTCCGAAATCCGACGAATGCATTTCTGAATTCCAATGTAGCGAAACTGCACGGAAAGAGATTGATTTAACGCTTGAATCGAGCAAGTGCTTGTTTACCTTTGTTCCAAAAGTTTCAAACTCGTAGAATCTGTTTTCTCGGAATCAGGATAAAGTTAGTTACATATTTCCACATATGGACTACAAAGTTGAATTTTAATTTGGTGGCCAACTAAATGAAACTCATATAGTAAATCTTGGAAAACACGATACGATATTTATTTTCGTGTTGCTGTGCGAAAGAAATGAAAACTTAATATTTTTATTCATTTTTCATTATATCTCTTACGCAGATCGTCAATATGAAAAACATTATTGCATTATGAAACTAAGAATTCAAAAAATTGGAAATTTCACTTCTGAAAATTTTGCACGTTGTTTCTTCAACTCGATTCCTTAAACCATTTTTCCACAGAACGTACAAATACATATCCTTCTTTCAACAATTTTTTGGCTTTAACAGCTATCTCATTTCGCCTAGGACCTACTGTTAACCCTTTGCGGCCCGAATTATTTTGTCAATTTTGTAGCGAGCTAAACGAAATTAATTTCACAACATTTTCCATCGTTGATTATTCATTTCTATTGACGATAGGAATAACTATAGGTACTGACGGATATTTAGGTGATATTACAAAATCATTGTGAAATTGGAAAATCGATATTAAATCGTTAGAAAATAAAATTATGTGAACAGCTATGTCGAGTATAGCTCGACATAGGACTGCAAAGGGTTAAAGGTGGGCATCGAACAACCACAGGAATCTTCAGGAAGAGATAAATAAATAGCTAAACAGATAGATAGAGAAATTTGGTAGGTAAATTGCCTATAATTTCCTCTTAATATTCTGCCACTTAAATTACGCCGAACAAAAATCGCAAATTCACAAATAACAATACGCTTCTCGCTTCTTTAAATCAGAGGTTTCAACAAGATCGGCACCGCCTATCGGCGGACGTTGAAGAAAATCTGACACTTAAAAACTTGCAAGTCGAAGTATGATGACAATAAGTTGGAGTTGCAGGTCGATATTCACAATTAAAAGTCGGAGCGTTAATGGTTAAAAATCTTCGAACGCACGTTTCAACAAATAGTTCTAACTGTCTTTTAACCATCGAAGTACTGAAGTATCGTAATGGCTCTGCCGGTTAGGATTGTCATAGGGAACCCGTTTTTCATTATAAATAATACACCCGTAACATTATTGATTTCAAGAGCGACAGTCGGTGTGTTTTTTTCCGAAAAGACGGCGGTGAGTATTTTTTTCGAAAAAGGTTCGGTAAACCAAAAAATGTTGAGAACCTATGGTGTAAGTCGTTATATCCCCATCATTTCATGGATGGTGGAGCCCTATTCTCCTCATGGCATATCACATTATCACATTATCCGTGCACGTTCTCAATCGTCGTTTACATTTGCGAACAAAATCACGTACGACGAAAAGTCTCATTCGAAGATGATTATACACGGAGGAATACTGTAAAAGCTTCTCGAAGTAAGCGCTGGAGAACGTTCAGTAAAGACACAGATCAGCGAATCAACAGAGGACGAAAAGGAAGAGATTAAAAGAGAGAACGGAAGTCCTTCGACGACGTCTTCTCGATGGGTCCCTCAAACCAGAAGGGAGATTCTGCCTTTCTACTTCCTCGTCGTAAAGATCGGACGTTTTGTGTAAGAAAGAATCTTCTAAGCGGATCTAAGACTGTCAGACATAATAGATAAAATCTATATATACGGTTCGTGCACGCGCGTGTATGTACACTGGGTGTTCCTTTTACATCGTCGTTTCGAAAACCTTTGTTATTTTCTTACAATCTAAGAAAGAAAGTGAAAATTGTCTTGTTTGATTAAGATACATCTTTTTTTCAAGATCATCTATGTTTTTCAATAACGTTTATATGATTATTAAGACAGAATTTCTAACCGGTGAAATGTAAATATGTGAAGCTACTGCACTGCAATCATTCAGATTACCTTGAGTACAGTACTTTTCTGTAGAGGTAAGTTAGTCGCACATCTTAAAATGACAGCATGCATAAAAAGAGAAAAATTGTAAAAAACAGGTATCATGTATTATTTTACAATTTTTAATTAACTGCATATAAGTCAACAAGCTGATTGCCGTGTCAGTAAACGGTAAATTATGCCGTATTCTAACAGTAAGTTACGTATAACCGAAGGGGCCAGTATTCTGTTCTTTCATATTGAAGCATTAACAGAGCGAATTAAGATGTTTATGAAACCATCCAGGAATTTTACATATTTATTTTTTCACTGATATATCAACCGTAAAAATGCCCTTCCATTTATGTAAGTATTAAAGTGTTAAATTTCCCTTCGCATTTTCTTACCTTCCATTATTTAACCCTATTTTCACCGAAGGTGTCCAAAGACACTTTGATATATTTCATTTAGAACACTATATTTTAGTTAATAATGTTACAATATCGAATCAACCTTCTGATAAAATAACAAATATTCTACAGGAGTTATTTCTTAACAATGATTCCCGAGATATTTGCATGAAAGCGTAAAAGTGTCAGAAGACATCTTTGGTCGAAATAAGTATACTCAAAACCGTGGGAGAAATAGTGTTAAAACAAGTGGAGTAAATAGATCGAAGACAGATAATTGAACACGAACGCATGGGAAATCCGTTAAAACATCATTTGCATAAAATTCTTACGGTTTCTAACATTTTGGCCAACTATGCCTACGTGAATAACGTTGAAAAAATAATATATGTAACGATTTCTTCTTATTCCTGCTCACTGAACAAGTTATCAAAGTGCAACACGAAAAAAAAACTAGGACACCCTATGTGTGTATACGTATAAAAGGTCCCCTTTCTTGTATAATCAGTCCTTGCTCCTTTGTGAGCCATTAGACGTCTGTTAAGGGATGAGCCTTATGTGACGTATTACGGCCCCACAAGAGTTCCACCCTCTAAGCGAGTTCCCTTCGTTAAAACTCAGTTAGGCGAAAAGGAAAGCCCGTAGCCCTCTGGGAATTAAATCTTTCTTTCTCTTCCTTTAATTACTCTTACAAGGATTCCGCCTGCTTTCCGCGATACCGCCAAGATACGACCGAGATACGTTCGAGTTAGGTGAAACGCTTTCTGCGATAACTAGCGTTATTTATTTTGTTAATTTCTTTTCACGGTAATCTCACTGCTTGGATTTTCTGATACATGGACAACGATATGTTCGGGGGATTTCGTGTGCGCCAGTTGATGTTGGGTTTGCGGGAATTATTTTTAAGTGGAACGTGGCGTGGAATTCAAGTTATCACGATAAATAACTTTTTTAAAAGATTTATCTTTTTGCACTCATTGTTAACCCCTTGCCCTACAATAACGAGTCACACTCGTGATGCGATAAATGGGATAGGAAATTTGCAAGTTTTGCAAAACCTATGAAATTGAAAATATTAATGCGACGCGACGCGATAATATTATTCCTGTAATATTAATATTACGTTAAATTATACGATATATCAAGAATCACTAATCAATTTTTACTTCAGCAATTAAATTCTGAATTATTGAGGTGGCAGCAACAAAACAAGCTGTAGGGCAAGGGGTTAAAAAGTGGTAAAACTCTTTGACTGTCAATATCTTCTGAAGTACTTCTCTTTAATTTTATTTAATTTGCAATTATTCACTTGCGTCGGTTCATATTCATTTGTTTACAATGTAGGAGAGCTAGCTTGCAAATGTTTAAAAGTTTCATTGCTGTTATAATAAAAAACTTGTTATATTGCTGTATTTTTAACATCTAGAAATTCGAATGGCAATTGCAAATTCCACTTTTTTTTTCGTTGCCATACAAGTAGAAGCACGGACGAAGACATGAAAAATATGTTATACAATTATCGGTTCTTAAATACTTTATTACAAACTTGCAACAAAAATATGAAATAATAACATTAATTTGTGTCAGGTGTTAAACTTTAACATTTGACGAAGACATTGGTGTATTACAATAATTTTATGGAATTCAATAGCGTTTAGTAATATTGCACCTACAATGTTATATAACATTGTTTTCTTGTTTTCAGCCATTGGACATGTTGATTGGAATTGTTTAATAATATAAATTAAATTAATGTTATAATTCAAAGCTGCGGCCATTTATGATTTGCATACACACATCATAATGTAACAGCTGCTCACCTGTTGTTGTTCACTCATTCATTCATTATCAAAAATTCATAACAAAAACATCCACAAAAACATTTACTTAACCCTATAACTACCGGTGTTATATCCATTATATTTAAATATACTGAATAAGTACTTTGGAAGAAGAGAAATGAAGAGGTGAAAAGGGTGATCAAAATTAATATAGGTCTTATAAGATAGAAGTTGAATATTTATTTCATCGCTCTGCTATCAATTTAGGGATTTTATAAAAAAAATTGAGAGCTGGTCATTCGGGCTACCTTGGTACTTTTAGTGTTAATGTTAATCCCAGTTGACAAAAAACATTTTAAATCGCTGTACACTTTACCAATGTTAATGTTGTACACAATGCCTTTCCGCAGGAAATGTAGAAAAGAAAGTGATATTTGATCACGTAATCTTCGAAAAGCGTAAAAATTACTTGGCATGTATTGAGGGCGTATAAATCCTTAAGTGATCGATTTATGACTTTCGGAAAATAACGATTCCCGCAAAGCCGACCCACTTTCAGGTTCTCCCGGCAATTTTCGTTTCTATCCGCGATTTCGTCGATGAATCTCATCCTCGGTAGAAAGGGCTATCGGGTTTCTCATAGAATTTATTATCGTCAGTGATTTTTCACTCCCCAGACGGCGGTTGCGCCGTTTCTCTCCTAAGAGGAGAACACCGACGAAGAGAGCTGGATATCTCAAATGAAATATTATTACGCCATTGCCGCTTTCAGGAGAAAGGGGCTGGGTTTCGGAGGCGAGAAATTTCATGGAACCGCGGGAAAAAGTTGGGAGAAGTAACGAGGAAAACTATCTAGATGTTACTCCCTGGCAGATCTCAGTTTTTCTTCCCTTTCGTTTCTATCTCCATCCCTTAGCTCCGACGTCTTTCCTTTACGTGCAGGTTCTTCGTGACTTTGAGAATGTATCGCGATAACGCTTAATAATCTTTTTGGCAACGGTGAATTCGATGACTGAGTTTATTTAGTCATTTTAATTATTTCAAAAGGAAAGCAGCTTGTAAATAGGGAAAATGATGTGTCGGACCCGAATGATTTTTCTTTCAAGTTGCGACGCTGTTAACCCTTTGCCCTACAACAATGAGTGACACTCGTGATTAGATTGATGGAGAAGGAAGTTTTGAAGCTTCTCAAAAATTATCAAATTAAAAATATCAGTGGAACACAAGACGATAATATTATTACTGTGTTATTAATATTGCGTTAAATTCTAAGACATATCAGGAATGACTAACGTATTTTTATTTTAGCAATTTAATTTTCAATTATTGCGGAGGCAGTCACAAAAGTAATCGTAGGGCAAGTGGTTAATCCTTTTGCGGCTTAGAATATGTTTGCAATTTTTCGTTAGCTAATTGAATCAGATTTTGAGAAATTTTTGACCGTTGTTTATTTAGTCTTATCCGTTGATCCGACAATTTTATCGGATTCGACAAAAACATGGCTTTGAAGCAGGAAGGAACACTTTTATGTTATATAGCTTGCTCAACTTCAACATTTTTCAATCCTTATTCGAAAACTGTCCCGTAAATCAGACTTTAGAAAATGAAAGATAACAAGATGTATATAAGATATTCAAAATACCAATCCGTGCGTAATGTCAACTCTGTCTAACAGTAGTTAAGAAAACTAGATAAAATACGAACCTGTCTGCTCTAGATAAAACATAAATTATAACAGATATATAATCGAAAAAAGATATATTAAAAATTATTAATAAAAGAATTAATTAAACATTCCTGCAAGGAGAAGGAGAAGATATATTTTCAAATGATTTCATTAATTTCTTCCATTCTTGTATCTGACATTTGTTCAGCTATACTTATAAACGTCTGATATTAATTTCCTAAGTATTTCCATTGGCTTTAAAGTGTATTTTAATAAAAACCTTCCCTCCCTTCGTTCAATTTCTCGGTTAAGAAAAAGTTTTCCGTGGTCCCTCCGCCGACAGAGACGCAAGGTACACACAAGCAGGATGTAAGGAGGAAGAGTTTTCGTCGAACTCCTTTCTGAGCCCCCGACATGAATTTTAATGCCTCTTCGCCTCTGCGGATGCGCAGATAGAAACTTTTCCTCGGCTTATTCTCTTACATACATAATTTTAATCCTTTCGCGACAAGGGATTGACGTAAACACGTGCAGCCGTTTTATTATTTTCTTGCCGATTTTTGGAAAACTTTCGTTAAACGTTCGGATTGAACAATTAAATTATTATAACGCCTTCAGAACTTTGAACGTCCTTGCGCGAAATGAATTCAATTTTCTTCATCGGTAATTATGATAATCGGCCGTGAAACTTAATCCAAATGCAGTAATACTCCTTTCTTATAAATATGAAAGTACAATATCCGTACTGAAGTACGGATTCCGTTCTATGAAAAATAATTAAATAGAAGATTGAAATTTAAGTACATGTTATAATATACATGCTGTTTTATAATAGATTGTATTATGATCATAATGGATGTGATATTATAGACTTTTAATATAAATTGCTGTAGCTTGTAGTGCAAATTGGATAATTTCTTAAGAAAGAACTTAAAATGATTAACCCATTCACTGCCAGGAAAACTAAGCAAACATTACCTTTGCTTGTTAAAATTTGAGAAGATGACAGAAAGTTTTTACAACATTGGTTTCATTAATCAAAAATATAATCTCGACATTTGTAATGATACGAAGAATATTTTTGCTCAAAAATTTCTATACACGCGCGGCCATTATTGTTAATTTATTAATTCAAACTTATATTGCAGCTACGAGATATCTCGTAGTTCGCAGTCAATGGGTTAAGGGCAGTGAACACGTATACAGAAATATGTATATATGTACCTATATCCATGATGCTAAGAAAAATTAATTGTCTTTCCAAATGTATACACTCTTTATCTACACTACATTCATCGATACTTCAGATTACTTACTCTCAAACGTCCAAATAGCAAAGTATTCCTAATATTTTCTTATTTCTCTAACTCTTCGATGGCATGACAATTAGAGAAACAATTTTCCATAAAATATAAAAATTGATAATCTTTAGATAAAATTGACAAAACAAAAGTAGTCATTGTCTTTATTTTTATTAAAAATATTTTAATAAATATATATAACGCTAAACTTAAATCAGTGTTAACCGAGAAAGTAAATATTATTTTCATAATTATCTTATTTCTATCGTTAATCTTTTACTATGCCACACCAATACATCATCCATAAATTGTATTATTTCAATAAAACTATCAATCAGTAGTGGGCGATTCAAGTTTTCTGAAGCTACATTCATGTTTTCACCAGCTGCCATCAATCCTATTGAGTTTTTCTGCTTCCAATAAAAAGATAAATTTAACCACATACGTTCACGAAACCTTCGCTCAAGATTTACGAGTACTTTGCAATTGCGTTGAATTAAGTTACTGCAGAATGGGTAAGAAAATTTTACTGCCAACAAAGATACAAAAGTGGGCGGTAGGTAAAGAAAGGTTTACCACCCGTGGTCTAAAGTAAAATAGTATGATCGAAAGAACTGCGTCAGAAGGTACCAATGAAAATGACGATGTGTGGCAAATCATAAATAACTGGCAAGTATCTTTCATTTTATAATATATTTCATTTTATGTGCCTTCTATTCCAGCAGTCCCGTAACACCGCGCGAAGTTTAGCCTCTCGTGTTCGACGATACTTTTCCACAGCGAGCTCCTAAATTCGTTTATTCCCTTCCATCACCCAGTCTACGCGCAGTCGTTCAAATATACCGAGAGCCACGAGGTACAGAGTGGTAAATAAAATTGGATAGAAAGTTACAGTTTTAGACGGAAAAAGTTGTTCGCCAAAGAAGGGCCCTTGCTTGCGATTATTCCTCAAGTTTTACTTTCTGCGGGAGGAAAATCACTTCGATGGATCTAAGAGATAAAGTACAAAAGTATTATGTATTACCGATCGCGTAAGTCTCCGCTTTAACACTATTCCTACCACGACCGGTGAAATGACCGTTTTTAAAATTTCGATTAGAATTTCCTATATAGAACGTAATTGAATCGCCTTTAAACTTCACGACTTTTCCTCAAATATACGTATAATACATTCACATTATAATACTTTTTTCAATATTCACTTCTCTTTTTACTGTTCATTTTCTGGGAAAAAATTATCATTTGACAAATTCACCGGTTGCGGTAGGAAAAGGTATACGTGAAGTGTCGGTAGGAATAATGTTAAATTAATAGGCTGAAATTGTTTCGCTGGATATATGTGACGAAAAGCGACATTTTAAAACTGAATTACGGTTCGGTTACTGGATTATTTCGAAAATGTGTAGGAAATGTAATTCAGTTCAGAATTAATACACGTCTTTATACATTTACAAGTCGGTCAAAATGACCGGTTCGCAGTTTTTTCTAAAAATTCCCTAAATTGATAGAGGAGCCATGAATTAAATATTCCACTTCCATCTTATAAAACCTAAGTTAGTTAATCGATCATCTTTTTGACCTCTTGATTTCTCTTTTTCTAAAGTACTTATTCAATATAACCTAAATTTTAGTAGATATAACGTCGGTAGTTTTAGTGTTAATAACCGGGGTAATTGCTAACATACAAACAGAAATTTAAACATTTTACCACGGAGGCAATGCACATGAATTTGTCGTTACATTCAGACAAAACATACATACATTTGTATTTATACAAACACTTAATTAAATAAACTGTAAAATATTATCCTCTCTACATTCGGTCATTCGACAACAGATATCTGCCCTCAGATATCGGTAATTTCTCTATTGGAAAATAGATTGGGTTACAATAGAATAGATTACAATTCTCTTTGTGGAAAATTCTATAATAAAGTTCTAGAATATTGTCATATTTGGTTAAACGTAATTTAACGGGAATATAGCACCGAAAATATCGATAACTAATTCGGTGTATTTAGACGTACTGAAGATATAGGCATGTGTAATATGTCGAATGCAAATGAACGAAGAAAGAAAGCAAATTGAATGATTGCATTTTTTTTCTTTCGTATTTTTTCGGCTTCAATAGCTATGGTCATTTCGCTTAAAACATACTATTTATATTGGTTCCAAACCACCAGAGCTATATTAACCCATTACCTCTCATGATCCCCATTTGGGGATTTATTCATTTTCTAAGTCTATTAGCATTCCCTTTAGATATTTGACATGCTTTTGAGATTAAACGCGTTCAAGATAGTCTGTTTTAGATGTACTCTTAAGCAGTAATTTTCAGGAATTATTTTTATTTTACACTACGACAATGCTTCATCCAGAAACAATCGAACCAAGAAAAAATTGGCAGGTAATGGGTTAAATGATAATTTAGGAAAAATTCTCCAAAGGTGACTGAGGAAAACTTAAACTTGTGGTCAATCTTTACCTCCTCACTGACCATAGCCGCCACTCTCTGATTGATTTAATCGTTTATGTTGTACAAGACAAATATAGAAAACCAGAAGAAAAACAGCATTAGAAGTTCAGAGAATTTTCATTTCGACCAGCTTGTTGGATCTGATGTTAAAGATGTGGGTATACGTGTCCGGTGTTCCGTAAAAATGTATTTTTTCAGATGAAAAGTGAGACAGAATTGTTCCGTGGAATTTCAGAAAATAAAAGATGGTAGAAGAGAACGTAGATAAATGAATCCGGGAAGCTTGAAAGGAAAAGAAGGACTCCGACAAATCCGGTGCTAAGCGTCTGTACTTCGTTCAGATGGACGCGTCATATTTTATCGTGACGAATCTTCCTTCGACTTCAACTTCATGAGAATCTCCATAAAAATTCCATTTGGCACAAATTTCTCCTGTTTCCTCAAAACTGCACCGGAACCAAAGCAGACTAACTACCAATTCTGTGCAACGAAACGATGAAATCGTTGGGTACTTCCTGTGCCAAATTGCGCGATGACGAGCAATCCTCGCCAAGTAGTTTTGAGAATCGGGCTATTTTAATGGGGAAGTATTTGTCAAAATCTGCTGGAGATACGAAAATGTAATTTTCTATTGTCTTCGCTACTAATTGAAATTAACTGAAACCAAATCCTGTAACAGTGTAAAGAATATATTTACAAGTATTGTATCATAGCTTCCATGGAATGAGTTACATACATGTTTACACGGTCATTAGAGAACTGATATTTAAAGTACTCAATGAAAGGATTAAAAAATATTTAATCAAGATAGGTCCTAAAAACATTGTTTTTCAAGTAAAGTTAATTTTTAAATGCACGTTATAATTAAAATCCTAAACTGATTCTTAAAATTCTACTAAAGTTTCTGTTTTAAAAATCGATTGAATACTTGAATTGCAACTTTTGTAAGTTAAAACCAAAAAGCCGTCAAATGCAATCCGCAATGGGATGAAATCATTTTCTAATTAAAATAAATTCAATAAAAATAATTTACGTGAATGAAGCACGGATTAACACTAGAACTACCGAGGCTATCAAAATGATTGGTTCGTAATTATTTCAAAAAATTCCCCTTTTTGCAGAAGTCATACAGTAAATATGCCACGTCTATCTCCAAAAACATAAATTACTTAACTGATCATATTCTTTGCCGCTTGATTCTTCTTTTTTAAAAGTACTTGTTCAGAATATTTGACTAAAACATATTTAACGCCGGCAGTTCTAGTGTTAACTACTAAATATTAAATCGTAATTTTCTATATCAACATTTCAAACGGATTAAATATCAAAAGAGTTAATTACCCAAACTTTTCCCTACTTGATGTACCTATACATACACTGCCGGCAAAAAGTATTAGGACACCTACTTTGGATGGAATAAATGTAAACATAAATCTACGCTCATTTTTGTATGATTTTAACTAATTTTTTTTTTTAGTATTATATATTTCAAGGCAAACATACATCAAGTGCTATAACAGGTTTATAATGCATAAATAAAATAACATTATATTTTGTTTTCATCGATATAACCACGTCTTTCCTTCATGACGGCTTTCACGAGTTTTAGCATTCTGGACATTAAGTTTTTAAGGGTATCTGTTGAAACTCCATTCCGATTAGTTGAAAAATGACCTAATACTTTTGGCCGGCAGTGTATATCAGAATATCAGTGACTGGAAATCCACTTCCGCTTCCACAAAAAAGTAACCGTAGTAATCCTCTACGATACGAACCCCCAAACATCTCGTAAATCCAAAACACCGACACAAACCTCAATTACAAAATAATAAATGACATTTTCCTCGAACAAGACTTCCCACATGAACGTGAGAACCAACCAGAAGATGGAACACCACACGAAGAGAGTCCTCGATCAAGAAAGTAAATTTGTATCGCATCGTTCGGCTGTATTATTTCAAGCGTGAATTTCTATCGTTCCCCGGCCTCGCATAAACGATGTCTGAGCATGCGAGGAAGGAGTTTCGGGGGTCGCACCCTGAGACACGTCAGGCACGTGACTGCTAGCCGTAACTTTAAACGAGTCACTTTGTCCTCCCTCATGCGCCCTCTTCCACCCTCTTTCATCCACGTGCCGGTGTCCCGTCCAAGTTTCCGCGGGACTCATGCCTGTTACGTATGCCGGAGCAGACAGTCCGGTATTTCGCCGGTAATTGCATGCGCGCTTTGAAAGTCACATATAAACTCTTAACGGGCGACAGAAGCGGCTTCCAGGAGCGCACCACCTCCTGCCTCTACCTGCCGGTGTCACGGCCATTCGGTGACTCGGGCCCTGGGTTTATGTATCCCGTGCTAAACTTCCACCATAGCCGACCACGTTTTGCGCTGAATGCAGCCGAACCTGGCATTCCAGTCGCGCAGGGGATTAACCCTCTTTGAACTCGTAAGTTCGCCCCTGGATGGTCTCGAGAGGACGTGTTACGCGTCGAACGACGTTCGATAAAGAGATCGTCGATAGTTTGTACCGTGTAATTAACGGAACCTGACGGAGAGTTTCGTGACGGGGATGAGAGGAACGACGAGAGGATGAATGAGGATGGTAGAATTGCAAGTTTGTTCCGGTTATTCGATGATGGACGATACGTGGATAATCCGGCTGCTATAGTGTGCTCTTTAGGCGATGATTTTCTTGCGTTCCAGTTAATCTTCAGTTTTATCTGACCTATTAACCTTCCAACCGCGGGCGGGTTTTTGATTTTTCGGTATGAAACAGCGGGCTAATTTTATTCTTTAGACAAATGTGTGCCAGAGCTGGGCATTATTTCAGATACAATATTTTAAAACTTATTTAAAATATTATTTGAAATAAAAAGTTATTTCACAAAAATATTTCACTATTTGAAATAAATTATGTTATATTTTGTCCAACAAAATAATTTTAGGAAATGATTATCTATTCTTTTATTTCGTGAAATACATCAGTTCAAATAATAAAATAACAAGTTATTTTCTTATTTGAGATAAGTATTTCAAATGTCAAATAACATTCCTTCCTTCATCAGCACCCGTCGAACGTTTATTTTCCTTCGCCACAATGTTTGATGCCCCAAGAATGAAACCTCTTTGCGATGAACTGTTCGAAAAAAGGGTTTTATTGAAAGCAAATGGTGTAAAATCTTTCATGAAGTAATTAATTTTGTTCTGCTTTCAGTCAGTATTTTTGTTTATTAATTAGTTGTTATACAAATGTGTCAATAATTATTTTGTCGATTTTCTAATTTATTTACCAAAAAAGTATTATCTACGGTAATTTTGTTAAATAATTACGATTACAAGTATTAATTTGGTATATAGTAATGTATAATACTTGTAGTCATATATTGTTGTATAATACATAAATATACAATAAATATGAAAAATATATTATAAATGAAAATATGGTTTTAGTTCTTTTAAATCTTTATTGCTACTCATCAATAGTTTATTTTCCAAACTAAACATATATAAGGCGAAATTTCAACTTACAATTAGTATCATACATTTCTCTTAATTATTTCAAATAAGTTTATTTCAAATGCCTGCGCCGAAATAAATTATAATAAAGTTATTATTTAAAATAAATGTACTCAAATAAATTCCTCTCAAATAGTTATTTCATAGAGTTTATTTGAGATAATGTTATTTTCAATAATTAACTTATTATTTTTATTTGAAATAAAATTTGCCCAGCTCTGATGTGTGCTAAGAATTAGATTAACCCTTTCGCTTCGAGCGCCGGATATATCCGGCATCTATATGATGTGTATATAAGTACCATCTGTAATCGATGACAATATTTTTCATTATCGGCTGAACATTTTCTGTTGATTTCATTGGCATATCATACAGAATTATATTACTAGTCTCTGCATATTAATATACTAACTAATTTGCGTTACATTATTAATTACATTAAACGTTTAATTGCAAAGTCCTGTAAATATGGAAATACCTAAAAACATGTCAACTGTAATTGGTCTAATGTTTTTAGAATAAGTAATATAATTTTGTATAAGTCTTTTCATATTAAAAATGTGAAGAATACGTGTTATATTAGAGCAACAATTGTTTTATTAAGCACAGTAATTATTTAAGACTTAGAAGAACGTATATACAAAAACCACACGCACTGTGCACATTTCTGGCGCGTGCTTCCGCTCGGGGACGGTACTTCGGCGGACTGGACTGCCGAAGCGAAAGGGTTAAAAGGGAGAACTTCTGGATGATCAGGAATATCGTTTGGATCAATTTCTTTCCAAACCCGTGGTCCCGTAACATCATCATGGTCCCCATTCAATCCTTCATAATTCTCACTAGAACATCCATCAAAACTACTGCATTCACTATCGATATCTCTACTAGTGTCAGAATCACTATATTCTATGTAAGGTTTTTTGCTACAACGTGGTTGCAATATAAGTACATCGTCACTGTCACTATCGGAATAAATTACTCGTTGCGCCATTTAAAAAATTATGGATAGCACCTCACACACGATATCTGCCAACTGGCTCACTTGGTGGGGCAAAACTGATTATAAAAAGTTGGAACATCATATTCACTATTAAATAATGGGACAGAATAACTGATGAATAACAACAGCATTATGAAATATTCAAGAAAGGATAAAACTCTATTGCGCCAAAAACCATTTCCCACAATTGCTCTCTTTATAAACATCATGATCGACGCGATAACAGCGTCGCCGGCTGCAATTTACAGAATATTTGCAACGCGAATTCCACGTTGCTCGCGGTTGGAGGGTTAAAGTGTCACGGGACTCGCCCAAAGTCTTTTAACACGTTGACTGCCATGGGGGTCACCGGTGGCGCTATTAAATCCTATGAAATTTCATGACTTTTAAATTGCAATTTTTACGAATTTTGTAGTAAATTCAATATTTAAATATTGACGTTAAAAAGATAAAGTTCCGCTGAATATCTATCTATCTGAGTCTTTGAAGTTTCCACTTTATAAAGATGTGATTTTAATAGAAAAAGTTTCACCTCTGTAGAAATGATGAAACTAGCGAAATACCGGCGGCGTTCAACGTGTTAAAACACTCCAAGTCGGGGAGTACTTATTAAATTTGTAGTAAATGTATAAAGTTTGTAGTTTATTTTAGTGAGCTGAACCTGATATGCTTGCCTGATTAACCCCTTGACCTACAATGACGTGTGGCACTCGTGACGCGGTAAATGGAGTAGGAAATTTTTAACTTTTCCAAAAACTGTTCAATTGAAAATATCAGTGGGTCAGAAGACGTTGAAATTAGTTCTATGCTATTAATATTGCGTTAAGTTACACGGTACATCGGAAGTAAATTATTATTCCAACAATTAATTCTGAGTTATTGCGCATTCGGTCACAAAAGAAATTGTAGGGCAAGGGGTTAAAGAAACTGAACGTATTGGGAACCGGACTAAAGTTTTAAAGTTGATAAAAAAACGGAGAAACGTTATACCATTCTGTTTATAATATTTAACGTGGATATAGTTCTGGTGCTAGTGATTTAGATGTTGATAAGAATTTTAATCTTTCATACAGTCCACAAAAATCACCGGTTTAACATAGTTACAAGATTCCACGCTTTCTTCAGCATACGATAAAATGGCGGTTGTCCCTTACGATGGCAACGTAATTGCGAACAGTTGGACCGCAGTGGAACGGTAGAAAAAGAAGCGTGGAAAGATCTTCGAACATCAAACAATCGCTCCGACCTTCTACATTCGTGTCCGAATGGTCCCGAAGTCGAAGTAGAACGGGGGTTAAAAGAAAGGGACACGCAACGATTCGATTATTTCTCCCTGAAAGGGACAAATCTCCCGATCCCCATCAAGCACGATCCTCCTTTGTCCGCTTTATTCTTCGACGGAAAGCCGGTCTCCTTACGTCTGTCTGGCATCGAGGAAAACAGATGTAAATTCCCGGCTTCTGGGGTGAAAGTTGCCAGGGGCTTTCGACTCGTCGATGCATGAGACGACACTCGAGCGAAGGCGTTCTTGCAGTCCGTCTGAACGATTCGCGAACGCTCGGAATATTCCAATAGTGTCCTGCGATCGAAAGGAGACAAGGGAAGAGAAACGGGAAGTAAAGTGAGAAGGAGAAGCAAGAGGAATACGAAGAGCAAAAGGACGATGCCGCGAGACTCGAAAGAGGGACAGAAGGTTGTAGTAAGAGGTGAATGGAAAGAGAAAGGTAAAAGGAGGACGCACAAGAGACGCGTGATTTATCTGACGGATTACGAGAAAAGTTTTCCAATTGCCAGCGAACGACGACATCGGAAACCGATAAGTTTCGCGGCGGCTTTCGGCGTTTGCGCGACCTGGAAGGGCCAAAAGCGCAGAAAGGTCCCTGACCGAGTGCCATTTATCCCTGCCTTGGTTTCTTCGGTCCTCGGTTGGATTCAAAGGATGATACCTTTTTCACCGAACGAGCGCGCTTCGTTCACCGTTTTTCTTCACTCTTCACCGACGTTACAGTCACACGCTCTGGGATTTGATTTTTCTTCAAAGGGTCGATATTCTCCTTCGAGATGGAGAGGGGAAAAAAATGTTTTTCACGAAGTCGTGCAGGCCAGAAGATTAAAGGCGGGTGGTTTTGTCTACGTGGAAAGAAACGCGCTTACGTCGTCGATGGAAGGAATGATTTCTTACTGAGAGAACGAATAGACTTCTACTTGGACAAAACGTTTCGTTTTACGGATAGATGTTATCGATGGGAGATGAGAACAGGAGATTTTCTTGTGCTGCAAAATCTGTGTGTTCTTTTTTTACATTACTTTGCCAATAGTAACTTCTGGTAACCGTGAATTCTTTGATGGTGTGATGTATCAACACTTCGATTAACTTTAGTAATACCTTTACAAATATTTTGTACCGCGACAAACACCGTGACTCGACTCTGCATTCATCACCATCCTGATTCACTACTCAAAGTACAAAATCCTACTTTCCACTTTGACCCTTCGACTCCCTAACACAGTCACCATCATCCTTACTCATCCTCAAAACATTGTTCCAAGTCCGAATTTCTATTTTCCTATTTCGACCTTGGACTCCCAAACTCCGTCATCCTTCTCCCACTTCTTTCCCTAAAGTCCTTAAAACCCTGTGTCCCTTTTCGCCGAAGGTAAATCTCACAATCAGTCTCTGTTGAGAGCTGTACCACGGAATATCAAACGTGCGGTTGATACCAACTTATGTTACCAACGAGTATAGGGACTTTTAGCCCGTACAAATTTGCCGTAGCGATCGACCAATAAGCGCTAGTTATGGGGAGTTTCCGGCGGATGGAATATTAGGCAATCAGACTAGACTGAACCGGCTGACGCGACACGTTGTACACACAAATAAATATATCTAAAAATCATCATTGTCGACGAATCGATCTATCCAAACAACTGTGGCTGTGATCATTAAGTTATCCACAGCAGTGACGACGGTGTGTATCATACCAGAAATATTCCACCCGCCCGCAACAGCGGCGAGAACAAATACGCGCTGCACAGTCTCATTTAATATTCTAATGAATGTAATTAGGTACAAACCAGTACAGTGAATATACAATATAACTTAGTTTATACCCGAGGTCCGCCTATGGGAGATATTTCAGACCGTGCTTCGCGCGTCTTCACGTTTTGAGCGTCGGGGCGAGAAGAGAAGGCGATCCGCATGGATCCCTATAAAACAATCGCCGAGCGGCGATTCGCATTTATTCTGTTCGCGACGAAGTCGCTCACAAGGCGCAAGAACGCGCTAACGCCACCGAATAAATGCCTCTGCGTTCGAGAGCATCGAACTGCTTCGACACTCCCCCTCGATGCGAGAACGCGCATCGTTTATGCGCTTCCAACTCTTAGAAGCTCTAAGCATCGGCGATGCTTAGGTCCGGAGAGTCCCTTAGTCAGCACGTCCGCGGGCATGTCCTCCGTCGGCACATATCCCAAGCGTAGATGTCCATCTCGAATAGCCTCTCGAACAAAGTGATGCCTGACGTCAATGTGTTTGGTCCGGTTGTGGAAAACCGGGTTCTCCGCCAGCCTCTGCGCTCCGAAATTATCGCCGAAAACCTCCACATCGGCTAGCGCGCCGAAGCCAAGCTCCGTCAGGAAACGTTTTAAGTGTATGGCCTCCTTGGCCGCCTCGGCCAGCGCCATGTACTCGGCTTCCGTGGAGGACAAAGCCACGGTCACCTGCTTCCTCGACTCCCAGGAAATGGGACAACTGCTGAGAAGGAACGCGTAACCTGTGTAAGATCGTCTGTCCTCCGGACAGTTGGCCCAGTCCGCATCAACAAATCCCCTCAGTGGCTCACGGCTGCACCTGAAAACTAAACCTAATTGGGACGTACCCTTTAGATAGCGCAGTACTCGTTTCGCGGCGGCCCAGTGTGTCGAGTCATGGCAAGAACTAAATTGACTCAGGTAGCTGACAACATGTGCGATGTCAGGTCGCGTACAAACAGCAAGGTACATTAGTGCGCCCACTAATTCCCTATAAGGCTCTTTCCCTCCTGCGTCGGAATCGGAGTTTTTCGGATTTGCCTTTCCTTTCTTCAATTTTACACCCAGTTCTATCGGTGTGTGGACACTTTTGGCTTCCTTCATACCGAAGCGCTCCAAAATATCCCGCACGTAACCAGCTTGATTCAAGCTTATGCTGTCCTTCTTCCGGGCGATTTCGATACCGAGACAACATTTAGCTTCGCCGATATCTTCGATCTCGAACTTCGTTTTCAAGTATGACTTGAATTTCTCGATATCGGCGATGTTCTTCGAGACAATCAGGATGTCGTCAACGTAAACGGCAATCATCATGATGTCCGCTCCATATCCTGAATAGAACACGCAAGGGTCATGCGCGGACGACCGTAGTCCAAACCCTTTTAGTTCCTCGCACAATTTTACGTGCCACCGATGTCCGGCTTGACGCAGTCCATATAGCGCCTTCTTCAAAAGGCAAACGCGGTCTCCTTTCTGCAAGTCGCACAGCATTTTCGAAGCTGTTTTTCTAATTTCGTCGTTCTTAGATCCGCTGCGGGCGATCTGCTCCAGAATTTCTTCGGCGTACTCCGGCACCTCCATGTACACTTCTTCCTGCAATGAACCATTGAGGTATGCCGTAGTTACGTCGAGCTGATGCACGTTCATGCCGTGTTGAGCGGCAATGGCGATCATCGTCCGAATCGATCCGATTCGGGCGACAGGCGCGAATGTTTCGCCGAAATCCACTCCAGGACGCTGCGAAAACCCTTGCGCGACGATGCGCGCCTTCCGTCTTTGCACAGTACCGTCCTGATTATATTTGTTCCGCAGTACGACGCGACTTCCAACGACCGCACGATTCTTCGGTCGTTCGACCATTTTCCAGGTCTGATTCTTTATTATCGACCTCATTTCGGAAACCATGGCCCGGGTCCATTCGTTCGAATCCGTTCCCCGCATGGCTTCTTTTAAAGGAATTTCGGCCAGGCAGGCTGATTGTGCCTGTTGATCGCCGCTACGAGTTATCGCGTTACTATTGTTACCTTGAGCATCTTGGTACAGTTTCCTCGGTCTCCCCCTTAATCCAGTCCTGAGTTGCTTTGGCCTTCCTCTGCCTCTCCTTGGTGGTCCAATAGGAAAATCGGGCAAGCCCCGATTGTCGGGGGTTTGGTTCGGCGCAACACCGACTCCAGGACTCTCGTCTGTACCGATTTCTCCCCCTGAGTCCGCTGCGAGGTCGGTGTTTGAATCCTCGCGCGTTTGGAGCGGAAAATCTACAAAATTCTGCGATGGGGTTTCTTCATCGACCAACTCCAAGACGGCATCGCTGCACGGTTGCTTCGGAACGCAGTCAAGAAATTTGACGTCTCTCGCAACGTCGATCCTTTTCTCTTTGTGCAGCCAGATTCTGTAGGCCTTGGATTGCTCGCTGTATCCTACAAAAATTCCTTTCTTAGAACGATACTCAAATTTCCCTTTAGTAGGTTCCCGATTTAGCGTGTATGCTTCGCAGCCGAACGCTTTAAAATGTTCCACGCTAGGAGCTTTTCCGGTCCATTTTTCAAATGACGTTATTCCGCCGAGGCTCCTCGAAGGGCATCTATTTCTAATATAATTCGCAGTGTTGACTGCTTCCGCCCAAAACGACAAGGGCAATCCCGATTGTAGGAGCAGGCACCTCGACATTTCCACGAGCGTGCGGTTCCTTCGCTCTGCGACGCCATTTTGTTCCGGTGTGTGTGTGACCGTAAGCCTACGAAGAATTCCGTTTTCCCTTAAAAATTTATTAAACTTTTCGTTAACGTACTCACGTCCGTTGTCGGATTGCAAGAATTTTATTCTTCTCCCGGTGTGATTTTCTACGTACGTCTTATACTCCTGAAAAGCTTCGAAAACCTGGCTCTTCTCGCGAATAAATTTAATTTCGCACCATTTCGAATGGTCGTCAATAAATGTGACGAAATATTTGGCCTTACCATTCGATTCGGTCCGCATAGGACCGCATACGTCCGTATGCACGATCTCCAAAACATCGGAATCGCGTTCGCTTGCTCTGGGGAAGGGGAGGCGCGTCATCTTCCCACGAAGACAGATTTCACAATTGAAATCGCGCGTTTTTCCGAGCTTCATCCCTTTGATGGCTCCGCTGCGATCTCCTTCCAAAAGATCTCGAAAATTGAGATGACCCATCCTTCGATGCCATATGTGCGTGGTGTCGAGATTCGCTTCTTCTACTGCGGCGTTTGCATCCTCGATCCGGTTGCTTGTGTGCCTGTGCTCGCGTAAAAAATATAATCCATCCCGGCGATCGGCCAGCAATACGGTTGCATTTCGCTTGTCGACCACTTTCGCAGATTTGCCGTCAAAGACCACCTTGTAACCTTTGTCGGTAATTTTACCGACGGATAGAAGATTCGAGCGTAGGTCAGGGACGTACAGCGCGCCGTCCAACTTCACGCTCTTCATTTGTCCTTCGACGTCCGCGGCGATCGCGACGCTCCCGTATGCCTTTATCTCGGTACACGTGTTATTCGCGAGATTTAATTTTTCCGTCGTCGCTTTCTCGAGATTACTAAATCGGTCCGAATCTTTGCACAAATGACTCGTACAACCGCTGTCCAAGCACCAATCCGCACTCGAATTCGCTCTTTCCACGTGGAAAGTCCTCTGTTTATTCGCGACAGCAACCGGCGCGTACAAACTAACATTGTCGGCTCTACTAGCGCTATCCTTTTGTTTCGAAAAACGATATCTACACTCGGATGCTTTGTGGCCTATTCTTTTGCAACGATAACACTTTCCGTCGAACATCCCGTCGTTTTTCGGCACGGTATAGTTCTCCTTTCGCGGAAAAGTTCGTTTGTCTGTTGGCCTTCGCGCGATCAAGGCACTCGTCGTCCCGCACGATGTTCCGGTTTCTCGCGCATCGCTTTCCTCGACAATCTTGACGCGCAAAATTTCCGGCGAGGGTAACGCGTCACGCGACTCTATCGCGCACCGAAAGGTTTCAAAACGCTTAGGGAGACTGTATAGCAAAAGGGTTGACAGCAATCCGGAATGCAAATCAACGTCCATATCCGCGAGTTTATCGACGGTGTCGAAAAAATTTTGCACGTGGTCGCGCACATCTTCACCGTCCGCCATTTTGTGTTGCGTTAATCGTTTTAATAACGCGGCTATTCTCGCTGGTCCACGCGATTGATAAATACCTTCTAATCGCGACCATACTTCGTGAGCCGTAATACAACCTCTCACTTGCTTTAACACCGATGGGGCAATGCAAAGAATAATGTCCGATCTTGCATTCCTGTCTTCCTTCTCCCATCTTTTGGCGGCAAGCGCGGTCTGCTCGTTGCCTTCCACAACCTCGGGCTTCACACTCGCACCGCATACGTGATCCCACGTATTGTTCTTCTCCAAGATTGCTTCCATTTGCATCTTCCACGTGTCATAATTATCACGGGTTAACACCTCGACACGTGGCACATTTGACGACGCCATATTTTAACACACGCGACAAATTTTACGCACTTTTATCGTCTGAAATTGTCCCTATCGCGATAACCTGGGCCCATAACCTAATGAATGTAATTAGGTACAAACCAGTACAGTGAATATACAATATAACTTAGTTTATACCCGAGGTCCGCCTATGGGAGATATTTCAGACCGTGCTTCGCGCGTCTTCACGTTTTGAGCGTCGGGGCGAGAAGAGAAGGCGATCCGCATGGATCCCTATAAAACAATCGCCGAGCGGCGATTCGCATTTATTCTGTTCGCGACGAAGTCGCTCACAAGGCGCAAGAACGCGCTAACGCCACCGAATAAATGCCTCTGCGTTCGAGAGCATCGAACTGCTTCGACATATTCATTCACACTCATAACTACCTCACACGGCTCAATCTCAATCTCAGTTTTGCTCTAATTCTCACTCAGTCAAACTGACTCTAGTTCAAGCTCAATAACTAATTTACTTCTCATAATTCACACAAGCTTAATTTATCACAAAACTCCACTCAATACCGTCGTGCTGCACGTGGATTTATCAAAATACACTACATATTTAAAATCAAAAAATTCTCTTGTTCGGTGACTCCTGCAAAGCTGCGAAATTCCGAGTTGGTAGTACAATGGTACCGGAACTTAAAATCAACCTCGAGCAAAATAGTTTCTCACTGGAATCTCACGACTGCGTTATCATTGGTTCCCATGAAACTTCTAAAGCTGCAATGTAATCGACGTGTAAAAAGTAATTTCATTTAAATATAAAATAAACAGGATACGTTAACCCGTTCGTTATGAGCGCCGACTACAGTCGGCATCGAATTATACCGTACCTGTAAAATATTTCTTGATTAGATTAATCCGTATTGGATTAACACTAAACCTACCGGCTTTATATTTGCTATATGGAAATATCCGAAATAAGTACTTCGGAAAAAGAGATTTGAAGAGGTGAAAAAGATAATCAGTTAAGTAATTTTTGTTTTATACGATACACCTAAAATATTTGCTGAATAGCTGCCCAATCAATTTGGGGAATTTTTAGACAAAATCAGAAAGCGGTCATTTGACCGCCATGGTAGGTTTAGTGTTAATCCAACTCAAAGTACATTTTGAACATACGTAATACATTTTGGCCGTCGAGATGAGATTCTGTTTTCTTTTATTCGACAGTGGAATATTTGCACGATAAGAAAGTGTTGTAATTAAAATCTTTTTTGAAATGTGCACACTTTTCTGGCGCTGTGTCGCATTCTGTAACAGCTCTTCAGCGTAGCGAACTCCCGTAACGAATGGGTTAAATAGATTCATCAGAGAATCGCGAACAAGAAAGTCATTCTTAACCAGTTAACTGTTTATGACGAAGATATTCGTCATGAAAAAATGTAAATAAATGAATAAATGTACATGAAATAAATAACGAAATAAAAATATTAAAGTCATTTCATTGTAACCTAATTTCATATCAAACATCATCTTGGTTTGACGAATATATTCGTCAGCGCTTAATTTGTACGACGCACGTAGGGACACATTTTTCAACAAGGTCGAAACAGTTAACTGGTTAAAAAGGATTATCTTGAAATTTTCTTCTAATTATAAAATTAGTTGAAATTTTTAAAAGTGATGAATATTTAAAGAGGAATATAAATTCAATAAAAACGAATAGAAGAAAATTGATTTTTAACAATGGGCCGGCTTGTTTGCGAATTACTGTGCGACGATCGGCATAACGATATAGCGAATAAACCGGAATAATTTCAGGAGCGAAAATAATATCGGTCAGTAGTCGGAGCTTCACAGTGGAATGCGAAACACGCCAATAGGAAGAAAGGATTTCCAGAATTACAACGAGGGGGCTTTCATAAAATTAATAACACGTGAAGTTTCGAAATTCTCTTCCGCTTGCTTGCACTGGCTACGTTCTACCTCAAAAGACTCGAACATCTTTTTATGCCAGTAATTCGGGAATTCTCATTTATTCCTTTTATGCGTTTATTCGTGAAACGAAACTCGAAGAGATTTTTGAAAAACGTAAATTTAAATATATTTATTATTTTATTAAATTAGTAAATATATGCACATATAACGCACTGCAATGGAGTTTGTACAAAACGTTTGAAAATGAGACGCACCGAGTTTTGGTAAGAGAACGTTTGAAAACGAAACACGGTGAAACGTTGATGCGTTTTTTTTTTTATTTTAATTTTAAACGGTGTAGTTGAAAAAACATGGTAAAGCTTACTCCAGAGATCGACTTTAATGTATGCTATAAGCCTTTTGACGAACATTTTTTCTGCACAGTATTATATAGCTGCCGCTTCTACAATGGTGCTTACATAATGAAGAACAGTATATAATTTAAATTTAATTTCTTTTGTTCCTTTTCATGAAATATTATGCGACAAATCATAGATATTTTACGCTGGCATATATGACTGTGAAATATTTTAAAATTTCTAGTTGCAAGAACGATTTTGAAAAAATTTGGAAGCTCTTAAAATGCCGTATTCATAATCAAATTTAAGCAACTACATTTATATTTTCGCAGTAGTGATCTCCTATTGTTAGTGTTAACGTGCAATTTATTCAAATTTTTCGAAGTGACGGAAGAGAGTTTAAAAAATGAAAAGCCAAAGTTTGTTTAAACTAATGCCTTAATTATTCTTTCAAATGCGTTTTTATTTTTACAACGTTTCCATTTTATAACAATTATAAATATAAAATTTTTCAGATTTTTTGTTAAAATGTTCTCTAGCAACGTGTTCTGCATCATGACTGTCAAATTATATAGTAATGGTATTTTTTTTTCAGTAACGTACAAAAGTTTCATTGTTTTCATACATTACTTTTGGAAGATAAGACAGTTCTCATAAAGGTTCATTAAATTCTCTCAATTTTAAATGACTTTAAACCGAACTGAAGTTGTGATCGCAAGTCTGACGGGTGGGCGATAATCATGGTGGTTTGAAAAGCGAAGGAAATATTCGAAAATGCAAGTCGAGGAGCGCATACACTGACGGCTTACTTTTCGCGGTAAGCATTCGACTAATGGAGGCACAAGTGCAGAGATTCGTAAGAGCACTTCCTTTGAAAGCAGACGCATCTTTGATGACCGTCTGCGGTGCAAATTATTCCTCGAGCTGTAAGACATATACGTGTGTCTACTGTCTGGACGAAAATATCTCGTAAAAGTTGAAAACATAATGTTAAATACATACTTCGTGCAATGTTCAGTTCTTCTTGTTTCTTCATTTTAGAGTGTTGGTATAACTGTTGAACGCGTTTAGCAAGGGTTTTCGAGGCTTCTGTGTTATATTGCGTTTGTATGATCTACCGTTTAAGATTTCGCACGGTGCTGGAGGAAATGATACAATTTTAAAAAATGTGAGTCTTCAGTTATTATTATAGAAATATTGGTGGGATATCTTTTAAGCGTTGATGAAAGTCGTAGTTATTAATCTTCGTAGTTTCTCTATTTATGACACTATATTCTATATACTCTATATTCTATATTCTATCAATAGGTATAATTATTTGCGTTATATTTTTGGGATTGAAAACCGTTAATGAAAAAAGAAGAGACTTAGATTTACAAATATTATTCTTCTTATTCGTGATTTTGAGGACTTTGATGGACAAAATAGAGAGTTTGTTCTATGATATTCGTTTTGCAAGATATTTCTATAAACATCCGTCTCTACCGGGCTTCCACTATAACGAGTACCATATTTTCGATAATTTATATATTTTTTGATAAATTTATAAAAATCCGCAATAAAATTAGTATTTACAACAAGAATTTGTATACTGCCTGCTACATCAATGGAAAATTTGAATTCATAAACTTCAATGAAAATTTCAAACAGGAATAAAAGTCCCACCTGCCGCTAATTAAAGTTCGATATAACAATTTCTGTACTATTGATACGTGTTTGAAAATTCGAATTCGCGAGGTAGAATGAAATCCACAAAATGAAACGTATTTCCACGATTGCCCGGCCAATTACGTCTCGCTGCAGGAACTTTTGTGCTACCGTTGCGTTCGATGTAAATTCATATTCACGAACTCGTATGGAAAGTTGGAAGATTGAAATACACAGACGGTCGGGAACTGCGCGTAAATTAATTAACTAGCCACTTAAAGTAACGAGTAGACAAGAGCTTGCACGGAACACTTCCTTTGACGTCAGACGAGTCTTCGACAGCACGCAACGTCTGAGATCATCCTTTAGGCAGACAGGGAAACGCGCATCAACATCCTCGTCGAGAGTACCATCGCAGAAATTAATGACAAAGTACGAACTTCCATGGAGAAATGCCGCATCTTCCGTGTCCTCTTTGAACTGAAGCCCTACGGGGGTTTCGCCATTGTCTTGCCACCTCGTCAACGTCGCCGCATGAAAATTGCTAGCAAATTTTGCTAATGTTAGGATTACATTCCTCAGATTTCTAACTTCAATCTAACGGAAATGTAATTTTGGTAGACATAGCAGCGCATTACCTCTCATGTGAAGATCCAAGTATTCTTTCACTATATAAAAGACTTGGTAGTTTTGCAGTTATCTTTAACACCTCTTCCACTTTTTGCTCACTCGTAATCTTAACGCTATGCCGTCCGGTGACACCACGTTGGTGTCGTGCGAAAATATGCGGACAAATGAGCCGTCCAGTGCACAAATCGATTAACCCATTGACTGCCAACTACGAGATATCTCGTAGCTGCGCTATAAGTTTGAATTAATAAGTTAACAATAATGGCTGAGCGTGTATAGAAATTTTGGAACAAAAATGTTCTTTGTATCATTACAAATGTCAAGATTATATTTTTGATTAATGAAATCAATGTTCTAAAAACTTTCTGTCAGCTTCTCAAATTTTAAAAAGCAAAGGTAATATTTGCTTAGTTTTCCTGGCAGTGAATGGGTTAACTCCACTTTTTGATTTTTTTTAAATTTAATTCTCAAAGCACTCGATTGAATCCTAACTTTTTATATTTAGAATAAATTTTCGTAATAATAACGATTAACACCATTAAATGACGAAGTTTGTTTGGCCATCGAATAATAAATAATTGAATTCAGAAGTCAATATAATTAATTCCAAGGCTATTCCACCTTATTCATTTTGTACTTCGTTAGAGGAAAGCTAAATGCGATTATATATTCTACAATACTTATTTGTATTTATATTTTGAAGGGAATTTTGAAAAGGAGTGTATACTATTTCATCACGTTTCTCCACTTTAGGTTTTATTGAGTTAATCGATTTGTGCACTGAACGGTTCAAATGCCGGAGACACCACGTTGGTGTCACGCTAAAATTGTATTTAAGACAGTTGCCTATTGTATCGCAAAGGCGTGTCAGCTATCTCACAATCACAAATTGTTGCAAAGTATCGCTTGTATCCTGTACAGGCTGCAATACGCTACATATCCTCGAAATTTCGTGAAAATTACGGGACAGAATTATAACTTATTGTGATTAGTAAAACGCGACGTTTTACAATTTCTCGACAAATTCCAAAAGCGCCGGCGCCAAACCAAAGAATCTTGATTTATCGCGCGGACGGCATAATGTTAATTGAAATAGCATTTAAATGAAAAATTGAAAAGCTAGTTCACATGATCGCTGCTGATGACTCAACTGGTGAGTAATACCGGCTTTCTACCGAGAGCTAGAGACTCAACTGTTGAGTTAATTGCAATGCTTTACTGATGATATCGAATTATAGTCTCAAATTGTTGTAGGCAGAAAACATATTAATGCAGAGTTCTGTTATTTAGACAAGGATAATGATCATAAAACTTTCTTTATAATATCTGTCTCGTAAATAAGCTCTTGATGACTTGGAAATAAGTTGCGATTATTAACTTGTTACCACCATAGCCGCTATATCCAGTTCCTTCTTTGTTATATAAATTGCACAGTGCTTGTAGCAATATTTGTTTTTATCTAAATCTTAAAGTGAATCTCATAGTATTAGGTTGGTAAGAAATTAATGTCGGTTTTCGAATTTTCAAACTTTGGCGCTTAATTTTAAGATAGCTGTTCATTTTAATCTGTTTGTCTTCTTATATCATTTAGAAAAGAAAATTTTATTAAAAAACTTGTTTCTCGTTGGGAAAAATGTGTAAATTGTAATGGAACTTATTTTTATTAAAAAAAGTTATTCCCATTCTTAACATCTGTATTTAAAGATAAAGTTTGAAAACCGACATTAATTTTCTACCAACCTAATATAACTTATTTTCAATATTACATCATATTCAACCCTTATCAATCCAAAGCTATCTTCCTGAAACCATTTTCCTTTCTATTCCATTAATCGGAATTAACCCTTTCGCTACTAATGGAATATATACGCCACAAGCGAACAGTGGTACAAAAAATTACAACTTTTAAAATTTTTAGATAAATCATTTTTTTATACTAAGAGAAAGCAACTTAGTAACAAGAAGATATTACTGATGAAAAATTAATTTATATAAAAACCGTATTGTTTAAATTCTATTGGGACAGATATTAACGAATAGTAGTTTATGAATGATAATTTCCAAAATAAAGTCCTAGCGAAAGGGTAAAATTACTTATGAAACGAATAATAGTTGTTTTAAATTATTTCAAGATCATTATTCAAATGTCATTGGCGCATTTGAAGTACATATAACACTGGAAACCTCGCATAAAAGGATATTTAGCACCACTCGGGATTTTTTCATATACAGAGAGGTTTTCATATATAATACATGCACATGATATGGATTTCAGGGCGTCGGTGATTCGGAATCCATCTACACAAAATTGTAGGTCTTGCAATTAGACAAATTTCCATAACAGCTGAAGTCAAAAAATACGGTAGAAAGCAGATGTACAGTATAACTTGAAATAGACGATCGACAGTTGCTTTTGTTGCTTTTCTATGTCTCTACGAGCATAGTATATTTTAAACATACAAAAATCAACTGGTATATTTACTTCCTGGAATGCTTAAGAGGTTGCAGCTGTATAGCTATACAGTCTGTTTTATGTTATAACCGAAAAGGGCCCTTAGACCCTTGCAGAATTCTTTTAGACCTCACTGTGTGACTTTCACTCTTAGAGAGAAGACGTACCCTCTTCATATATTCATAGAATAAAGTCTTAGTCTATTCCAATCACTTTTAAACAAAGTGGTGTTATTCAAAACCCTAAAAACAAATAGCTTTAACCCTTTCAAGGCAAAATTTTTAATTTGAAATTTGTTACTTTTACGTAAAACAATAAAAACGCTATGGTGGTATGTGTGCGACACACTAAACTCGAAAAGATTGAATAGTCTGAGTGATATGAATTAACGTATCAATTATTGGAACTGAAACGATTATCATCGGATGAGTTTATTCGAAGGGATGATCCATCCGGACATTTATGGTGTTTCGAGGGTAGACTCAAGTTTATAACTCGACCTTCAATGTTTTCGGCGGGAAATAACGTCGCGAATCACGTCTCAGACAAAAGGGGAAACATACAACGGAATCCTTGACGAGAGTGCCATTACGGAAATTGTTAAGGAGGCAGAAACTTTCGCGGTACGATAAATCCTCGCGACATGCCACCCTCCTCCTGTTTCGGCATTAAGATGCCCTTGGTTTTCGCCATTGCCATTGGCTTCGAATGGAGTCATAATACTTGAGAAGTAACATCCGACTTTCTGCTTGAACTTTTAATCATTTTGCGGATTCGAAAGTAACATTGTACTCTGCGAAAATCAAGGATACGCGCTCGAGACAATGGCACTCACGAAGTTAGCTAATTAAACAAATATAGATGAGAATCGAGAAATTGAATTTTAGGAAAATTTGAATTGGCAACTTTCTCGCTTTCAAGAATTATTTCATTTATTTAAGTCTTTTGGTGGAGAAAATATTGATTTGAGCATTGATGGGCAAAGTTCTTTAGGAACGGACTAGACAAAAATGATGGCGAATTAAATAAAGTGAGATCATAGCTATATTCTAGTTTCTTAAATGTTTCAAAAAAATCTAGAAAATTGCAAAAGAACCATAAGCAAACGATTCAGTAGAATCAGTTATATCGGTTCAGATTATACAGGGTATTTCACCTAATTGACCTCCTTAAATATATCGTTTATTTTGTATGATAGAAAAAAAGCGATATTTTTGAGGTGGTCAAGTTAGGTGAAATACCCTGTATATCAAGAATTACAGAAATATAAAAGTTATTACAGCTGAAAGACAAATTCAAATAAATTTAAATATTCGTGTCAGTATTTACTAATAATTTTATTTGATGACACTATCCATAAAGTAGATAAGTTACAGAAACATTCTCTTGACAAATGTCATGAAAACACAGGAAACAGAATAAATTTGGATACTTCAGGATTAAAATAATTGATATTAAGATCAATTTACCTTTTTATAAAAAGAGAATTATTTATATAATAGTTTTAGGATTTATATGGAACTTAAAAAATGAATTTCAAGAATCGAAATCTATATTAATGCAATTTTCAAGCTCTAATTATAATTCTTCGACTACATGCGACACAGAAATATGCTTAACGCTTACAAAGTATTAATCATAAACAGTATCTACGTAGGAGAGCTAAACAACAAACGATAGAACATTTCTGTAAAGAGGCCAGAGAACTACATGACAGGTATTCTATAGATAATTTATTGTTGATAACGCGTTACTTGGAGAACGAAATACGCAATGAGACGCATTGGATGAAAGTAAAGCGGGAATGAAGAGAAAGGAGGAAGTTTTCACAAAAGGTAGCATCTTACGAGTGTACTTCTCTTTATTCTCGTTTCCGAAGAAAACGATTATGAGTTTCCGTCAAAGCGGAAACCTTTGACTTCCGTCTCGTTGTTGCGACAGCGGAGTAACAATATTCGAATAATCTAGCAAACCTTGCACATTTCATTTTCTCCAGAAATTCATTTCGTCTAAGAGCAACATCTCGTTTCGCGACGTCTGTTGTACAATTTCATAGCGGAACTTGGGTAACGAGTGAAAAAGATAATCTACAAAGCATGATGAAAAGAGAAATCAATAGTGAGAAACGACTGATCGTTTTTCACTAGAGGATTAAATGATTCAAAGTGTATCTATATCAATGTATCGCACAAATCAGTATCGAGAAATCAAAATAAGTAATAACGGCATAAAGTACTTATATTACATCGCCTTTCACGCGAGCACCACATTGAAATCCACTTCCACACGATCGACTTTAGAGTGCCGAGATAACAAGTCGAAAGTGAAATTTCCAAATAAAGAAGAACTAAAATGACCGCTATTACACACATCTCGTTATGACGGCGAAGTAAGAATTAATAAAGAAGAAGGATAAAGAAAATAACAGTACTGTTGGAATCCCACTTCTGACACTACTTTTAATGTGATGTCTTTCTGTAATACGGTTCCAACAATTTTATTATAATGAAAACATTCTGGACTTTGGGATACAAGAGTGATAAGAAACGCACACCGACGGTATGATTTTGTACCAGAATTGCAAAATCAAAAATGTCTTTTCTTAAGCTCAAGGCCGTCCTTTTAAGGACTCTAAAATAGTATGGTGAGAGGTTTGCGCAACTGTGATCCTAGTGTCTAAGATTCCCGAAATGCGGATATTATTGTTATTACATCTCTTGATTAGTATAAAATATGTAGATAACTGATCCGATAATAAGCAGTGTGTCGTATTTGGGATCCGCGTCACTTTGAGGTGCATCTTGCAAAAATATTATAGAGTCCTACTCTAATCTAATCCCGGACGAGCCCCCAAAGAATAGAGGTTCTCGCCCTGGAAGAAACCGAATAGGTTCCCTTAAAATTAACTAATGATATCGTAGCCTAGAAACTTAACTGAACGCGTGTAATTAAAACAAGGTGACTAACGTTATTAGATATACCTATATAAATACTAACTATAACTAACTCTAAAATAACTCTAAATATGAATCTCCCAAAATCTCTCTCCACTCACGCCTTGTACTCCACTTTAGATACTCAACTCCACTGACTCTCTTCCAAAATTCACACTCGCATACACCCTCGATGCTGTTTCTCACAGTATGCATTCTTCGTCTTTCTTACAGCATGCATTTTCTTTTGTACTCACTCATTTTCTCCTCGTCCATAGACTAAACATTCACGCTCCTAGCATTCGTCACCTTCCAAATTACGCACTCTAAGCATCGATTCTCGCTTGTATACAAACCATCCACACTCACTAATTCTAAAATTACTACTATTTACTAGATCTAAAAATTCCATTCCTACAATATTTAACCGTTTGAGTGCTGAAGAATTTTCTTGTATATATGCTAAAAGTGCGGAATGAAATGCGTAGTTATTTTTATTGAAAAATAATAGAAACGGTTATAATTAATTTCAATTATTATATAAAAAGTAATTTTGACCAACAAAAATATTTCTCATTCCCACTGGTTTGCTGCACAAATTCCATGACTTCCTTTTTCACATATAGCGCAAATGAAGTTGGATCGTTTAATTCCATTACCATTTTTTTACTGCATACCTCACACTGTCGCAAGTTTCGCCCAGGCAATTTTCCTAAAGAAAACTTTTTACTTATTGATAGTCTTCCCGTGGTATTTCTGATTGCTAACCATTCCTTCTCTATCACATCAATCTGTCCGTATATCGTTAACAGTGTAAACAACACGTTGTAAAGACAAAAGAAGTGTGAAAGACAACATTTGAAAGCGATCATTCAATTCAAACGGTGACCCACTAGAGTGAGCCACTATAGGAGTGCATCGTGCCTAAGAGATTAATTCTTATCCTGCTCTCAATTAATGCAAAAATTATAGTAACATACAGCAGCGCGATCGCGCTTCTACGCATTTTTGACACAACCCAAGGGAAGCGCGATAGCGCTTCGTCGCACTCAAACGGTTAAGGGGGGATTCCCATTTCCAGTGTTGAAAAATCGTGTTTTTTTAGGAATTTTTATTACGGAAACCATTAGATAAATCTTTGTCATAATTCACACGTATAGTTATTATGTATTCAGTGAACTACAGTTCAATTTTTAATTGATTATCTTGAAAAGTATGGCTTTCACGTCGTTTGAGGTGGGACGCTTCCTGAAAATCGCCGGTCGCTGGCCGACACGATGACTGATCTTCAAGTTGTTTGAAACAAAAAATCCAAATGGCAATTTACTCCTTATGAATGTAGTTCTAGTATGAACTACGGACAATTTTTTTCCCAAAAACTAAAGAAACTGCGACGGTTGGAAAAAAAATTTTGTTTTTTCGCAACAAATTTCGTCACACGTTTGTTTATAAAACAAAAAGTTGTGCATGTATATGTTTTTTCGTAGTTCACACTGAAGACAGATGTTTTTTCGAGAATTGTGCCAAATTTGAAGGCAATCGACTGAATAGTTCCGGAGATATCATGTCGGCCGTACAGAGAAAACCCATTTCGAGAAAAACGCGTTTGAAGTTTTACGTACAGTTTTCAATCCAGGAACCAGCGTTCGGCTGTTTACCTGGCCTAATCACTCATAGAGCATTCAATTTCCACCCCACCAACTTTGAATTTGACACCGACGGATGGGTGGAGTCTCAAAGTCAAAGTCAAAGACTATATACCTGCTACACTAAACAGGAACCTCTCGGGTATTGCCCGCTCGCTATCTAAGCATACGTGCGCGCCGAGTTCGTTATTGACTCATAACTTTGTCAATTCAACGAATTTCGGATTGAAATTTTGCACATTGTTTCTCAAGAGTATGAACTACAATAATAATAATAAAAAAAAAATACAAATTTTTGAAGCCGTGAAATGGGAATCCCCCCTTAACACTAGAACTACCGGCGTTAAATCTATCATATTTCAAAATATTAAATAAGTACTTTGAAAAAGGAGGAATCAAAAGGCGGAAAAGATAATCGATTCGGTGATTTACGTTTTTTAAGATGGTCGTAGGATATTTATTCTAAAACTATTCTATAAACTTGGAGAATTTTTGGAAAAAATTGTGTACCAGTCATTTTGACTGGTTTGGTAGTTCTAGTGTTAATATGCATCGGTATCGAACAGTATAAATTACATATCTCTCCACGCCCAAGCAACAAGTCGTCATCGGTCGAGCTTATTGCACCAATGGATAACGAAACGAAAGCAACATAGAAATAGAAAAGGAAAAGGGAAAGAGCAATCGCCACTGCGAAACGTCTTAGATCGATTTTCAATAAAGAAGTAAGCTCGCCGGGAGGTTTAGCGGAGCGCGGGTATCGCAGGAATTAATAACAGAGTAGAAAGTTCCGCGGCATGGGGAATCCCGCGGCGCACCTTCCTTGTCCTCATGGAACAAAAGCCCCCTGGGGTTCTGCCCGTGCCTCCGCCGGTCCTTTCCTCCGTTAACCTCGACGAGGATCCTGCCATTTACGTCGCGGGTCGTGGCGTTCGCCTGCATCTTGGCGTATTTATCAAAAAGTTTCGAGGAACGAGCACGGCGAGAGCGTTCTATGTAAAGCAGCGCGATGTCGTTCCGCGTATTCCTCCTTCTTGTCGCGACGAGACGCGAAGGAAAGGGATCCACGAAGTTCTAGAGAGAGATGGGAAGAAGAAAAAGGACGAAGTCGACGAAGGAGGGCATTTGTTCGTAGTCCACGAGTCTCTCTATCTAGGATCTCCCGTGTTACAGCGTACGCCGCGAGACCGGGGATCGGTTCGCCATTTCTTCCGGGCGTGTACGGGACGCCTGGTACCAACGGGGCCCTACCAAGGGAGAAAACAATGGCCACGTTAAAGGCAATATTAGTTTTTATTTCGTTGCTCTCTTTTGTCCCGCAATGGAATGCATAAGTGCACGGTACGGCGGCGCAGGTTCGACGATAGGAAACCCAACGCCTTAAATACGATTCTCCATTGTTGCGAGGTCCGATAAGGCGGTTGCAGCTTTTTCAGGATGTTGAGGGAAGATAGGTGAAAAATTGTTGGTGTCGGCTGTATATGGTATGGAGTTGGTTTGTACGAGGCAAAAGTGCTAATATGGATGAGGCGTTGGAACTAATATTTTGCCAAGAATTTTTATTTACTTGTTCAGATTTAAATTTCATTACTTTAATCTAGGAATAACTTGTGGCGTGTTCGTTTCGCGTTATATTTAACCCATTAACGCACAGATTTTTTGAAAGAAACCGGTTAAAAAAAACAAATTTTTTTATGTAAAAAAACACACTAGAACATTGTCTTGGCAAAAAATAAAAAAAAATACAGAATTAATCAAAATTTTTATTTTAATTTTGGATTTTGATCCACATTGCAGAAAAGAGCCGAATATTGCAGTGTTATACGTACATCGACTGGTGGTTATTATTATTATGTTTTATTTTACATTAGATTTTAGTAAAATATATATTGAAAAATGAGCGATTCAGAATCTGAATCTGAATACGCAAATTTGTCGGAAAGCGGCTCAGAAGAAAGTGATAATTATAGTAGTGATTCTGAAGATAGTTCAGAAGAAGATATAGCCGTTGATTGGAAGGAGATAAGCAATGCCCAACCAAATCCATCTCCTCAAAGGTTTCCATTTGTTACCGCTCCTGATTTAACTTTTCTTTTGGTGGACAATTTTGATATACTGCGCTTTTGTTCCATGGAAAAAGACTATATTTTATTCTTGAATAAATACGTGTTATAGCTTACAATCCTATGTAAATGATAAATATCAATAAAACGATCTTTTTTCTTAGCTTTCACATTGTTATTTTCAATTCTCGATTATATACGAGTGTGAAAAAATATATCATCATAAAATAAAACGTCGCTGGAATTATCTCGAGTTTGGCCTGTTTAACGCGCTCGAATTAACTCGAGTACACAAGTTAAGGGGTTAAAATCAGTGTACAAAGGCAATATTAACACATTGACAGCCGGCGACCTAAGAGACATTTAAAGCCTGAGCGCCGGCAACGTATCGGCCACTTAAATCCCAAACGCCGACCTTATTCGCTTGTTTCTGATCACTGAATAGCCAAAAAAATATTTAAAACATTATATATTTTCGTAAAATAGAACATTTTATTTGCATATTCGTCATATACAATTTAACGGTAATTAAACATAGAAACAAAATCGAAATTTTTAATTTATAATTATAGAAAAAAATACACTTTTTTATTTCATGGTGGATTAGAAACCCGCGTTTTCGCGGGGCCGACTGTTAATGTGTTAATACAGTTGCGCTGCAGAATGGAACTTTTGTTGTTTGAAAAGTCAACTGTTATACCTCGCAAAAATGGAGAGGTCCCTTGTTCCGACGTCATTTTCGATTCTAATGCGTGACTGGCCGAAAAAGCCGCGCACTCGTTGCATCGCGTCATCATGTGAACGATGGAAGAAGTGTTTTGTTTTCGGTTGTCATTCGTCGGTCTCAGGTTTCCACGACCGTTATGCTAGGGATAGGCGGTGCGAGCAACACTCTTCCTTTACCCCGTACCTCATACCGCGAGATTTCTCTATTTTTCCGAGTTATATATTGAGGATTATAATGAGTATAATTATGTTACCGTTAGAATATAGGAGTCGTTACGTAAGCTTACTCGACGTATTGACGGACTTTTTGAAATTTGGAAACATTAAAACAAAGACAGTCAAACGAAAACTGCAACGATAAGTTTTATACAATTTTCAGCAACACCAAAGTTAGTTAAGCTAATAATGCAATAAATCTATCACGAACGAACTTGAAATTGCTCAGAAATATCTTCCACGCGAGAGATTAATTCCTCGTTCGTCTATAGCAGGTTTAATTTCGGATGTTTTGACAGCGTTGACTTTCACGATCCTTTTGCGCCGACAGTCTCGGCCATCGCGAATCGGACAGTTCCATAATAACATGTCCCAGCGTGTAACACCCCAGAGAGTAGAAGAGTCCCTTTCATCTTCCATCTACAGGATGGCAAAATTCACAAATTTTATTGTCGATTTCCGTGCACGAGATCGGCTTGTTTTGTCGTCCCATTTGCAACGTAATTAGCTCCGTTTTCTTCCGGTTGCGGTGCAACGAGCATCGGACAAACAAAGGGAGAACGATAGTAACGTTAAAGGAGGGGGGATATTAGTTTTTATTTTGCCGGTTCCTTTTATCCGAGTGCGGCTCTCGCCGTGGCATTGGCCTGCCCAGGATGGAATAGAAACGACACCTTAATGGGCTTTTTGCGGCATTACGGCTTCTTCGTTGGAGAATTCAGGGGTGTGCTTTCCTGTAAAAGTTCACTAAGCTGCTCGGCCCGTCGTACGGTAGGCGGGCAAATGCTTGGCTTCGCGGAAACGATAATGCAGTGCCGGCTCTGGCATAAATGTTTTCTAAATGCTACCGATTATGTTACTCTTTCCGTGCTCACGTTTGAATTTTATTAACACTCCCGTTCTCCTTTAAGTACATCCCCCTTTTCCTGCACGAGAGAATTTTACGCTTGCTCTGTTTTTATTTCCTCTGTGTTCACCGTTTGCGAAATTTAAAGTGCTTCAGCCCTGAAACGGTTTTAAGAGATAATAACCTTTTGGTACGAATACTCGGCTGCGTTGAAATGTTACATATGCTTGTTTCCTTGACCTGGTAATCGTTTTATATACCGATTGAAAATGCTCTCTAGTTGGATACTACAGTGGGCCCTCGACTTTCGCACACAATTGGTTCCTGAAAGTGTGTGCGAATTTTGAATGTTCGAAAGTAGAGGGATGTAGAAAAAATGCACCAAAAATTGTGTTTTAAAGTATTTATTTATCAATATGTATACATAATGAATTTAAAGAGGCGTGTTTAAATGCTTTCGGGTGTTTTCTTTGTAAACTTGTCAAGAGTTAGTTAGATACCTCCTTTTTTTTTCTTTTCTTGATAAAGATTTCTGTAACATGCGGTATCTTTCTAATGCAAGACTGAAACTGTTTTGTCCTTTTGATTGGAACAACATTGCAGTCTAATGGCTAAAGTCCGATGTGCTCTGAGATGGAGCAGCAAAGTAGCCTGCTCGACTCACAATTTCCCCTCAGATGGGTCATCCGACTGCAAAGGCTTAAAAAGTTGAATTTTTAAAAATGTGCAAAATAGCGAATTGTGCAAAAGTAGAATGTGCGAAAGGTGAGGGCCATCTGTATTAACACAAAGCGTATCATGCACGGTCCAATATGACCAGTTCAATAAAACGAAAATATGTAATTTCTTGTATTATTAACACTAGACCTACCAAGGCAGTCAAAATGACTGATTCCTCATTTTTTATAATAATTCTCTATGCTTATAGGAAAGCCATGGAGTAGGTATTACACGTTTATCTCATAGAATATAAATTACCAATTCGGTCATCTTATCCAGCACTCGACTCCTCCTTTTTCAAAGTATTTATTTAATGTATTGAAATGTAATAGATTTAACGCCAGTAGTTCTAGTGTTAAGTAAAAACAGTTTGATACGTTGTTTCCTCGATTAAGTTGACAGCTTTCTGCGTTTCTTTCGGAAAGGTCTCAGCTTTATTTCATAAGCGGTCAAAAGATCAGCCACGGTAAGAATAGGTATCCTTAAAGTGTTGGTACGGTTATTGCTGACATGTTTGAATTTGATGAAGCATTGCGTCTGCCATATGAGTATATTATTCATTTAACCGGCCCACATTTCATCGATTGATTGATCAAAAATCAATTTAGAAAATTTTACTTAAGCTTTCAAAGTCGTGCTGCCCATTAATCCCTTGTCGTACGATTTCTTTTGTGACTGCCACCACAATAATTCAGAATTTAATTGCTAAAACAAAAATTGATCAGTGATTCTCGATTTATCTTATAATTTAACGTAATAATGATTAATATTACAGGTGTTGCCAATGCATATATATAAAAAAAATATTAAGTTTCCCATTATAATGAAGTACTATTCAGTTGTAACCTTAAAAATGTAATTCAGTAGTTTACAAGTTCATGATATTTAGTTTGTTACATTCGAAGTACGAAATTTGTTAATATAAATGTGAATGTACGGCATGGAAACCTGTAAACTGAAATAGATGAGATATCACTCGAGAAGCGACCGCGTAGTGTAACCTTCTCGCACTTTGTTTTGATACGGGTCGCTCGAGCTCGTCCATTTCAGTGATGGCCAGTCGGGAACGGGACGGCGACGGAGTAGGATCGCAGTCTGGCGTAGCGGCTCTCGCTTTTGTCGGATCCTGGCTGTCCTGGAACTTTCGGGCCTGACTGTGACGTGGGCCCTTCATCTCGTTGAATGGACAGTCCGTGACAGTGAACACGCTGGGTTAACCAGGTGTATTATAGGCCCGAGAATTAGCGGCGTGTTCATTACTGATCGAGTTCGGTTAATGTTCATGTGGCCGCGCCGCGGTCCCCAGGATCGACTTAATTGCGAGATGACCTTGGGGCCTTAGCCCGATCGTTGCTCGGTCGTAGAAGAAAACGTACAAACGTATACCGTGTGATGAAAATATAAAGTCGAGTCAGATACCGCTCGGCTCAATAGATACGAAGTATTTAAATTTATTCAGATCCCTCCCCTCCCTTCCATGGATCCGTCGGTCAGCAAATGATCAGTATGTTCATGTAAGGACTTTGAAATCATTTGCTAGCCGCTCAAGTGCGGCGGTCGTTGTGCCTTGCTGTACTTTGGGAGAGTTCCCGAATATCCATACAGTGGCACAACAGAAATAATATTATCGCGTTGCATCTCATTGGTATCTTCAATTTGATAGGTTTTTAAAAACTTGAAAATTTCCCATCCCATTTACCTCATCACGAGTGTCACTCGTTATTGTAGGGCGAGGGGTTAAAATTGAAATCGTTAAGATGTTCTTTTTTCAAATGTTCATTAGCTGAATGGATTTCGTGAAGAATTTTGTGAAATCGTTCAGTTTATAACCCACAAGGGCGATTATACATAGAGACTATTAACCCTCAGCACTCCTATGTCGTGTGTGGCTCGACATTACATTTCTTACGACAACTTTAACGTTCAGCTAAACTCGACTTTATACAACGCAATTTCTAAAATAACAGTACCAATAATGATAATATAATAAGAATTTTTGTTGCAATACAACTTTTTGCTGAGGCTCCTTTTCTTGATACATTTTGCAAATTAATTAAACAGTTGTTGGTAGATAACAAAAAATTAAGGAGTGCAAAGGGTTAAGATGACATCTCCAAAAATGATGAACGGAACTACTGCGAAAGAAAGGAAAAATGTAGAATCAGATATTTCATCGACTTTTATGAAGAAAGAAACTAAATTGGTAAGGAACAGCATAAGTGACTTTTTACAGGTAAGAATAAAAAACGATGTCAAACTCTAAAAACAAAGTACAGGTAACCCTCCTATAACACGGTAGATAGGTTCCTAGAAAATGCCGTGTTGTGTGAAACCGTGTTGTATGAGACCCAGAGCCAGAAGAAAAACGAGGGTTACGTTCCAAAAGCTTATTAAAAACAAAGATTTTTTTTACTTCTACATAAACAACTTAATTTTTATTAAAAATATAAATGTATGTACAACACAAAACAAAAAAAAACAAAAAATATTATTTTAATTTAACGCAACTTTAATTTAATAAATTTCTTCGTCGTCACTACCAAGTATAATCAACCGAGAACTTTTTTTCGGTGGAATGATATCGCCTTCACTTTCAGACCTTTTTTCTTCAAAAGTTCTTGCATCTTCTTCCCTCTTAAAAAAATTTGTAATTTTACTTTGCTTGCTGGTTCTTACCAGGCCATTGCAAATTTTTCGATATGGAGCTAGACAGTTTTGCAGTTCCTCGATTTTCTTATCGTGTTAGAGGGAAACCGTGTTATAAGATGCCGTGTTGTAGCAGGGCTACCTGTATGTACTTTGACATTACAGTTATAGTCAGTTAACACAGAAAGCAATTACACGTCATAAACCTTTCTCAAACGTAATAACTCCTTTTTACAACATATATTTTTTTAAGTCTAAAGAAAACTTTGAAATTCCCAATAAAAATTTCATGCTAAATCTACGTTAAATCTTTTCACCGCGCCATAAAACTCATCCAAAATGGACTTCAAGCAAGAAAGAACAGCCAAAGTAATATCGTCGAATTGCTTCCATCATATTTCCGCGACAAAATCTATCGTCTATCTTCTACAGTCAGGAAGTTTGTACGAAAGGTATCGCTACCTGTGGCTGGGCAATAACGCTAAGAAAACACGGGGCAAGGGGCTTGAGAGCTCAATAAAGCGATGCCCTCGGACTCGTCGTTGTACGTCAGCCATTGTATTCGAGGATTGACTTAGAAGCCGGTTGCTTCGACCACCCCTTTCTCTTTTAGGTAGCACTATATCCTCTCCCGTCGCACGGAAGCTCAGAGTTTTCGTTGAAGCTTGATGTGGGTGTCGCCGACAGAGATTGCCCTGCCACGGTGTATCGTTAATTAGCTTTTGTTAGGGGCCCCTGACCGAAGTGACTGCCGGTCAAGACATAAGTGCCAGCTGCGCCTTTGACGATGCGGACAAACGATGTTAATTATCGGATTTCACGTGCACAATTTCAGTCGCGCATGTGAGATCGTAGGTGGACGTTATTGTCGTGCTTGGTCGCGATCTATTGCCTGGAAATTGGACTTATTTTGGATTAACACGTTCTCTATCGACGTTAGGTTGTGTGAGACTGCAGGTAGCATCTAATGAACAATATGGAACAGTTGGAAGTGACATGGAGAAGGAAGTGCGCTGAATAGGACAGTTCAGCTTCGTGGTTTAACGTGCCACCTCTGTTGACTGCTTTTATCCCCTTGTCTTGCGATATCGAATGACATTCAGAAGAGAGAAAATTACACGAAAGAATATAAGATTTCGATATACAGGGTATTTCACCTAACTTGACTGCCTTGAATATATCACTTATTTTGTATGATAGAAAAATGTCTGAGGTAGAAAATATTCTGTTTGAAGGCGCCAATACGGTGATGGGCCGAATTTTGTTCTCAAGGTCATTTTTTTAGAGATTTCAAGGTCATCGTATTTCTTTTAAATGGGACTGCATGTTTTCATTACAACAATCTTATAGCTTATAAAAAACGAATTCAACTAGGTGCAATATGTTAACCTTCCCGTGACCTTTAGCGAGAAAATTTTGAAATGTTTGTCAGTAACTTCAGTACACATTCGGGGACGGTAAATGAATGAATTTCAACTTCATTGAAACAGTGTACCGTGTAATTGTCCCTGGTGCATGTAAGCAGACATTCGTATTCTCCTTTCATCGGTTGAAGTATGTTTAGAAGCATTTTTGGCGTGTTTCAGCGGCACGCGGCTACAATGTACTGTTTACAAAGGCTTTGCTGTGCCGATACACATTATTATCAACGCGATAATTTTCTCGCTAAAGGTCACGTGAAGGTCCACATAGTGCACCTAGTTGGATTCGTTTTTTATAAGCTGCAAGACTGTGTAGTGAAAATATGCAGACCCATTTAATAAAAATACGATGGCCTTGTAATCTCGAAAAAAATAACCTTGAGAAAAAATTCGGCCCATGGCCGTATTGGCGCCATCAAACAGAATATTTTCTACCTCTGACATTTTTTCTATCATACAAAACAAGCGATATCTTTAAGGTGGTCAAGTTAGGTGAAATACTTTGTGTACCAAGTACGAATATTTTTTGCGATTCAATAGCGTTGAATTAATTTTATATAGACGGTTTTATTTGGAAAATATAGATAACGTTCAAGCGATGTATACTTCAGTGAATACACAGTTTCACAGAGATTTGAAAAATACAAGGAAAGTGAAGATTTGTAGTACCAGGTAATAAAAGTATTACTAACGAGCCGATTTGTCGAATAAATTTCTAAATCTCGTTATCCCCGACAGTCTCGATTGACAAATAGAGGTACTTAAAACACAGATATGAAATTTCACAGCTGCGTAAGTACCATCGAATTTCAAGTGTTACAGGGGCATGATATTTTATAGAGCTCGACTCTGTGGCAATAAAACGATTTCGCGTAGTACATTCGTCGTTGTTATTACACTCTGATTGCCCCCGATCGAGGCAGGAATCAGAGATCGTAATCCTTTGAATTGCAACCTGCAGTAAATCTTCGATATTTAATGTCTACGGTCAAGCCGTAAAACATTCTTCTCCGATGAAAAATTGATACCTTGAAAATGTATAATGACGGTACTATCGTCGGATGAAATAAGCTGATCTCTGATATTTATCTGTGATTTCTAATTTAATGAGATATCATCATTATTTTTAGTCACATGTCTTACAGATTAGTTATTTTATCGTGAATAAATATGTACGCTACTTAAGTTTACCCCGTCTCGTGCTAATACAATTTCAATAATAACATCTTATTGGAACTTTTGCTGATATTCCACCTTCAAATTAAACATTTGCCGTTAGTTGAGTGAAATTAATATTGCAACATTTTTTAGTGTTGATTTATATTACTCATTTTTATTTACTGAGAGCAATAATTGCAGGCTATTTAAATAAATATACACAATCATTGTAAAATTCGAAATACCGAAGTCAAATCGATAGAAAGTGAACTATAGCAGATTAGAAATTAGAAACACATATATTTGCATTTATTTATCTTCTTAGAAAAATAAATTAATTTCTTATAAACTGAAATAAAGGAAAGCTTCCAAGAAATCTCGAACAATTGAAAGAAATGTTGATAACATAACACATTCGGGACCAGCATATTATCGCAACACTATCATTGAAAGTTGCTTATATATTTTTAGGTGTAGTAAAAATGAAAAGAAATGAAAAATTTCCAATTTTTCGTCCAATTATTCCATAATTTGTTTCGTACACGTAAAATATCATATAATTCATACGTTAACTTGCAAGAAAACGCTGCTCAGAACGACGAAATATTTTTGAAATATCATTGTACCTTCACTGATTGCGGTACAATGAGCTAAGGATTGAATAAATCCTTCTCATTGTAATCACAATTAATTGAACTCAAGGTCTACTGAGATTGATACAAATGATGTATTTATATGTATAGATGTTTCCAAATTTGAAATCTCGCACGATGAAAGGTTCATTCATCGGTTCATTAGACGAAACATATCACGGCGGAAGTTAAGCAGACAGACCGGTCGAGTGAAATATATTTTTCTCGTAAGGCAGTAAATCTGTTACTTACATTCAAATGCGAGAATTGATGTCTTGCCCGCACGATTCCCGCCATTTTTCCCCATGACAGGGTCAAATGGTCATTTGAATTACGGCTTTTAGATTGCTCCCGTGTAAGCGTCTGAAACTCGAGACGACAATGAACGAAAGAGAGAAGGGACGCTGCATTCTGCGCTGATTCTTAAGTGATGGACACCCGATATAATGAATTTACTGCTCCATTCTCCGTAACGCTGGCGAATGGACAACTGTCTAAATTAGTCAGCGTTACGATGACGAATGACTCGATGGTTTGTAGCGAATGAGAGAATATAATGTATCTCAGGGTACGTATGAATCTTACATAATTGGAGAACGTCGAAATAATTTATTTCTTTATTTGGGAATTAAGCCGATGGGAAGTGTCAGAGGCTTGTTTTAAATGGGTAATAGGATTATCACGTTCCCGGGTAAAATTCACTGCGATAAAGTTCAACTAGGTCGAATAAAATGTTACAGTATTACTATAAGCATTAATTATATGCATGCAGTTGTGCAGTTTTGCAATTCAAAAATGAAAGTATCTAACAATGTCCGAAAGTGAACGATAATTTTAGGAACAAATCTTTTCCATATCATTATAAATGGCAAGGTTACATTTACATCTGATTAACACTTTACCAACCGGTGGCCTATAAATAGGCTTTTTGTCACCAACGCTTTTAGACTTTGTTCATTAATCGGTTCCCACGGCAATCACTAATTAGTTATTTATTATTGTAGTGCAACTGTGTTAAGGAGTGGATGAGAAGCATTTGTAATTTTCAAAGAAATTGTAATTTTCTTTAGGCAATCTAAGCCGAAGCAAATCCTTTAAAGTGCGTAGAATGCTCAAACAATAGCGGTCGGTAAAGTGTTAACGTGTTTCGCTATTCTTTTTAAGAAAAATCTGACAACCTGGGAACAACTTGCTTCATTTCTATTACAGTGCTAATAAAAATGTTAAGAGTTAAGGTAGATTAATAGTTAAATTATTGTGCAGTGCTTTTCGCGCTATAATAATATAAAAAAAATAGATTTGATACAGTATCCGGAAGGGAAACAATTTTTCTCATTTCACAATCGTTCTCCGGTAGCTTCTCCGCCAGAAACCCTAGTCTCTTCTTTTCCGTCCTTGTTTCGCTCTTCGTTATCGATGAACGATCCAGTCTCTCTTTTTCTGCCCCCTCTCGCACGTGTCATGCTATGTTGTTAGTTGTTTCGTTGAAAACGTGGGACCATCGATCAGTTTGAAATTGTCGAGGTGTCCCTCGTGAACTGCAGAAATTTGTTTCTACTAATGAGCTTTCTTGTCGACTTGCATCGACGCGGAAACAGCAGCTATGCGCCTGGGATACGTTCGTTGAATATCGATTCGCGAGTGGATTGAATACTTTTTTACGCCATTTTGTTCATAGGAATTAAAATAAATATGACTCAAAATTAGAGATTTTTATTTCGTAGGTTGTGCTGCAGCTTGTTAGCGCTAAATATATTGAAGTACGATGTTAAAAATATAATGCAACAGAATATTTTATACGAATTGAGGATATTAGATGTTTGTTATAAAATTGTAATCGCTATGTAGAATATATTATTCAAGGTAGAATATATTATTCAATATATTATTTGAAACTTATGCTAAGTTTGACAATTATAAGAGGTTTTTCTAATTTAGAACGGTAGCATATAATTACTTATAGTAATTTTATAATTGCGGGTTTATTCTACCCCCTGAAATGATTAAACCAACTTGAATAGAAAAAAATTGAAAATCTGACAAAATAATTCAATTATCTGTTATTTAGTGTAAGTGAGAAGTCTGGCAGGATTCTTTATATTAAGTGAAACTCTTGATTTTAATCAGCGCATTATATTAAGCCTTAACGAACGAGCGCATTTTTCTAGAACAATGACCAGTAGATCGACGGAATTTTAACAAATTAAGTGCTTTATAACTAGAGCGAGAAAAAGTGCATAATTTATATCGCTTTTACTGGATTCTATGGAAATTTTCAGTAATAATAGGTAATATATTACTATATACATATGTCCATACAAAAAGATACTGAAGAGAAAATTACAGAAAAATATTGCGGGTTGAAATAAACGAATAGATGTATGTATGTAATGTATAGATTTGTATACATTTTTATATTTATTTTTTATAGATTTACAATGTATTTATACAAAATAGGAAGTGTAAGTAAAGGAGTAGACAATTACTTATATACTTTTTGGGTGTGGCGCTTCCCCCAACAGTCCCCTATGTGGATATCAGGTTTTTAACACTAGAACTACCAAACCAGTCAAAATGACTGGTGCACAATTTTTTCGAAAAATTCTCCAAGATTATAGGAGAGTCATAGAATAGATATTCTACGTCCATCTCATAAAACATAAATTACCGAATTGATCATCTTTTCCACCTCTGAATTCTCCTTTTTTCAAAGTACTTATTTAATATATTTAAATATAACAAATTTACCGCCGGTAGTTCTAGTGTTAATACAAATATCTCGTCGTGCCTCCTGTATGGCGGCACTCGATTTTCTTAGAATATTTATAATGTCACAAATATGGCGGCATTCGTTCGCTAAGGGTTAAGTTTCATTTCTCAAAACGCTCTGCAAGCCTATGTTAACACTAGAACTACCGGCGTTAAATCTATAATATTTCCAAATATTAAATAAGTACTTTCAAAAAGGAGGAATCAAGAGGCGGAAAAGACAATCGATTCGGTGATTTATGTTTTTTAAGATGGACATAGAATATTTATTCTAAGACTCTTCTATAAACCTGGAGAATTTTTGGAAAAACTTGTGTACCAGTCATTTTGACTGGTTTGGTAGTTCTAGTGTTAAATTTCCATTCAATCGTCAGGAAATAATCACCGAACGAAAATTAACAGAAAGCACGAGTTCACACCTCCCTATTTTTTTTACCCGATTTCATCACAGATAACTATTACCCTCCGCAAAAAAAAAATCATAACTCCCTCATCGCAATTCGGTAACCTCATCGTCGCAGAGTTTCGAAAATCATCGCAAAAATCGTATCGTATCACGGTATACTTTCCCGCGGCATTTGCAGACCGTGCCACAACTTCCGGAACCCCAAACGCGGTTCATTAGAGAGGACACCACGGTCGTTAACTTTCAAAATCGAATTATCTCTACTCGCAAAACTCAATTTGACCATACGCGAAGCACCGAAATGGAGGAAGCGATGAAAGGAGAGAAAGAGAGGGAACACGATGGAGTGCGAGAGAGCGATAGAGGGGAAGAGAACAAGGGGAAGTGCGAGAAAGAGAGATTTGCACTCTCTACAAAGTCAATTCACGGAGTGTACACGGACTACACTTGTGCCCTCGATAGATACGGGTCCGTTGAAGATTTCTTCATGGGGGTTTGCGACCCACCGAAGCTGTCGTGGCCGAGTTTCTCTCGTCGAGGGTGCCACTCGAGGGCTCGTTCCTCGGTGACCCCCCTCGTGTCACGTGCACCGCCCTTTTCTCGAACCTTGCTCCTCGAGGGGGGCCCTCCGCGGAAATCGAGGACAAAAGGGTGGCCGAGGTTCCTCGTGGAGAGCCAAGTATGGAAGTGCAGGGGAACGATGACCCTGGGAATTTTTCTGACATATGGAGGTTCGCACTGCCTGAAGTGCACTCGGAATCGATTTTCGTGCATGCGAGTTCGGATTCTTTAATTCGTTAGATATAATAGAGACTTGTCTTCGGTATGATTCATGATGCGGCACGTGAGCTTTACACGATTTAAATCTTTTAGTTTAGCTTGTTTGTAGCTCTGACGATAAATTGATATGCTAATAATAAGTTTGTGAGATACAGTGTTGATCGATTGTGCTTTGAATTGGTTTACCGGAGTCCGGAATATTACATGTTGCCCTTTCTTAACACTTTACCGACCGCTATTGGCTGAGCATTCTACCCATTTTAAACGATTTGTTTCGGCTTAGATTGCCTAAAGACAATTACAATCTCTTTGAAAATTACAAATGATTCTCAGTGACTCGTTAACATACTTCCACTGCAATAATAAATAGCAAATTAGTGATTGCCGTGGGAACCGATTAATAAACTAAAAGTCTAAGCGTTGGTGACAAAAAGCCTATTCATAGGCTACCGGTCGGTAAAGTGTTAAGGTATTTGATTGAGTTCTGCCTGATTAGAAGTGTTGAGTGGCGAGGTACATGTGTTAATGGAGTTGGACATAGATGATTGGCGGAAAGTAATGGAAGTAGGAAAGAATTTGGGGAATAGTAGTGAGATTCTTGGCAAGTTTGTTAGGAATTGTTTTTGCGAGATGATCAAGTTTTTCTCGTATTTGATTTTACGGCTGGGAAGTTGGAATTAGAAGTATTGTGTGTTTGTTATGACTAGCAATAAATGATAATGACACATTTCCGCATATTGTAAGCTGCATTTGCACGTGACGTGATCTGTAACGTGATATTTAACACTAAACCTACCAAGCTGGTCAAAATGACCGGTTTTCAATTTTTTCTGAAAATTATATAAATTAATAGGGGAGACATGAAGTAAATATTTCACTTCTATCTTATAAAACCTAAGTTACTTAATCGATCATCTTTTTCGCCTCTTGATTTCTCTTTTTCCAAAGTACTTATTCAGTATATCGAAATTTTAGTAGATGTAACGTCGGTAGTTTTAGTGTTAATCATTAAGTGTTCTGCTGAATTTTCGGAGAATAAAAATCACCCAGAGGTGATGGGGTTGTCAATTTGAACTTACTAAACTGTTAAAAGTTCAAACCTGTAACTGCCATTACCACCTAAGGTTTCGGTTAAAATTATAAAATCATCAAAGCACTAAAAGCCAAACTAAACTTCTCCCTGCAGCTTTAAATTCTTAAAGAAAAACGAAACATCTTCTGAAAGAATATTCCAATACCTCCAAATATCACGCATACAGCCATCGATTATTTATCACAAGTTCTTTACCATTACAGCTACCAAGCCGGTCAAAATGACCGGTTTCCAATTTTTTCTGAAAATTACTTAAATTAATAGAGGAGACATGAAGTAAATATTCCACTTCTATCTTATAAAATCTAAATTAATTAATTAATCATCTTTTTCACCTCGTGATTTCTCTTTTTCCTAAGTACTTGTTCAGTATATCTAAATTTTAGTAAATACAACTTTGATAGGTTTAGTGTTAATATTAGAAACAGCGAAAGGCTTAGGTATAAGGTCATGGTGGAAGTAGAATTAAAATCTCGGACTCCCAATTAGTGGGCTCGAGAAAATCCCTATCCTGGAAGATTTTTCCTATTTGATATATCATATCAGGCATTAATATATGATCCGTTTTCTTTGGAAGTGGAGTAAGTTCATTTTATATTATACGGAGATATTTAAGGGATTGTATTTGAATGGTTTGAAAAATATTGGTATATGTAATACACTCATTTTATATTTTTTTAATATTAAATTGATTTAAGTTTATAACGTGAACGTTTTTAAAGTATTAGTTGAAAGCGAAGTAGAGAAATTATGTTGTATAATTTTCAAACTAAACATGTCTTTGCGGAAAGTGGATTTACACCACTTTCGAAGTAATTATATTTGTAATTTCATTAGCTACGTAAATTTATATTGACAAAATGATGAAAAGTTTGAAGGATTTCTTGAAGGGAAAAAACCCATAGCAGATTGCATTCATTGTTATCATTAACTAACTTTTTGTCAAAAATGGACTTAAACCACTTTCAACGAAAACGGCACATATCATCAAGACGCTAATAAATATAATTAGAATTAATAGCTTAATTTATAGTTTAAAGATATTTCAAGAAGACTGTGTGTGCCAATACATTTTTTTACCCACTGTAGCTCGACAGAGGATAACAAAAGGCTAAAAATTAGTAATATCGTGTGAAAACGTCGAGACGGGGTCGATCGCAATTCGATCGGCTCCTCCATACTGTATTTCCCGTCGTCTCGTCGAGTAAGCATCGACGGCGCTTTCACAAACGCGAAAGCATTTCTCGTCTCTCAGGCTGAGTCAGAAACAAAAGTACCTCTCCCGAGCGACGTAACGAGCATTTCGAGTAACAAACGGCACTCTCGTTTCACGTGCATTGTCATTACGTCGTTACGACTCGAAGCTTCGCGCGAAGAGAGACGACGGGTCTCGAGCACAAGAGACGTATGTATATACGTAGATGGCACCGAGAGTGTGGCAAATGGTATCGAAACTTGTCAGAGATTGGAATCGTTCGTGAATTCATGGAAATATTGTAGCATCAGGTACAGTTAGAGGAAAATTCTAGGCTGCAATCGTTTGCGAGATCGCGTATATAATGCTGGAATGGTAAGAAGGCATCTGAGGGATAATTTGCTCTGATTCGCCCGACGGATAGGAACATCCCTCTCCCTCACGCATTTTCCATTTTGACGCGCTATTGGCAAGAGAGACCCGCACATTCGTTGCGTCGTCATGTGAACGACGAAAGTAGTGTTTTATTTTCGGTTGTCATTCGTCGATCTCAGATTTCCTGGGCCGACATGGCGGTGATAGGCGGTGCGAGAGCAATCTCCCCTTCCGTCTCAGCTGCCTTCTTACCGTTCCAGCATTATAATTGGCAACGTGTTGTGTCGAGATCAGGGCCCGAAAACTGCTATTAGGTTGGTAAGAAATTAATGTCGGCTTTCGAATTTTCAAACTTCGGCGCTTAATTTTGAGATAGCCGTTCATTTTAATCTGTTTGTCTTCTTATATCATTTAAGGAAAAAAAATATATTAAGAAACTTGTTTCTCGTTGGGAAAAATGTGTAAACTGTAATGGAACTTATTTTGATTAAAAAAAAATTATTCCCATTCTTAACATGTGTATTTAAAGATAAAGTTTGAAAACCGACATTAATTTCCTACCAACCTAATATATCGATTTTGGATCTTGAAAGAGTTTTGAATAAACTTTATTTTGAATAACTGTCAGATATGATGGACTTAAATTTTAGGCTATATTAATTTTAATTACGATTTGTGTTCTATATGCCGACTTAGTTTTATAATCTGTATTTTGTAGGTTTAAAACGATTGTAGAATTCATTTTTGCACGGATTCTATAGGATGAAACAATAATTGTATTTTGGCAAAATTGAAGAACAGGAAATGAATTATTGAAAATGTCCTTTGTCGATTATTTTTAACAAGTTGAACGCCACCGGTATTTCGCTGGTTTCGTAATTTTTACTGAAGTGAAACTTTTTCTATTAATATCACTCCTTTACAAATCAGAAACCTTAAAGACACACATAGATATATAGTAAACAGAACTTTACCTTTTTAATGACAATATTTAAATATTGAATGTATTAGAAAATTCGGAAATATTATAATATAAACGTAGTACAATATTTCATCGAATTCAATAGCCCCGCTCACTGGTGACTCCCATGGCGTTCAACGTATTAATTATGTAATTGTTGAAAAAGAAATGAAAGAAAGGTTCATAGACTCAAAACGAAATATCCTTTTGCACTTTCAAGTACATGAGATGCCTCAAACCAGAATATAGTTCTAAGAAATTTCTAATCTGAAAACTATCAGTCCTCATTTTGCTTCATACATCCAACATGTACTCCCGTAATTATGACTTTATCTACCACTCATTCTTCTGAACATTATGCACGGCTGCATGTATCTACTTGCAAAGCTCTATAACATTAAAACTAAAATGTGAAGAAATACTCATTATGTCGTTTTAATTTCAGTTGTTCCGAGGCAGCGTAATTTTATTTTATTATCATCTGTGATAACATATTAATAGAATGTCAGCCAATGAGTATTGATAAACAGAAAGCCTACTAATAGGCTTCCGGTAGATGAAGTGTTAAAACAGGGTTTCTTCAGAATGACATCTCAAGATTGGTGTGTACTTGTCTGTACAACCAGTGCAAGAAATAAATAATTTCTTGACTAAACTTTCTCAGATTATATATTTAATGGGGCATACAGACAAGGTGACGCTTACTGAGCGGTTTGTTGACGACTAACTACGCTTGCGGATTTTTCCGCTACGCGCCGCTCCCCATGTTACCAAGGACAAACTACGGCGCTAAACTTCAGTGGCACATGCCCTTGATGCCCTCCGAAGAGGGCCGAAAAAGGCCGACAACGTTCGGAACAGAGATAACAAGTAGAAATGATACCCTCTCCACGTAAAAAACACTTCGCAAGCATCAACTTCTTCGTCCTTCACCAACGACCTGCAACACCGACATGTAAATTTTACGGCCACAAGATGCAACGAGATTTCGCGTAACATCAGAATACAATATCTTCGAATACTCACTCGAACTCGTAAGTAGATACGTAACAAAGTTCAATCTTATCCCTGTTCGACAGATCTCGTTGATAACACGCATAAGCTACGCACGCTCGTCCCATGGCGTCTTATAACCAGTCGAATGGCGTGTTTATAACCAGCGAACATGACGGTTCAATTATAAAGAAGCACGAGGATATTCCGCGCGAGAAAATGCGAGGCACATGCGAACGTTAACTACCTTCTCGTGATCGCTGCGATCGCACGAAAAGTCCAGTTATTATAATTGCCTCGACGTTCCACCTACTCGCATGTTCTCTCTGACACAGGAGACGCGATGTGCCGTAGGATTTCATGCAAATCCGAGTGCAACGAACCTGTGGAAAACCTGCCCCTCTTCGGGGCAAGTGCATAGGATAACCGCGACAGTGAGATTTTCTGTTCTGTGGTGTTTGCATCCGGATTGCCGGAATTTACATGGTCCAGCGTATGTTATGGAACATTCGATAGAGATCTTAACTTCTTTGACGGTGCTGCTTCATGTAGGTGGTTTTATATTTTCACGTGTGTTTTAAAGTATACTTATCATTTTACGATGAGAATTACTAAGGAAATTATGAATAAATGTGGATATATTTAACTTCTTGGTAATGCTATGGAGGTACGATGGTGCTGAGAAATTGATAAGCATATTGAAGGGATGAAGAGAATCAAGTTTTCTTTGAATCTTCGATGACTTCTGCAGTTATGCATATCGGAGTTAATTTCACGCATGGAAATGAATTGATTAAATGCCGACTGTCTTTGGGACTTCAATATCGTGGGAAATAAGTTTTACAAATTAGGAAGACTTTTATCGATAAACAAATGTGGAATACATTTAAGTATAGAGTGATACTTTATTTCGACGGAAGAATAATGTTTTACCTATGCTTCAGTTTATGGAGTCAGTAGTTCCTAACATTTTTTATCAGTATATTTCATCAATATTGATTAAAATACCAATATGAAATGATAGAAACTGTCGACAAATGTTTCTGTCACCAAGTGATTAATTGAATGTTCAGAAAATCTATTATAATCGATTATTAAGCTTATAACTTGGTGATCACACTTTAAAAATTCTATTGGAAGACTTCATTCTAAATATCCTTTATTTTACAGGATGTTCAAAAAACATTTAATATTTATATGGTATATAGGATACACTGTACTGAATAAAAAAGCTTTAGTAAACATAGGTCCAAAGGTCAATCGTTTCTCAGATATAAACATTTTTATGTGTTATTATCATAATTAACTTACTACTGAAGTTGGTGAAGTCGGTGAAGTTTTTGAAACAGCATGTGACAGGGAACTCTGCGATTGGGAAATTTTTCCGCGGAAAGACGTCGTGCAGCTAAAGCACTTCCATTAGCACGGCCGTACATAAAATGCATATCTGCCATTTCTTCATTCGAATAATACGTTGACATTTTCACGATTCTTTGTAACTGTGCTGTTGCCAACGCGAGCCGTCGACCGTAGACGGCGAATAGCAAGGTGGACCATTGTCAACATTGGCGCGGCGGCTCCGAAGGAGAGTCACTTGACCACGGGCGCTCGTAGAGAACGGACGTGCGGCAATCGCTCGGCGCGTACGTTGATTATTAATATATTTTGATTATTGGGCTACACGTAAGCGGCTTCGGGACTATCGAGGCTAAGCATCGATTCTGATCCTTCCACTTAGCGGGAGTGATCCTGTCGATGGATTTGAATTCTGGAAAATCCAGTTACTTGGACTCGATTAGTTAGCGGCGTGTTTATTGTCGATCGTGGATCGAACAATATTCATGTGACCACGTCCGAGCACCTTACAGTCATATGCCTTTCTCATTGTTTTATATTTGATTATTATATTCACGCCGCCGAGCGATTGTATTTCTACGTTGCGGCCATTTGTATTGACCATATATCATTGTAATATATTTGGAAATATAAGATCTGAGTTTTGAATCAAATGTGTGTTCCACTGTATTCCCGAGCGGCTGCGTCCACCTTTTCGGAACCTACCCCTACACGCCGAGGCCGTGAAAATAATATGCGAAAATTCGATCTAATCGAATGAATTTCGTTTGGGACACACGATTGGTTGGTGTCTTCGAACGCCTGGCGTGTGTTGTCGTTTACATGTGTAATATCTACAATCGCCGATCCACAACTGACCAATTCTCAATGAAATCTACTGTCGGCACTTGAATAAGAACATTCAGAACGTGGTTTATAAACACTAAAGTAAACATCGCATGCGATGGAAGCAAGTAAGTCAATCATGATATTAGCAAACAAAAATGTTTATATCTCAGAAACGAATGACCTTTCGACCTATGTTTACTAAAGCTTTTACACTCACAATCAGTACAGTGTATCCTATATACCATATAAATATTGAATGGTTTTTTTAACACCCTGTATATCAATACGCTGTTGTAAAGTCCAACCATTTATTTAAAATACTGATAAGAAGTATTAAAAAGTATAAAACAATTAAAAAGGACCTTTCATCTAATATGTTTCGCAAAAATGACGACCAGATAATTCCTGTGCTTCTTAACAATGCACTTTTCAAACGAGCCATCACTGCGTGAAAGAGTACGAATATATGTGTCTTTGAAATTCTGACAATAAGCAAAATTCAAATAAAAAATTGCATAGCTTTTGTTCCACAAGTAGAAAAATTGACGTAAATATCTTTTATAAACCACCTCCTTAACACACGAACTACCGGCGCTAAATCTATCATATTTAAAAATATTAAGTAAATATTTTGAAAAAAGGGGAATTAAGAGGTGGAAAAGATGATCGATTCGGTAATTTATGTTTTATAAGATGGACGTAGAATATCTATT